>OY856415.1:501700023-502137523 GCA_963693085.1 Alisma plantago-aquatica
CATCTATGAGGATGAATCAAGTGATTCAATAACTATATGGTAATGTGTGGATGCACCATGTCTACATGTGTAATAAGATGATATTTGTATTTGGACAACAACCAAATATTTATTTGATCTTAGTATGGGTGGAAGAAACTGGGTAGGCACTTATTACGCATACACATTTTTTGTGTGAATGGATACCCTTGGTTAAAAATGATGATATGGTCTAGATATAGAGGATGCACCTAGACATATAATGGATATGGTTAAGGATGATTAACATGCTTGACAACTAGGTTAAAATACAATCTCCAAGTGAAAATGTAATCATCGAGTGATAATGTAATATAACGAATATGGCTGTTGAAATACCCTTTGGGTAAATTCAGGTTCCAACCTCAATTATATTGGTTAATTTTCACCTAAATATATGATACAAAAAATGGTATGGATAAATATATTTGCAAGGTGATTTGCTAGAAAATAACGCATGAGGATAAAATGAGTTTCCATTTACTTCACCTGATTAGTTTGGAATTTTGGGGACAAGATACCTATTAAGGTGGGTTAATGTAATGACCTCAAACTTTGGAAGTTTAGGGTTACTGGGTGTATAATTTATTTTGAATAATGAGAGAAATTGTATGATTTAGGTTGATTATTTTGAGCTTAGGACTTAGATTTAGTCTTCAATTCAAGAAAATAAGGTAGTAGTGAGCTTGATTTATAAACATTTTAAGATCATGCTTCAATTAAGGTACTTGTAATAAATCAAAGCTTTATATTTGTAGTTAAGAACATAATGAAGCTTGTAGTTTCATTTCAAGGTCTAGGTTAGAACCATGGTCCACATGATTCTAGATAAGCCTAATTGGACTACGTTTTAGTTTACAAATATGGCATTGAAATATAAATTAAGAATTCATCATTGTGGTTATATTAAATACCATAAATAATTTTAGTTTGTTGATAAATAAACTATGAGAACATAAAATAATTCTCCAAATATTTCAATAATCTTATTTCCTATGTAAATAATTGCCTAAGTATCTATACTTTGCTTGAAAACAAAATTTAGCATGTCAAATACACTTCTTTTTGTCAAATATGTATCCTAGCATTAAATAATAGCTAATTGAAGATAATCCTAAAATTTGGGATCATTCAAAGATCTAACGTTCCTTAGAAAAATACTTTTATGAATAGGGTTTTAATTAAAAGAGAGGAATTACATTTTGAGGGAAATTCCCCTTTTCCCTGTACGCGGACCCGAATCTTGGTTTGCAGGCAGAGTCAAGGGTAGGTAGATTGCCCTTAGAACTCAATCTTTCCCTAGAAACCTTCAATTCATACACACTCCTCCTTGAGTCCCTGCTCCCTCTCTCTCGATCACCCCAAACTTCAAACAAACTCCATAAATTTTCCCTCCAATTCCTAACAAAGGAAAATAATGTGAGTGTTCACATTATCTGTTGGCTATATGCCCTGAGAGACATCACATGATTATTATAAAAGGGATATTTCATACTTTATTTTATTATTAATGAAATGCATTTCCACTTATTTTATTTATTTCAATATTGAGATAAAGAATAAACCTAATAATGTCCTAAGAATGTATTAAATCGATGACATATGGTTTAGGTTAAGGAGCTAAACTTGAGAACATAGTATAGTAATAATATACATTATTGTTATGTCCCTAGTGAGTTATTATTTTGGATAGTATAGGACAACAATCTACACAAGAATAGTATGTATGGCGAGTGATGACTATGTATCTTTAGTCATTTTATTGGATATCAAATTAGATACATCAATAATTGTTAAAGAACAAGTAATAGTAGACAAACTCACCTTTATATTAACACATGGAATATTTCTTTTTATAGTAGACAAACTCACCTTGATAATAACATAATCATACTTGTTAGAGAACAAGTTATGGGAGTCAGTGTTGGCTAAGCAATGACTTAGTATATTTTAAATCTTGGCCCGATAGAAGATTACTCATTATAATCTTCATAACTAAGAGTGACAGATATTAATTTGAATATAACAATGGAAGCATAATTAACTAAAGTTAAAACTAATTCTATTAATTTATATTTTTGAAACCAAATTAATTTTCAAATCAATAGACTCATGTAGAATATCTTCTATGTATATCCATGGCAAATACTAGCAACAATCCATTTTCACTGTGATCAGTCCTTCTGAAAAAGAAAATTAATGGGAATAACTTCAATGACTGCTTTTGGACATTGAACATTATTCTTACACATGAGTGTAAGCTCTATGATTGGACACAACAATACCTAATGTTCCAACTCTGAATGTGCCTAAAGTGGAAAGGGATTACAAGAAGCATTTTGAAGATCTATGGACATCAACTGCCTATTGCTTTGTTCCATGAATCATGAGATTTAGAAGCAACATTAAAACATGGATTTTATTGAGATCATAACACATATCAGTAACATGTATCAAGAACAAGCAAGGTAAGAGAGGTATTGTCAGGCCCCTAAACTTGCTTAATTAGTGGAATAAGCTTAATTACCATAATTTAATGCTTATAACCCTAATATAACCTTGATATATTCTTTTAAATCATAATACAAGCTTAAGTTTCAAATTTGGTCCAATTTGGACACTATTTGAGCAAGTTATGAAATTTTTTACATTTTGGACTTTTCTACAATTTACCCAATTGAGGGGTTTTCTTTGCAATTTTTCACATACATTATGTTCCTTAGATATTATCCCATCATTATTGATCTTTTTTATCCATGGGGTTCCTGGTTAAACCTTGGTTTGAAGGTGTTTTCTCCAAGGGTATTTTAGGGTTTACCCCTTCATGGATGAGCTACCTTTAATAGCTATCAACTATTGAATTTTTTGATTGGCTTGGAAATTCTAAAAAGGAGAGATAATCAGGTCTATATGGATAGTGGGGGAGCTTCTTGTGTGTGTTCTTGTATATTCTTAATAGTTTAAGGCCATGGACACTTGGAAATATACTAGAACTTCAACTTTTTCTTTTTTTTATCTCAAAGTTTTACATACTTATCCCTAAGAACCCAAACGAGCCATTTTCTCTCCATCACTTTCCTCCACCTACAAACCTCTTTCTCCCTCTTTTCTTCTGCGAATTTCCTATCCAAGGGAGAAGAAAGAGGGGATCTTCTTGGAAAAAGAATATAGGGTTGCAATTGACTTCCTTTTAGGGTTTAAAAAGCTTCCTTCTATTGATTTTGATCTAAAAGAGTAAGAATCCCATACTTTCCTCCGTTTATTTATTTTTTATCCTTCCTCCTACCTTTCTACAGGTCAGAACCTTGTTGTTCCATGGTAGAAATTTCTCTAAAGATCTAAAACTCTACCTTTCTTGCTTCTTATGCTTAGGGTTTTCTCATTTGATGAAGAAAGGTGCTAGATGGACGAATTCACAACTTATGATTGGATTTTCCACCATACCTGCTCATGTTTTCTTCTATTTGGGTGTTTATCTTCTAATTAGAGGCAAGTTTTATAACTTGCTCCACCTTTATTGCTTTCCATAAGCTTGCTAGCTCATGTTCTTGCTTTTAAATGATGATCCATGCACTAAAAAGCTATGCTTGACTTGGATTTTGAATTTTATAATGTTCCCTATTCTGATTTTAGTTCTAGATGAACATGTGATCATGTGTACATTATTCCTAAGGTATAAATGACTTGTATTAGGTTGGTTTTACAACCTATGGTGCTAAGCACCTATCAACCAATGGTCAATTTTAGGGTTTAAAGCTGATTTCTTCTATACACACATGAATCAATGGTGGTACCATTGCAACAACCGATGGTGTTGTCTTCATGACAACTGATGGTGATGACCAAGGGTTTCAACTTACTTTCACCCCTTATGTCATATGTTGGCCTAATTAGAAGCTTAGTGATTAACAACTAAGTACCCTAATGATGATATCAATCAATGGTGATATTAGTTTGATATTATATGGTGATTGATGAATGTAGTGCTGATCTAACAACATGTGGTTTCCTAATGGTCACTACTGATGGTGGATCAGGTCTCCACAACCTATGCTGAGTTAAGAATGTAGTTGTAGCATCAATTAATCCTTAAACTAATGGTTTCTTGGGTCATTTGATGCAATGGTCGGACCTATACTCCAATTGATGGTTTTAATATATGAACTTGACCTAATGGTTAAGATCTAATGTTTCTTCATCCAATAAATTGGAATGATGCTTAAATGTAATATGTTGGTCCTAATAAAGTTATTTAAATGGTTTCCTTTATGAGATCAACTTAAGAATCTCATTTACTAATGGCTTGTTTTAAATAAACAATCACTTATGGGTTTCACCCTACTCTCAATGGAACTTTTTGTGTTGTTAATCAAGGGATGTCTAGGGTTAGATGTTGAATCTTTCTAGAGAACAAATCAATGACTTCATAGGTGTTTTGTTGATGATATTTATTTGTGTAAACGACCAATGTATTTACCCTTTCAACATTTAATGGTTAGAAGTTGATGCCTCAATATTCCCATTGTTTTGGGTGAAGCATGTAGTGTAATATTATGATTCTGATGATAAGAATTTGATGGTTGAATGCCTTAAACTTGTAGTATTACCCTTTCCCTGGTATGATTATGATTTATAATCACCATAATGAATTAATGGGTAACCCTAATGAGGTATAGCTTGTTGTACCTAGCTTTAATATAACTAAATGATGGTAATTGGGTATGAATAGTCCTTGAATGACTAATACAATCATAGAGTACTCTCTTATTGTTTTTGAAACCCTAGTATGCTATAACCCGATGGTTACACCTTGATTTATGTGTGGGTTCGTACGTAAAAATACTACAGAATGTGATGGTGATGCTTCACCTTATGCATCCATGATCTAATGGGGATGTCGTGAGTTAGGGTTTGGGTATGAGTGCTGATTAGTAACATTAATATAATTTATCTTATTGAACCTAACTCTAATGAAAATATATAGAGATGATTATTCATGTTAACCATCTTATATGATGACATGATGGTGAAATAACCTCCTTAGTATGATCATAAACTAATTAATGTATTAATTGGTGGTTATCATATCCACACGGTTGATACTTTCTTATGCTAAGCATGTGCATTATGAATATGATGAAGGTTAATCATATCTAGATTCCTTGCATGTTGATGTAATAAACGAATGTTCATAATGCTAATATAACCCTGCTATGATAATTTATGAATATCTCCTAGCTCATTAATGCAATAATGTGTTGATCTGGTGTGTTACATGTAAGTGATGTTGTTGAGCCTTGTTATATGGCATTGAAAGATAATGATGAGTCCTGAATGAGGTGTAATCCTCTTGTGTTGATAAGGGTTGATACCCTATGATATTGTGAAAAAGGATTTATATCTTGTGATAGTATGATGACTAGTGTAGTCTCATGAATGGCAAGTGAATAGTACCATGCGATGATGAGATGAGAAATTATGTTTCACACATTTTATATCTTTTGAAGTTGTGATACTTATATGCTTGCTAGAAGTGAATTATGGTTTGTATGTCCACTTGTTTAATGCATCCTTAATTCACCCAATTGGATATAACTAATCAAGTGAAACTCTAATCATGTAGTTCCCTATGCTATAGAACGATCTTCAGTTGAGTATGTGGTGAAACGAGTATTCCTAAGGGAAACTTGGAGTCCATACTGTTGAGTATGTGGGGTGCTTGTCATCCTGATACCAAGTGTTTTGGGAGGATGGTTGTGGTCATACCTAGCCCACTTTTTGGGAACTACTTTGGTCAGGTCTTAGTTATTTTAACATGAAGTGATTAGAGGACAAATGCGATTGTACCTTAGTGATTGGGTTTTAATACCCTAGATGCTAGCGTTGTGACCTGTACCAAGGTGGTCTAGTTACATGACTATATGTCACTATTTTGTAGTTTGACTATATGTCACTACGATGCAGACTTGTACTGACCAAATATGGAGAAGATCTTGGAGTCTGATTCTTCCTAGATCTTGTATGGAACTGATTGTGACCAAGCGGTGGTCAGTTGGACTTTGAGTGGTATGACTCAAACTCCTCAAGGTGTAATAAAATATGTAATACAACCATGTAGCATATTTGTTTAGGGTTATACATGATGTTTCACATTGGATGATAACCCTTGTTTGTTATCTTTACATAAAGATAATGCTTAGTACAATTAAGAGATAATAGATATACTTATGTTGTGGATATGCTTAAGATTGTAGATGTGTACATACAATTGTTATGCTTATGTTGATAACTATACTGCTACTGCTGATTATAATCATGATGCTAGCTATATCATGTTGTTAGTTATGTTTAGCATGCTAGCCATGCCTTTGTAACTAGACATGCATATAATGCTAATCATGCTTATCCAGATAGTTGTGCTTATATTTTTACTCTTCTTATGATGTTGATATGTTCAACCTATTAGACATGATGATTTTGTTAGCTATGCATATGATACTAGATTTATGCATGATGTTAGAGATGCTCATGCTACTAGACTCCTTATACTATTCATAGGAGATATCAGAATAGTTTGGCTAATGAAGATAGTTATTATCTGCTCCTTTATGTATTTTGTTAATTATCGATTCTATTGAGCTTATTTGTTATATATGATTATACTTCTTAAATTGTATCATTACCTAAAAATGTTAGAATCAATAAACGTTGTTGGAGGTTATATCTCTTGCTGGGACATGTGCCTCACCCTTGTGGTTTGCCACATTTTTTTAGGTAATTGGAAGTGATGAAAACAAACATGTGGCAGAAAAGAGGAGCTATAGTAATGAATCTTTGAGAAAGTTGATTAGATGTCTAGTGTGACCTAGAGTCATCCCTATACACTCAGTTCCATGTGAGAAAAATTTGTATATGGTGTTTCAAACGAATCAAACTTTTGTTAGCATATTAATCCTTGTTTGTGTGGAATATATGAATATTATTCTCCTGTGTATATATGTTTTGGCTAAGATGATCGAACAATTTGTATCAAATTCTTGGCATAGTATGGATATAAGAAAGATGTTGGGCTCTTATGTAAATGTTTCTCAGTTGGTGCTGACGTTGAGAACGATTTTAATTTACCCATATTTTTGGGTGTGTGATTAATAGTGATTGATTGAGTTTTTTGTTTTGAGTAATCTTATTTAGTGTAATGGGTTCTCAAAGGTATGTTGTCTCTAAGACCCTATTTAAGTGCTCAATGCCAGAAGGTGATCCATTTGGACCCCATCTACTCAAGTTATTTGGTATGTGGAAAGTCTTGCAAGACTGGGAATTCCTTTAGCTCAAAAGTTGGATATCAACATCATAAGTAGAGCTAACAATATAAGTACAACTATCTACATAAGCATGATTAGTTGTATAGGCATCTCTAGTTACAAAGGCATATCTAACAACACGTGATAACGAATGTCATAATCATAGACAACAGTAATAATATCTCTATCAACTTAAACATGACTATTGTATGTACACATTTAGAACATGAGCATATCCACAACATAATAATATCTATTATCTTTTAATGCATTAAACATCATCTCTATGTATAGAGAACAACAAGGGTTATCATCCAATATGAAGCGTCATGTATAACCCAAAATAGATTTGCTAGACGACAGTATTACATCTTTTATTATAAACTGAGGAATCGGAGGATACCACTCAAAATCCAACTGACCAATGCTAAGTCAAAATCAGTGCCATACAAGATCTAGGAAGAGTTTGACTCCTAAGATATTCTCTACCCCCGGTCATTACGGGTCCACCACAGCGATGCATAAGGTCAAGATGCTAACAACCTAGTCCGTCCTTGGTACAGGTCATGACACTAGTGAAAGGAGGTGGGTACGCATACCTTACCATTTTAGGTACAACCGCAGTTGTCCTCCTATCTCATCACATATATAATTAATGAGACACGACCACAGTCGTTCTCAAAATATGGGATAGATATGACCGCAGTCACCCGCCCCCCTAAGCACTTGGATTCACGATGATAAGCACCCCACATAATAGTATATACTCTGAGTTTCCCTCAGGAATACTCGTTTCACCATCTAGCAAGTTCTGACACTCAGATGGATCTATGGCACAGGGCACTACATGATTAGAATTTCTCTTGATTAATTATTTCCAATTGGGTGAATTAAGGCTACAACAAACAAGTGGACATACAAACCCTAATTCACTTCTAGAAAAAATTGCTATATAACAATTTTAGAAGATATAAAACATATTATACATATTGTTCATCATCTCATCATTACGTGATGGTATTTACTTGCCATTCATGAGACTGCACTTGTCATCGTACTATCACATAATATAAATCCTTTTCACAATATCATAGGGTATCAACCCTTATCAAAACAAGAGGAATACACCTCATTTAGGGCTCAACCATGCCCAAAGGTCATTAAGACCATCATACTATTCCCTACTAGATCATCATTATCTTTGCATGCCTTATAACAAGGCTCAACAACATTACTTACATATAATACACCAGATCAACACAATATTGAATTAATGAGATAGGAGATATTCATAAACAATCATAGCAGGGCTATATTAACATTAAGAACATTCCTTTATTACATCAACATGGAAGGAATCTAGATATGATTAACCATCATCAAATTCATAATGCACATGTTTAGCATAAGAAAGTATCAACCATGTGCCTATGATAACCACCAACTAACATATTAAGGTTATGATCATATTAAGGAGGTTATTTCACCATCATTCCACCATATAAGAATGTTAAACATGAATATTCATATTTATCTATTTGCATTTGAGTTAGGTTCAATAAAATAATTTATATTAATGTTACTAATCATCACTTATACCCAAATCCTAACTAACGACATCCCCATTGTATCATGGATACATAAGGTGAAGCATCACCATCAAATTCCATACTATTCTCAAGTACAAATCCACATATAAATCAAGGTGTAACCATCGGGTTATAGCATACTAGGGTTTCAACAATAATAAGAGAGTAATCCATGAGTGTATTAGTCATTCAAGGAATATTCATACCCAATTACCATCATTTAGGTATATTAAAGCTAGGTATAAGAATCTATACCTCATTAGGGTTACCCATTAATTCATTATGTTGATTATCAATCATAGTCATACGAGGGTAAGGGTAAGACTACAAGTTTAAGGCATTGAACCATCAAATTCTCATCATTAGAATCATAACATTACACTATAGGCTTCACCCAAAACAATGGGAATATTGAGGCATCAACTTCTAACCATTAAATGTTGAAAAGGTTAAGCCATTGGTTGTTTACATAAGTAAACATCTTGAACAAACCACCTATGAAGTCATTGAGTTGTGCTCTAGAAAGACTCACCATCTAACCCTAGACATCCCTTGATTAACAACATAAAAAGTTCCATGGAGCGTAGGGTAAAATGCCACAAGCGAATGTTTATTTAAAACAAGCCATCAGTAAATGTGCTTATTAAGCTGATCTCATAGAGGAAACCATTTAAATCACTTTATTAGGACCATCATATTAAATTTAGGCATTATTCCAATTTATTGGATGAAGAAACATTAGATCTTAACCATTAGGTCAAGTTCATATATTAAAATCATCAATTGGGGTATAGGTCCTACCATTGCATCAAATGACCCAAGAAAACATTAGTTTAAGGATTAATTGATGCTACAACTACATGCTTAACTCACCATAGGTTGTGGAGACCTGACCCACCATCAGAAGTGACCATTAAGTCACCATAAGTTGTTAGATCAGCACTATATTCACTAATCACCATCGAATATCAAACTAATATCACCATTGATTGATAGCATCATTAGGGTACTTAGTTGTTAATCAATAAGCTTCTAATTAGGCCAACACCTGACATAAGGGGTGAACTTCAGTTGACACCCTTGGTTACCACCATCAGTTGTCATGAAGACAACACAATCGGTTGTTGCAATGGTACCACCATTGAGTCATGTGTGTATAGAAGAAATCTATTTTAAACCCTAAATTGACCATTGGTTGATAGGTGTTTAGCACCATCGTTTTTCAAACCAACCTGGTCCAAGTCATATTAAACCTTAGGAATAATGTACACATGATCACATGTTCATGTAGAACTGAAATCAGAATAGGGAACATTATAAAAATCAAAATCCAAGTCAAGCATAGCTTTTTAGTGCATGGATCATCATATAAAAGCAAGAACATGAGCTAGCAAGCTAATGGTAAGCAATAAACATGGAGCAAGTTATAAAAATTGCCTCTAATTATAATATAAACTCCCAAAGAGAAGAAAACATGAGCAGGTAGGGTAGAAAATCTAGGCATAATTTGTGAACTCGTCCATCTAGGACCTTTCTTCATCAAATGAGCAAATCATAAACATAAGGAGCAAGAAAGGTAGGGTTTTAGAGCTTTAGAGCAATTTCTACCATGGAATAGCAAGGTTCTGACCTGGAGAAAGGTAGGAGGAAGGATAAAAAAGAAATAAATGGAGGAAAGAAGGGGATTCTTACTCTTTTAGTTCAAGATCACTAGAAGGAAGCCTTTTAAACCCTAAAAGAGAGCAAAACAAAATCCTAGGAGCTTCAACCAAAAAATTCGCCTTCTTCTTCTACCTTGGACAGGTCCTCCATATATAAATAGATAGGGAACGAGGTTATTAGCAGGATAGAAGTGGTGTAAAGCAAAACTTTCATTTGGGAGTTCAAAAATAGACATATAAAGCTCTAAGATAAGGGAGAGAAGAAGCATGAGGTGTCCAAAAAGCTCTCCATGCATCCATGGCCTTAAACTATTAAGGATATACAAGAAGCCACACAAACAGCTCCCTCACCATCCATAGAGACCTTCTTAGATCTCCTTTGTCGAATTTCCAAGTCAATCAAATAATTCATTGGTTGATAGCTCCTAAAGGTATCTCATTCATAAAGGGGTAAACCCTAAAATAACCTTGAGGTAAACATCTCCAAATCAAGGTTCATCTAGGTGCCCCATGGCTCAATAATGATGAGAGAACATCCCAAGAACATAATGAAAGTGATAAATTGCAAGAAAAACCTCCCAATTGGGTAAATTGTAGAAAATTCCAAAATGTACATAAAATTGCATAACTTGCATAAACATTGTTCAAATTGGACCAAACTTGAAACTTAAGTTTGTCTTATGATTCCAAATCATATCACAAGATTGAATTATAGTTCTAAGAATTCAATTATAGTAATTAAGTATGTTCAACACTTTAAACATGTTCAGGGGTCTTACAAGGGCAAACTGGTTTACCCAAATAGGAACCAATGTAGTTAAACATCTTCATGTTCCACAACTCTATGGGTAAATCGAAGACTTTTATCCAAATAGGAATCTGCGCCCATTTCAGCTTCTCCAAAGGCTCCCCTCTCTCCCATTTTTTCAAGATCAGTGGTTGACCAGCAACAAACCATGGACCTCCCTCTATTTCCTTCAACATATCTTTATCATTAGAGAAGAGGCCCAAAAAGAAGCCATTGCCTCTAGATTTAACTTTAGTTGAATCCTTCACTTCCTAGATCGGAGAAAGGTGAATTACAAGTGTCTTCTAGTGAGGTTTCAATCCCACCACATAGCCTGCCGCTGCTCTACTCCATATAGAAATGTTCCTCTCTGTGATTTCTTTAGGGTTTTCCATTCGACATCACGATGTCCATATCTTGACATATCAGTCCATATCTTGACATACTTGGTGACCGAACACCTTTGTCCCTATCTTACTCCTTGAGTGTCGATCTGAGTTCTCCTTCAATGCCGCCAAGGTCAAAGCAGAGGAGCTTCCAACATCTATAGGTTCTCATTGTCAACACCCTTGGAATCACCTCCAGTCTCCCCGAGAGTCACTTTTTTGTCACCTCAGGAATCACCTTCTCTATCATGCTAGCCATTTGTCCTAATCACAAAGAAGGGATTTGTTTGTTCTAAAAATATGATCATATGTTCAGATATATTAACATTAGAGGCTTATATATTATTCATATATATATGGACATAGAGAAAATTATGGTATACCTCTATATTCTTTGATCAATGAACAATATTTTTTGGAAAATAAGTACCACTAGTGTTAGCATAGTAGATAGGACACTAATCAAAGGATGTACAAATTTCTTTTTGTATTTTCTACATCCATACAATTTGAACACAACATCTACATATATATCTAAAACCGACTTTGAACATTGAAAGAGCTACCATATTTCTCTTCTTTTAGAATTTAATATCTATAAATATCCTATAATGGACCAAAAGTCACTTGTGAACTAAACATATATAAATAAAGCAACATAGTCAGCATCACTATAAATAGTCAAGCTAAAACCATTTGATTTAGGATGCTTCATAGTGATTAAGTTGGATCTTCAAGGACATGTGATAGATCAAATGTGAACCAACTCAGAACATAGGTCCAAAGTATAAATACAATGAACCATATTCTATGAGTAAGAAATTATATGTATAACTAGACTTCTAGAGATGCCCGCACAAAATAGGGATAAAAGTAGTAAATGGGATCGAATGCAGGGCCAAGGTTGGCAACCCGCAAGACCTTAGGGATTTTCTTAGCTAAGGTAGATCAAAAAGGAGAAATTGATATGATTCATGGATTCACAATTACCAAGCTAAAAATGGACAAAAATATATAGGAAAAAAAATAAGTTAACCAAGAGAAATGAAGGTTTATAACACTTAAAATTGAGACATGATTAAGGGAACTTGGATCAACTTTCACCTACCATGCTCATTCACCAACATGCAAATGCTCGTAGACATGTTACATACCCTCAATGAAGTCCAAAGCAGACGTCAATGTTTTATATTCCATCCATTACTTGACATTGCGTAAGATGAAGGGCTAAAAGTTTTCCTCCATCTTGTGATGACAAGTAAACAACTAGACATGCATTAATTTGTGACATAATTCTAGTTATCCATCACTCTCATGGGTCCAAACTACTCTATGATCAGGATCAGACCACCGAAACCCTCTCAAAGTTGTCCAAAATAAAAAATCACAAAATGATAGATACGCATACAAGAAATGTATAATATAAAGATGATCAAGGATTCAAAAATGACAAGAGTATATATATATATATATATATATATATATATATATATATATATATATACAAACACTCTCTCTCTCTCTCACACACATAGATATATATATATATAGAGAGAGAGAGAGACACACACACACACACAGATATATATATATATATATATATATATATATATATATATATCTGTGTGTGTGTGTGTGTGCGGCGTGTGTGAGAGAGAGAGAGAGAGTGTGTGTGTGTGTATAAGCAGACACACTGATATATATACATATGCATACAACATACATATATATACTATATTTAGAGTATTTACATGGTTTTAATATCTTAGTGGCTACACCCAACCCAAGTTTAATGGACTAACCACTCATGTAAATGATGAAAAACATAGATTGAAGGTATAGTGTGACAATGTCCAATAAGAAGGGAGATAATAAAGTAATCATGGTTGAACAACATGGAAGAAAGAAGAAGGTGCAGTATAGTATATCCTCTTAAATATACCATTACAAATACTATAACTCCCTCCTTAGTGGCTGAACCAACGGTGGAACACCCTGATTTGGACATTGACGAAGATGGAAGAGGAACAAAAAATTATAGACAAGTCATTCTTCTTTTGGGTTGGTCTGATAAATGGTGAATGGAACACCAAGGGTGGTGACGTAGCTGACACATTCATAGGCCTCACCTCTTTTGAGGTTAAACATAGAAATCTTGATGGCGGTGATGGAAGAGTGGAATTGATTGATGCACAATTTTCTCTTTCCTTAGAATCAATCCTAGGAGTGGCAACAATTATTTGTCAACAAGAAACAAAAATGCCTAGTAATGGAGGTCGTGGATGGATATTTATAGGTTCGTTTGGTGGCTCAAGGAACCTCTAAAAACTATTTGTTAAAGTACTTTGTGTGCACCCAATGTATTACGGCAGGTGCCTCAAAGCAAGTTTGTCTTCAAGGTTGGCATCTAGATTGGAGAATGCACTATATGATCTTGTCAAAGAGCACATCATGCATGGATAAATTGGTCACTACTCAATGATCTAATGAGAGGCCTATCCAGGGTTTCATACCCTTAAGTGTATTAAGGGATTCTAGATGTCATTCAGTAGTTTTCCCATTGGACAATGGTTCTTGTCTAGCAATTATGCCCATCAAGTAGTGGTCCTAATCGGGTGGTGATGCAATAAAAAGATAAACTGTGGTGATCATTGGTTATGCATCAGTCACTATAGGAGCATTATTCAGTGTGTGTTTTTATCTGATGTGGGTTTTTAGGTCATGTGTTATTGAAGGAGATGTCACACATTGATTTCTTCATTCTTTCCTTTTGCTGGTTGATATTGTCAATTGGTTGATGCATGGAAATTATTGATGGGGGTCAGTTCCTTGGGTTTCAACAAGGCTCAAAAGGATATGTAGGAATTTTGAATATGGCATGTTCTTAGCAAAGCTCTAAAATTGTACAGTATCCTATAAATGAAGTGATCTTTTTTTATGAGAGATAATTGGAGATACAACATGAGGCATAAATTCAAACACGCAGCAAATTGTAGATATGAGAGAAGACAAGATAAATTAAACAGAAAACATCCACAAAATTGGATGTTATCAACCTATCCCCCAAGCTTACCATTTATATTGTGCTCAATCTAATTAGGAAAATAGAACATGAATTATACTAATTAGGGCTTACTAGAAAAGAAGATCAAAAGTAGGAAATGGTAATGTTTATACTTTCATCTTTCAAAGGTTACTTTAGGGTTTTATTGGTTAACATGGTTGAGTTTGCCCCTTGTAGTCCTCATTGGAATTCATAGTGCTCTGATCTATGCCTGATATGTTTACCATGTTGACGATGGTATGACATGGTGTAAAACCAACTCTGAGGTCCATTTCAAGTCCTTGGGTTAGCATCGCCTTCAAATATAGTTTTCACTCTCATCACTATTTTTAGGTTAAGGGTGTGGTAGATTGATGAATTGCAAGTTGAGGGTAAAAGTAGTACCTTTTTAAGTTACTCAACTGGGCATGTAATAAGGAAGTGGTCCTTTTAGTCCAATATGATTTTCTTTAGATCAATGATTTCACATCCAACATAGCATTGCCTAAGATTTCCATACCTCTATTGAACATTGGTAAGGGACATGTGTTTATTGTATTGAGTCTTTAGGTACTAGTCTATGATGTATTTATGTATACTAGATCAACAATACACCCTCTAGGCAACACCCTTTATTGTATTATGGCATAACTCTCATGATTTTTCTCACACTCTGGCATTTATTCTCTTTCTTTTTTGGATTTTTAGAGTTTGAGGTTTATTAGGGTTTTAGTGGGTGTCAGGTCCTTTTCCTTCTTTCTAGAGTTCTCTAGTTGAAATGTAACTATTCTTATACTAATCCCAATCCCACTGCCTAGGTAGGTAGTGTTAAGGGAATTAGAGAGCCCGTCTCTGAGTGGCCCAAAAATCACACTCACATCATATGTGAAAAGAAAATAACATTCTATTTTATTGAAAAAGAACCATAAGGTTTATTACATCAGGTCCCATATGCAACATGAAAAAGAAATACTATGAAGAGAAATGTAATAAACTAAGAACAACAACCCATTTATAGAATATCTCGTGTAATGTTCGGACATGATGTAGCAGACTTTATTTTTAGCAGATGGTAAGATACACCATATGAGTAGTTGCATAACCTTTGGTTCCTTGCATGGCCTAAAATAAATAAAATTAAGAGATAATCAATGCATATGTTACTCTATTAAAAACAATTAAAATAGTTTGGTGACAAAATAGTGTACTTGGCATGACTTATATTCAAATAATCAAAAAGTCATTTCAAAACTTTATTTATTCGACAAGATTGTGTTACGAGTTTTCCCATTATGCTGATACAAATAAGTATATAAATGTTTCCATTGCCCCAACAAGATGGGGAGGTCACCTGGTTCCATCTCTTCCATCAAAGGAGGAGCTCACCATTTTTTACAAGTTCCACCCTCTAATATAAGGAGATCACTTTCACCCAATGTCAACCTCATTATCATAGTTTATCATAATAGGCAACATCATTTATGTTTCAAATTTTCTGTAAGATACAATATAGAAATTCAAAAGACTAATCAGTAAGTAACATCATAGCTCAAACAAAATGCATATCCAAGTATATAATTAAGATAGTACATACAAGTATCATTACTTACCACTAATTTGTTAAAGGAGTAAATAATATAAATGTGTGCCTCTTTTAGAGTCTAGAATGTTAGAAAAATCCAAGTATTGATCCAATGGTTCAAATCAAATCTAGATAGAAAGATGTAGACCAAGTGTAAAGATCTTAAGAAACACAAGTCACTATGTCATTATTTTAAGATTAGGGTTGTTAGTTCCTAATTAGTCCCCAAGGTGATCATTCTTCATTTACATCGAAATTCCATCATCAACATGTGCATCTCGTATTAACAAGGATGAGTGATCCACGAGGTATTTTAGGAAATCAAAGTAACCCTATATGTCCATATGCACACTATTACTATCAATCTAGATTATGATTATGGGTCATCATTATATGGTCAAGAGTATGTGAAGTCACGACAAACCACAAAGTCATTATGAATACAATGATCAAGGATGATTATAGATTTTCCATCAATCAAATTTTAATAATCACTAGACCAACTAATTATTTCTATGGCAAGATAATAAAAAGTATAACCTAATAATCATTTAGTGAGATTTAGTCTTTATTATTTGATCAGAGTCTAATGTAATTGTGATATGGAAATTTAGAAAACCACAATCGAGTTTTGGGAAATATTAGAGTTTGAAATATCAATAGGAAACCCTAGTTAAGGTATCTGAGATATATAATTTAATTTCATTCAAAACCACTCTAACAGAGTAATATTATGGTCCCAAATCAAAGTAGACATTTTCATGTGGACACATTGATAAATTGTAGGACATACAAGTTATTTTTAATTCATTTATCAAGATGCACCAATCTGAAAAGGGCTCTATATAAAAACAAAAATAAAAAAGGATATTTCCAGTTAGCTTCACATATCAGCAGAGGGATCCAACTTCACGAATCCTCCTGTTAACTCATGAGCCATTGCTTGGCTCAAATGGCTTCAAGTAGGGGCTTAAAGAACAATAATGCCCATGCTAGTCAAAATAGAAAATGTGACCAAGCTAGGACATATTAGTGAAAATGTGGCCTTAATGAATGAATCACAGTTATTACAGATATGCATAATGATCAAATGTCCTCTAGTATGTGATAACAATTTCAAATGTTCTCTAGTATGCTTCCATGAGCCTCAATACCATAAAGGAAATGTCCCCAAAAATTGTAGTTATTTGGATATTCATAACAATTTCAAATGTCCTCGAGTATGACTTATAATAAAAAAAGGTTCTTTGAATAACCTTTTCATCCATATGGGTATATAGTGTATGGTTGAGATTGTTGGATCTTTAAACAACATCTTCTTCAAATTAATGAGATCAACCATTGAATTTAGCCAATACTCTTGAAATTTGAAGGGGACAATGACTAGACATGTCATTTTTCTTAACAACATATACTAACTCCTTTACTAAAGGAGCATTCATTCTATTATAATATAGTTTGTCTATGAGTGTATATTTTGCATTAAAACCATACAATTTCTTCTCCCATGGTAAATATTCTAGAATGGAGCTGGAGAGAACTTTGAAGAAGTTCTTTTTTGACATTGGCCTTGGTCCTAATGTGTCTCAAAATTTGTTGTTTATAAGTTTACATTGGACATTTACAAAAACCACTTCACTTTCAGATGTTTCATCATCAAGGACATCCTCCAAGATGTATGTATCCCATAGTTGCACTATTGATACCAATTACATATCCATACCTACTATTTTACAAGGAAGGGATGGAAGTCTAGAAAGACCACCAGGTGGGTTCTGGCTTTGACAATATTGGGTTTGGTAGTTTTTTTAACACTTGATAAAAAAAGTTTTTTATAGATCTAGCTCTTCATCATCATATGAACTATCTTCATTATAGGTTTGTATGTACTTATGCTCCATGAGTATTATCCCATACCTAGTCTAGGTGCGATATTGTCCTCCTATAAGAGTTAGAGAGATGTGTTGAGGTCCATGTGCATGTATTGTTGAGTGTCAATTTCACTACTTTGAATTCTTTCTATGTTGTCTTTCTAGGTACATTCAATGAAAGGAAGTGAAAGAATTCCCTAATGAGGTCACCATAGGCTACTTTTGTCTGAACTGGAGTTTGTGGGGGTTCCTCATACTAAAAATGTGGAGTCATATGTTCGAAGACTGCTTCTTCCATTGCCTCCATCTATTCGGTTGGCATCAGTTCTAGGTTTGTTTCTCTACTTGGTTAAGCAACTTGTAGGTCGGCTTCAACAATTTTTGCATTTTTAGGTTTCTACAATGGTGTAGTATTGCTCATGGTGTTGATGCTTTGAGTCTTTCTTAGATTCCTCTTCCTTTAACTCAAATGTTTTTCATTGTATCAAGGTTTTTGAGGTTAACTTGATGCATGATGTCAGATCCATAACTGCATCAGGTTCTTGAATTCTATCTTTCTCATTGATCATGAATTCCTCCTCAACTACTATTTGGTTTTTGATGTAGCAAATGGTTAGAGAGGGAATCATTCCACTTTTGGGGGTTAGAGGTGGTTTCTTGGTGGCTTCCTATTAACTCCCCTCATCAAAGGTCATTAGTATTATTGAGGGGTTTGGGAGGGATCATGATGTATGTGCTTTTTTGTTGCTTTTTCCTTGATAACATCTCTTGTCATTGTTTTTGTTTATCTTCAAACTTTTTTTAAGATCCCATATCTCTTTCTCAACATCACTAGTAAGCTATGCTTTGATGCATGTTCAACATGACCTCATGAATTCATTGAGATGGATGGGCCAATTGTTGAAATTGTGTGGTCATCACTTCACATATTTATTTAGGGTCTATACCTAAAAGTAGAAAAGAGATATAGTAGAAGCTACATTAGATGCACATCCCTCATATTTTTTAACTTGATCTCTAGTCCTCCCCCATTCTGGTGATGATGTGGTGTATGGTGTGGGGGAGGGGATTACGATATGTGGGTGCTTGTGGATGAGGGATCTTGATGATGTGATTGATGTTTCTCATGTCTAGAATGGTGGAGGGTCTCCTCAAAAGTGTTTGTGTTAGTTCGTGAGAAACAATGATGTGGATTTTGGGGTTCTCTAGTAGCTTCCCCTATATTCAATGTGGTGAAAGTTGCACCATTATTTCCTTCTATTTGTTTTTTTATTTTTCTGTCTACATGGTTGTTGATGTAGCACTTTGACCCCTTTTATGGGGTTTTGTTAAGGAAGAAAGTCTTATGGTGTGTTAGTTGTTGAGTGGGAGAATGTTCTTGAGAAGAGGGTGTCTTGTGTTCTAGTAATGCCTCAATCTTAGTTGTTGCAGGACTGTCCTTCTCCATGATATAAGATTTGGGTTCAGCTTCATATTTTATAACTTGACCTTGTGCTATAGGTGCAATCATTCTTGAGGAAATCATGTCACTTGGTCTATTGTATGATCTCTTTCATCTATTGAGAGTTGTCTTCTTCTCCTTGATCCCAATTAGTGTTTTTTGGTACTTGCTTCGAATTTTATCTATCATTAACTATTATTTCTATGTTGAATATGAGCTTTTTTTCATCATACTTTTTTGTTATTTTAGGGAGAATGAGAAGAAGAATTGAATTTGATAATGTGAAAGATCTCACACTTGTATTTATAAGGATCCTGATTGAAATTAGATGCTTATTGTGGACCAATGTGTCAACATTTTTAAGGTTACATCCTTTCAAGTTCGTTGGGAATCCCAATATGTACCCTATAATATTAGTCCTACCATTGAATTGTTCTTTTGGGTTATCGCAAGAATTTACCTTTGTCCATTTTTCAATAGGCAATTTCCTAATATTCTCTACTTTGTTCTCGAGCATGCACAAAATGATGTGTATGTCTCCCTAATATATGTGTCTAGTGTTAGACTTACTAAATAATGCATTGGAAATTAGCTTGTATATGACACACCAAATTCTAGAACGTATACTTGATCCTTTGGACTCTATTAGTTTGTATCATTTTTTTTAATAGACTCTACCACACCCTATCAGCTTTGAGGCCTCTGTCTTCTTTTTCTAGAACTACTCTGTATGCTAATTTTTCATTGTACTCAAATATGGGAAATTATATTCATTATCTTTTTTTCTGAGGGTGTAGTCTTTATTGAAGAGTTTTACCTATAGTATGAAAATCCATCCACATGCTCCTCATAGTTTTCTTTAATAGGAGTTTTGACCAAGGAGGACATGCATTCCCTAGTAAAGTTTGAGTACGAATACCCATGTGCAAGAAATATATCAGATTTGTTAGGTTCAATTAGCATCCTTTTAATACTAACAAAGATTCCCATATATTTTAGAGTTTTCTAATTTCCAAATTGAGTGTCTCTATAGCTTCTTTCGTTGTCCATTGAAGCCTAATTTTCAATGTGAGCACAATATCAGGGTATGAGTTTCCCTTCTAAGGTCTAAGTGATGTCATGCTTGATGGTGGTTTATGACCCAATAGGGATGTTGGAAGTTCTAACTTAGTTTCTTCTTGAGTTGTAACACTCATTTAATGTTCTAGATTTAGAGCATTCTTTGCCATCCTTGTTGTCTTAGTCTTATTCTTGATTGGGTTGGATGGCATTGATTCCCCAACTTGTCTTTTATTCATTTTAATACCCTCCTTATATGGAGCGTATTTGGATATGATCAGGGATTTTTATTACTCATGTTGAATATTAGAGAACTATATTCATGGAGGCTGACCCTAACTGACTCTTATGTGGGGTCTATGTAAGTAGCCATATTTTCATCTAGATGCTTTTTCCTTGCCTCAGTCTCTTTGTTGTAGATCATATCTCCCTTAGAGAGGATATCTATTATTAAAGGTATATTCTAGTAAATTAATGTTATTATTTGGCTGATTGATGTGTCAAATTTGTTGATGAGGAGTGTCATCAGTGCTAATCTCACATTAGTCAATGTGGCACGTCATTCAATGCGACATGTCAGACGATGTGAAGGGACAATGCATCTGTTTGAAATGGCAGAGGATATCATAGAAAAAGGTGTGATGAAGGTTTTATGGTTTACATTATGGGCTACAGTTCCTAGACGAGGCGGTCAAAAAAGGTTAGGGTTTTATCGATCACCATCTAGAGCTTCACCTCGGTGTTGAGGTGGTAGAATTTAGCTTCAATCAGAAAGCCCTCTCCCTTTCAAATACATTAGTGGACTATTCATGGATCTCAAGATCGTGATCACTAAAAATAAGAGAGATGAGGGGTTTGAAGAGTGAAACAACTAATTTTTGTGAAGAGCAGACTCACAGTCATTGAAAAAGATGGGGATTGATCTATTGGTGGGTGTTGTAACTTCCTTTAATAATAGAGAAGGTTGGTAGTTTTTGGTGGAGAGGTTGTTGTGACTTGAGGAAGATGAGAGTTGTAATTGAATTATACATCATGATCTAGGATCTTTAGGGTTAAGGTTCATGTAGGGTTTAAGTCCCGACACTACTTTTATATAGAAACCCACACAATGAGAGGCGTGGTTGTTTCCTAGTGTGCATTTATGACCAACCCCATGTGACAAACTGAAGAGCATACTCAAAGTTTTTTTGTCTCATCTTTATGTGTTAAATTTGGCAAAAGGTAAAAGTTATTTGACGCATTTTGAATTTGTTTTCCCGATGCATCCTCTTCACTAAAGGTTAATATGATTCAATTTGGAGTGTTCTTGATGTGCACTTCATCAAAGCTGATGTTGTTCGTTGGGCTAGTACATCCAATAGTAAATGGATATTTTGATTACTCTAATGAGTTATTTTTGCTTCGTGGTGCTTCTTCTAGTCATTTGGTTTTGTGGAATCACCCAAAGCGGTTTCAATATTCATCATTTAATGTGTTTTTCTAGACCATGCAAAGCATTGGTCTAAATAGCCTAATGTCAAGCTTCAATTTGTAGACTTGTCATAATATGAAAATAAGATGGATACAATTCATCAAGATCCTAAAACATTTGAGTGCATGTACTTTATGACATTTTATTATCTATACATATACATAAGTGATTGAAGTGTAGAATTGAAAGGAAATGGCAACCAACGAATTACTTAAAAATCAGAAATAAAAAACTATTTCCAAAAGAAAAGGTAAAAAAGATATTATGATACAGAATTGGGTTCCCTCTTAGAAAGTGTTGTTTATGGTCTTTAGTGAACCCTCCCAAAATCATTAAACTTCTAGTGGGTCAAAAAGATATTGATTAGGTCTCCATGTAAACACTTCATCATTTTAGTATCACTTCAGTCTTTATTCATTAATGGGTAAAGTTCCATAAAAGTCAATGTGACTCTGCATGACTCTTAAAGGATATATCTTCATGACCATAAACAGTATAGACCATCTTGATCTTAGTTTTCATAGGAAGATCCTGATTAATGAGTTGAACATAATAACTTTATCACATACATTAGTTACTTTTCTCCTTAGGTAGATGTCACGCCCACCATTTTGCATTCTTAAAGATTTTTACATTTTCATATGCATGTAATTTTAGCTCTTTGACATCTTGAAAATTTAAGCATTTATTTTCTTCCTACCGGACATGGTTCCATGTTAAGGGATTTTATTTCCCATAGAGACATGTGATCTGATTCTAGTGGGAAGTAACATGCTTTTCCATAGACTAGATGGTATGGGGGTAGTCCCTATCAATGTCTTGTAAGGGGTTCAATATGCCAAAAGTGCATCATCAAGTTTGGAGTACAATCCTTCCTTGATTTACCAACCTATTCCCTAAAATATATTTAATTTTAACATTTTATACTTTCAACTTATGTCAATTATTGGAAGCGGTATGGTGTATAGACTTAATGTTTGACTTCATATTTTCTGAAGAGTTCATTGAAGCATCTTTCTGTGAAATGAGACCCCCACCATTGACGATCATTTTGGGGACCCAGAGTCTAGGTAAGATGTTTCGGTCGAACAAGTTTCTTACACCCTTGGAGTTACATGATGGGGTGGCTACTTCTTACACCCATTTAGCTTTGGTAGTCTATCACCACCAAAATGTTCTGATTCATGTATAAAGACCAAGATAGGCCATGTAGTGTTAGGACCTCTCTTTTGATTAGCATGATTGACAACCATTGAAAGAACTACAATTTCTCTAATTAGTAAGTCATCGGAAGAGTTGTTATCCTTTTTGTGCTTCAATAGATTCATGCAATGAAATTTTAGCATTATCACTTAAATTTCCAACTTTTTCTTTGTTCCACACAATCAACTTATCTCTAACATTTTTTAGTATGGTGATAACTCTTTACTTAGCATTGCATTTATCTCCAATGTTCTAGGCATCCTCTACAATTTTTAGGAAGTCATTACTTCTACTACATCAATTAATGTATTTGAAATTGCCTCTCTTCTTCTTTACTCTATTACTTAAATGTAGCAGAATTTGTCTATGATTATTGAAAATAGTATTAACAAGTTCAATCCTCACATCTTTTAAAGTTGAGTAGAATTTCATATTATAAAATCACCTATCAATTTTAGAAAGAGCAGGATTTATCCTTTTGCCTATGGTCCCACGTATACAAAAGGACCATTCATATCAAGATCCACTAAACTTAGATTAGAAATAGTGTCACTAAAATTCCTGATAGAATAAAAGGAGTTAGATCATTTACCATTTCTTCCCTCACAATAACATATGGTGTTGAAACATCCAATTATGATCTAGGCTTTATTACTGCCAGGGAAAATTCTCCTTAGATCATCCCATAGCAATCTTCACATTTTTTCTTCATTTTGTTCATAGACATCAGTAATGAAGAAAATAATATCATTACATGACACCTAGCAATGAATAAATTGATCACTCTCTTCAATTTTGGTAATACTAACAACATCTTGATCCCAAAGCACAATTACTCTACAAAGAGGTGTGAAGTGTGATTGGATATCCACTTTTTGGCCAAATCTAGTATAGAGCTTTAGCCATTTTTTTATATTGTATTTTAGACTCAACTAAGATGTTTATGGGGCATACAAGACTGCTTGCCTGGTGTCTTATTCTATTTAAGACTCAAACATTCTAGGAGAAGATGATCAGATTACTAGTCATTTGGAATGTCGACGAATGGCACACTGCTAGTCCTAGTTTCATTTGAAATATCCATCTCCAATTTCACTTAGTTTTTCAAAATTATTATTAGCCACTTTACCCAGCTCCATAATCTTCCTTTTAATATTGATTTTAGAATGCAACTTAGTAGGGGAATATATATTCCTATACCTCACAGTCTAAAATCCCTCATCGTCATGAGGTGTGGTCATCAAAATTTTCTCATCGAGGATATGTTGTATCTAGGATGGGACACTCCAGTTCCCTCTTTATAAAATAGAAACCATATTTTCCACAATTCTTTTGGTGATCGGGGCAGAGATAGCATGGCTTCCATAGCTATTATCATACTAGCAATGCCTTTTAGTCCTCATATCAACTTTACTAACCATAGGAACAATATATTTTTATATGCATGGAGTGGCTTCCTGATTTACACAATTAGTAATAGATGATTACCCCTGAACATCACCCTTATTGACACCTATATAGGATTCAATAGAGATACCAATTTGAACATTCAGCCCAGATACAATATCAACATTGGGCTTCTCAACGGGAATCCATTTCTTCTTGTTTTATTCATAGATCTCACAGATTTACATGTATCTGATTTAGGACCAAAATAACCACAACACTTGCAAACTTCCCATATCAATTCATACCAAACATGTATGACATCCCTATCACCACAACCACTCCTTGTAATAATGTCCTTTGGAAGCACATCATCCATCGATATTAGGACATGTATACAGGCATAATCCAGTATCCACATTGCCTTCATAGAATATTCAGTATAGATAGGTTTCCCAATAGAACTTCCTTAAATTCCAAAGATTGTCATCCCAAAACTCCAAAGGTACTCCAAGAATCCTATTCTACATCAAAATATAAATAAGACTTTCTTTCTCAAGTGGGTCACCTAATTCTCACTTCTTTATGATTAGTGGTTTGCCTCCTACAAACCATGGTCCTACTTCAATTTCCTTCTTCAAATCATCAGAATTCTCAAACTTAACGACAAAGAAACTCCTATTGCATGCAATAACTTCAAATGAATGTTAAGGTTTCTAGACTACCTCAAAATGATGTAAAGTGTTGGCCAATGGGGCTTCATCTTGATTATGTATCTATATGTTGTGTTTTCCCATTTCTTCTCTACCTCGACAACTTTGTCTCACTCGTAGATCAACTCACCATTGACAGTTTCTGGAGGCAAGAATTTAAGATTTGTAATATTTGCATTATGCTCAAAACTGAACATATCCATCCAGTTCTGTAAGATGGGGGAAGAATCTACATCAGGAGCCTACTTTCTAAATTTGGAGCCTTTGATTGGGGAGGAATTAGAGACCAAATTGGAGGAGGTTTCTAGCTTCAACTGTGGATTGCCTCTCTAGCCGCCTCTCCTATCGTCCCTCTGTTCCTCAAATCTCTCACCATCCAAAGATCTTAATATTGTTAAAACATTTAATCATGAGTTAAACAATTTAATCCACTAACTATTGATCTATGTATAAAAGAGTGTGCTGCATTAGGATCTATCAAAACTATAACTAAAATGTAGTTAAATAGAAGTGTCTCACCTGTAACAACTATGAGTGAGACTAGTACTTCAAATTGATTCTTATATAAGAGACTTCATGTATCTCTTTCTACCATAGTAACCTTGCAGTCCACTACTGCTACTAGTTGGTCCCCCTCTAGAGCCTAAAGCCACTAAAGAACTTGCTCCTCTAGTTGGAATCTTCCTCTATGTAGTTTGAAATTGAGACTATGAACTTTGTGTTGGTGATCTGAATCTTAGGACAATATCCCTTAAAATATCTCATATGTCCACAATAGTAACATCCTTGAAAATTAGTTACCCAACACTGACCAGAGTGTGCCCGACGACAAGTATCACACATAGTTATATGTTGTCTCTATGGTCATGTCACCATTACTGATGATCCTGAAGGCCTTAATGGTGTCGATTGAGGTGATTTATTCCATTGTCTAGGGGTAGATTTTGTCCTAGTATGATAATATACAACATCAGTAGAACCAGATCCCTCCTTCCAAAACAACCAAGATCTCTTCTTATTTTGAAGAAGAATAAATGGCCTCCTTTGGATCCATGATCAGCCTAGATCATATGCCCAAAAGGGGTGGATCTAGAGTAATTGGACTTTCAAAATTCATATCCTGACACTCATGGCCCTACAATAATACTATGGGGTCTGATGTCGTAAACCAGGGTCGATCCACATAGATAAGGGTGGTATGTGTTAAGAGTTTGAGAGCCTTATCTTAGTTACACTAAACAAGGGATGAGATAAAGTTTTGTGTTCCTTATGGAACAGTGGTTTGTGTGTGTCGTTGCACACACAACAAATCACTAGGAAAAGTCCTAGAGTTTAACCTTCTAACTAGGTTTTCAACTTGATGCAAGTACCCAATCAACTTAGTATAGTAAGGAATCAATCCCAGAAGATGGAAAAAGAGTATGGTTGAGATTCCAATCCAATCGTAAGAACAAGAAATAAAATTTCAGATTGAGAGAGTTTGATTATGATAAAAATAGAATTAGAAGTGTTTAAATAAAATTTAACTAATCAAGATTGAAAGGACTAGGGGCCCGGAGGATCCTCACCAAAAACCACATCCTTATTTAACAAATCAATGCATAAGATTCAATGATAAAATTAGGACCATGTGAATTTGTGTCCTTTCTGACAATCTCACAAGGATCAAACTTCCCACAAACCCATTCATCTCGACATTTACGAATCCTCATCCAACCGTCCCACATGCTACTATCCAAGATCTTATCAAGAAACATGTGATTTCTATCTGACATTTAAATCCATGAATCGGGGGATTGTGTTACCATGGTTTATAACAAATATGAGATTAGAAGGACAAAAAGATAACAATAACAACTATAGACAACTAAGTGATTATGAGTTTATTCTTGTCGAGATCCAAGATCACATCACCCCACAAGAGTATACCAGTTAATCCAACAATCAAATAGAAATGGAGAGAAAACATTCGTTCATTGAAATAAGAGAATCTAATATATTGCATAAAAATGGGATATGGGGCTACTCCCCATGCCCTAGAAGGGAACTACTCAAACAATATAGAAAGCAACACAATGGTGAAAGAAAGAAGAAGCAGATCCATATGATAGTAATGAAAGACGAATTCGAATGGAATACGATCTATCAACAATGAAATGGCAATCCTTCTTCAATCTTTACCCAAGTATAAAAGAAATACACTAAAATTACAAGACTAGAAACTAAAATAAAAGATCTTAGATACAAGAATTCCCCCAAGGGAAGAGATGTGATCACACAAAAAATGAGATGATTTGTGTTTGGACACCCCCTCCTTTTTTAGAAGGGGAATGAGGATTGAAATCCTGAAATATGCTCATGTCAGAGGCTAGAACTTTCTGGATCTGGTCAATGGAGAAAACTATTGATTGTCTTTAATTATCATGATTATTGGACTTCTTTTGTAGATTCCCATAATAGTATTTTCAAGCAGTTTTTTGGGTCAGTCACAAGTTCAAAAATGGTCTTCAAATGTGTTTTTCATGTAGATAATTAAATTCACTTTCCAATGTAAACTTGTTCATTAAGTTCCACCTTGGGATACAAAAGTTAAGACAATTTTGGTGAGGGGTATATATTTAAGTCAGGCACTACGAGAAATTGTGCAATCATATTTCAAGAGTAATTGATCTTTGGAGTGACTAGTCTATTTTCCTACAAAATCCAAGTAAATCTACTTAAAACTCCAATTAAAAAATTAAAAAATGAAAAAATAAACTAAGATAATTTATGTTAGAACTAAGCAGGTAGTCAACAAAATAAATATCTAAAATATACAAATAAAGGTGATGATTTTGCATCATCAAAATGCCCCACACTTCAACGTTGCTCGTCCTGAGAAACATTGAATTTAAAACACTACAACATAATATTTTTGCCCATCATCTTCACTCGCATAACACCATTTAAGTCCTTCCACATTATACAGCAAAACAACCTTGACTTCGTAGATTCACATAAAATAATTTTCATGTTCCCTACTTCTAGATTATTTCACAACTTGGTTCCATTTCAAGACCTACAATAAAGCATATTTCATATTCCCTATAGTATTTAGCACTTCTGCATATTCTTACAATTCATTGCACAAGAACATGTCTTATTTTGAGTGGTTGGGGTTTGCTTATTTTTCCCTTGGGTATAAAATATAGTAAAAGGGAGGTACGAAAGAAAAATGATATCTCCTTTATTCAACTTGAGATCTTTTTATTTATGTACTGAAGTTACAATGACGAAATTTTTTCTTTCTGTTCTCATGGGAATTTTTTTAATGGTATGCCCCAATTAATTGCAAGGGGTATGGAGGAAGTGGAAGAGGGTGAAGGGTGTCACCCGAACTTAAGATCTTGTCACTTTGGCTTTTTATTTTTATTTCTTTTTGTGCATAGAGATATAACAAGGTAATGGAAAAAGTGTAGAGAAGACTATTTTTGTGCAACTTTTTTTTGAAATTAAGCACAATAGGACTATCATACATTGGTAAATTAATTTTATATATATGTAAAATCAAGAAAATTTTGAAGTTAATCTATAATTGTAGACAAGAAAGCATTATTTTTGGATCCTATCAATCAACTCTAACTTGCCTTCTTTTCCAAGGAATTGTGTTAATTATCATTCTAGGTGACAAGATAATTTCTATGAATGACAGAATTTATAATTTATGTTACAAAGGAAGTTGTATCATTCAAGGGGGGTATATAAATAAGCATTCATATCATCCAGGCCAACTAGATAAGTGCATGACCTATTAGATAAGGGACAAAACCAAAGGAGATTTTTTACATAATTTAAAGATAAACTACATACTATAATGGAAATTACAAAAATTTTAAGATAGAGTAGGTGGAATGAATATCTACCACCCACCTCCACTCCAAACTTAAAAATTTTCTCATCCCGAGTAAAACTTAAATCCAAAATGGATGGAAGAAAGGGGCAGAGATCACCAAGAGGCCATAATAGCTTGAAGAATGTTTAGTTGAATGGAATGCGTGTGAGGGTTGGAACCTTAACTAGTGGATCTTCATAGTGCACCCAATGGTTGGGTGGTCGTGGAAGCTCAAAAGGGATTTTATAATTCCTTACACCTTGAAGTCCCTCTAATAGGATCCACAAATCTTCCTTTAGCAGTGAAGGAAGTGTCGGTGATGAATGTAGATTGGAGGAGAACTGTCAGACGATGGATCGGGTTTTCCCTCACCACCTAGGTTTTCACTGAGGAGAAGTGGAATTGATATGAAAGGAATAAATTTAATGAAATCATCATTGTAAATATTTTTGTTCTCCTAAAAAACAATGCCATCAACATAGTCGTTAGTGGGAATAATGAGTTTCCTTATTGATATTGCATGTCACTCAAGTTCATCTATGCAAGATGTTCCCAAGGGTTCAAGAGGAATAAAATGGGAATACCATTTTCATAATGAAAGAGTGGGGGCATGTAGACTTCTTCCAAAGGTGGTGTTTCCCTTTCTAGACCAGTCATATGTGAAATAGGATGTGAAAGAGGCAAAGTGTGAGGAATTGTTTCATCATTGGAGGGTGGTGTCTCATTATCTAGGATAGATTCAACCTAAGAAAAGTGGTCATTGATAGCACCTAGATTTATGTCATTGATAGGAAGAATTGTTGAACCTTTAGAATAAGGACAACTCTCCTGCTTTCACTTTTCATACTCAAGTACTAAAGTCTTTAGCGGAAGGGTCGGGATACCAACATCCTAATTGCACAAAGAATGCGGCTCCTTGGTCAGCACTATTTTGGTAGAATCTAACATGGATGACATAAACATGGGATGATCATTGTCATCATCGGGAAAAATAATCTTAGGCTATTCTGGTTTTTTTTAGGGTCTCCTAATTGGGTATGTAGTAAAGTAGCTAACATGGCTTGTCATTTTTCTAGTATTACATGTCGTATCGCTACTATTTTTTAGGGCTCTGATTCATTCCTATTGTTCAAGTGTATATTAGTTTTCGTAATAGTTCCATATCCCCCAAAAATTTGTTGGTTATCCTCACCGTCCCCCCTTCATAACATTCTTGGTCATAAAATCACTCATTTTGATATGTGTAACATTATTCCTCATAATAGTCTTCAAAAGGTTGTGGATAGTAATTTTCATTATATCTATCTTGATAGGAAGACTTAATATTACAAGTTGAGGGGACACATTAGGACAATCAAGTGATGTATGAATGTAATAACCACACAGTTGAAATTGTGAACCATAATGTGTTGACCATTCCATTTTGAATTTTTTTTGAAAGAAAATAAGTACAAAAAGGAATCTAGCATAGAAAGAAAGGAAAAGATCTAAAATTGAAAAAGTATAAAAAAAACAACATTTACAAAAAGTTAAGGAGTTAACTAGAAATTACAAAGAACAAAATTACAAGGTAATCTAAGAAATTATAAACAAGAATAAAAATTACAAAACAAACTAGAAAGTTGTACTATCGGAATGGAAATCAGTAGAAGGAGGAGATACACTATTGAAATGGGTCTCAGTAGGAAGTTTTAAAAATAAATTACAAATATCTAAAAAAAGAAAGAAATGAAATACAAAAAGAAATTATTATAAAAACTAAGAATTCTAAAATAAGACTAAAATTTATAGAACAAAACTAAAAATTACAAGAAAAAAAAATTACAAAATAAACTAGAAAACATTACTATTGGAATGGAAAATCGGTAGAAGGAGGAGATACACTACTAGAATGGATATCGATATGCAGTTTAGAAAATAAATTACAAAGATATAAAAAGAAGGAAATAAAATGTAAAAATAATTATGAGAAAAAACTTAAATTATAAAACGAGACGAACAAAATTTTAAGAAAAAAATGAAAAATTACAAAGAAACTAAAATTACAAATTAAAATAGAAAGAAGTACTATTAGAATGGAAACTCAGTAGAAAGAGGAGTAGCACTACTAGAATGGGACTAGGTGGTGAAAAGTGGAAAAAGCAAAAAAGATAAGAACTTAAGAAGGAAGGAAAAAAATTATAGAACAAGTCTAAAAATTATATACAAGTTGATGAATAATGAACAAGAAAGGAATTATGGAACAATAAAATTTATAAGACCAAACTAAAATTATGAATCAAAAAAGAAGAAAAATCATATATATACAATCAAACGGGTTCAAAAAAAAATGTGTGTCGTCCCCGGTAATGGCGCCAGATATGATGTGTGTCGTTCCACACATAATAAATCACTAGGAAAATTCTTAGAGTTTAACCTTCTAATCAGGTTGTCAACTATATGCAAGCTCCAAATGAACTTAGTATAATAAGATATTGATCCCAAAGACTTCAAAACAAGATGGTTGAGATTCAAATTCGATCGCAAGAATAGATTTAACTAATCAAGATGGAAAGCATTGGGGGTCTGGAGGATCACCACCAAAAACCACATCTTTAATTATCAATCAACACCTATGATTCAATCATATAATTAGGACCATCTGGAATCATGTCCTTTTGGGCAATCTGAAAAGGGTCAGACTTCCCACAAACCCGTTGATCATGGTGTTTGCAGATCCTCGTCCGACCATCCCACATGTTATTATCCAAGATCTTATCAAAAAATATGTGATTTCTATCTGACATTCCAACTCATGGATTAGGTGATCGTGTCACCATGGTTTATAACAAATATGAGATTAGAAGGAAAAAAAAGATAATAATCACAACTAGGGGATTATGGGTTCATTCTTGTAGGGATCTGAGATCACATCACCCACAAAAGTATACCAATTCATCTAGAAATCAAGAAAAAATGGAGAGGAAACATTCTTTTATTGAAATAATAGAGCCTGTTATATTAAATAAAAATAGGCTATGGGGCTACTCCCCATGCCCCAGAAGAAAACTGCTCCAACATTATAGAAAGCGACACAAGGGAGGAAGAAAGAAGAAAGGGAGCCACATGATAGTATTGGAAGAATCTGAATAGACTCTAATCTAGTGATAATGAAATGGAAATCCTTCTTTAATATTTTCCAAATTATATAAGAAATACACTAATATGACAAGGCTACAAATTAAAATAAAAGATCATAGATACATGAAATCCCCAAGGGAAGAGATGTGATCCCCTAGAAAATGAGATCTTTTGGGATTGGACATTCCCTCATTTTTTAGGAGGGGGATGAGGGTTGAAACCCTAAAATAGGATCCTAACGGCGGCTGAAACTTTTTGGATCTGATCAATGGAGAAACTATTGATTGGCTTTAATTATCTTGACCATCGGACTTTATTCGACTGTAGATTCCCACAAAAATGGTTTGGAACAAATTTTTGGTCCAGTCACAAGTTCAAAAGTAGTCCACAAAATGTTTTCCTATAGATTATTAAATTCCCTTTCCAAAACATACTTTCTAAATAATTTCCACATTGGAATGAAAAATTTATGGCGATTTAGGTGTGGGGCATATATTTAAATCAGGTAGAAATTGTACAAATCATATTCCAAGAGTATTTGATCTTTGGAGTGATTGGGCCATTTTCCTACAAAATCCAGGTAATCTCATTAAAACTTCAATCAAAGAATGAAAAACTAAACTAAGATAATTTATGTTAGAACTAATAGTCAAGAAAAAATATATCTAAAATATACAAATGAAAGTGATGACTTTGCACTCATCAGTGGTACTTCAACAAAAAAGTAACTAAAAAGTAAAACAAATTAAGAAGTAAAATAAATTAACAAGAAAGTTAAAAGAGTATGGTATAAAGTATGGATTAGAAACTTGGATTGGGTTTCACCATCTGACTTTTATCATCAACATGCAACATGCACACCCATTGCATACCCTTAGCAAGTTTACAAGAAATCATCATAAATGTGTATTCCCTCCTCTCTCAAGATCAGGATAGATCTATATTTTAAGGTTGTCTCTCTCTCAAGATGGAAAACAAACAACCAAGGTACTACTATATGATCATTAGATTAACCATTCCAACATTCTCATGCATTCATGCAACTCCATCACACATAGATATAGGTTAATACTACTTTTCAAAGTATTAACCATCAAACAACACAAGACGGTAGCTATCATGCAAGTTAAGCATTAATACCAAGAGTATAGAGATAAACTTTGCTAAGTGAATATATTTAATGGATATAAGTCTTTACATGTAAGGTGAGTCTTTGTGGTTAATCCCAACCCAAGCTATAAGACTAGCCACTCATGGTGGTGAGCAGTTGGGTGAAACTATTAAAATGGTGAGACGTGGAGGGTAGATAAAGTAGATGGATGGAATCAGAAGAGGAAGGGAGATACACCAAAAGTGACCACTGACTGATCACACTTGATGGAAGCATTCTCCACTTCTAAATTTGGAGAAGTGATGTGTATCATATCTCATCAATCTCCTTCCTTCGAAGTAGAGGTCTAGTTGGCACTACGGTTGATGGAGGTCTTGAGCTTTCAGCTCTCACCTTTGAGCTTCCGCGTCTCTCATGGGTGAGGACCCTCTTCTCTGAGCATGTGGTCTCCTATTTATAGCTCTCAGTCCCATGTGTTGCAAGTGTAAGCATGCACCTCAGGGCACACACTTAACCACCTTGAATGATTTTTTCCCAGTACTTCCATCGGTAGGTAGGTCGCATAGAGGAGCCATCAATTATGAATTTAGTCAGTCCATTGAGTTTAGGAGCAGTGAAATCATCATGTTTGGGAATCGATGGTTGTTGGCTGGAGCGTTGGCCTTCGGTGGATGTAGGTTGGTCCACCATCAATTTATAGAACTGATGGTTGCACTGATTGGAGGGAATATGTCTATTTGCACTCAGTTAAGCCATCAAATGTGGATCATTAGAACCATCGATTGTAAGATCTGATGGTTGTTCTGACTGCCTTTAGTTGAATATGTGGGGCACAACTGCAAGCCATCAGTTTAGGAATAGATGGATGGTTAGTGTTGAATACTTAGCTTATGATGTTGTTGATAGTTACCATCAATTGTGGAAATCGATGTGAATTATGTACATTGACCAAAATCATCATTTGGTGGGTTACCTACATGGGAATGAGTAATTATCTTCATACAAGGGCATAAGTGGTAAACATAAGTAAAATGTAAGAAAGTTAACTCTACATAGGGGGGTAATTTAGAGGACAAAATTAGGCATAAAATATCCACAAAGTTGGATGCTATCAATTCACCACTACCTTGTCTTAATCTACCAAAATCCTCAGATATTTTTTCCCTCAAAATGCTTATTAACATTAACTGACTCTTCAATATGTCTTGTTGCCTCAACAAACATTCCAAACTTTTCTCAATCCTTTCGATCAACTATCTAATTTGCTATGTCTTGTTTCTATTCTTAAACCTACTTGAAACCTCTGGTATTTCTCTATGTCATCTGGTACAAGTTTGGGATAGAAAATAACCAAACTTGTTTAATATGACCCATGCTCACCAACTACCATACTACCTTGTTTAATACTCTCCAACTATCTTATCTCATCCCTTAGGATGGTAGGATGGAAATACTTCATGTGAAATTCATCCACAAAGTCCTTCCATGTCATCACCATATTTCACCTCTTATCTTCTACTCCATGCCACCATAAGTTAGCATCTTCTTTAAGTATATCGATAGCATGGTTGATCTATTTATCCTTTGATAAGTCCATTAAGTGAAAAACCTTTTTCAGATGTTGAAGCCACTCATTTACAATGGATGGGCACGTTGTTCCAGAAAACTCAATCCCACCAAGCTTCTTCACCAGCTCATAGGATCTCATCAGATCCTTGCTACAAGATGAAGAGCTCCTATTCATATTATCTTTCTCTTTTTTCTCCATAAATATAAATACACTATAGCTTCTTATTCTCTATGCTCTCCACCCTAAGCTATCACCTAAGGGTTAGGACCGTAATGGATCTCGCTTTGTTCCTCACCATGACCATGACATCTTGATACCATCTATATATCCATAATAGAACACATATGTTAGAAAGTTTCATTTCAAAGAAGAAAACATCCTAACCTATTGGTATCATACTACCTTTGTCCAAAACCTAAGGTCAACTTAAGTGTTGATACCAAGATTTGACAGGACCCAAAACCACTAACCAGGGTTTAGGTCTGTCAAAGAAGTATTAGCCTAATCATTCACTATTAACCATTCACAGGAAATCAACCTTAAAATTTTCTTTTCTTTAAATGAATAAAACTAATGAATAATCATGTTAACTTAAAAGATAACATCTAGTTTAAGCAGAAGCATTATACATTCATAATTGAGTTATACTCTTACACTATTATCAACTGAAAGAAATTAGACCAATTACAACTGATTATAAAATTGTTATCAATTCCCACTCTCACATACCCAGGGCCACAGGAAGGATAAGAGACCATCTAACTAATATCTACTTCTTCTGGGACCTCAATTAATCTACTCCTGGTGAAATCTAGCTTCTGACTCCTATTATAATTTTGAACCCTTACTTAAAAAATGTTTCAATAGATAGTATGAGATAATGGCTCAATGTGTAGAAAAGTAATATGAAACCATGATAATTCAGATGTATATTATTAACAGAATTAAATGTAGAAGAATACAAGCAGAATAAGTTAAAAACTATAAACCACCCAACATGGAAGTACATTTGATAATAACCACATTAAATAAATAAACTAAATTCATTCATTAATTCTTTGATTCCTTTTATTATGCCCTGGATCCACATGAAGTGTACCACAACATGTGTAAGTATCACAACAAGTCATGAATCACCCTTCAAGACTTGGAGTAGACTCAGAGCTCTAAGTATACTAAAATAGATCCTTGACATGCAATAGAGTGTGCCACATTTGGCCTCGATGGCTGAACAGTTGGCCGACTAAAGTAGACTTGTAACGACCTCACTTTTCAGTAACCTCCAATAAAGGAAGGTCAAAAAGATTAGAGCCATTACCTACAATTTTTAACCAAAGATCCAGATTAGTAAAATAACAAATAATAGAATACAATTTCATTAATTCACAAACTTGGTTTACAAAAATGCTTACATGAACTGTCCATCCTCATAATTATACATTTGAGCAAAAATGACTAGCTAATCCTCCTTTAATGTAATTTCCAACTTTATTTTCATGTCATTTATCATGTATGTCATATTATACCTAAAATGGCATGAAACAAATGCATGATTAGTATGTTGCAATATCCAAAATGTGCAAGTAAAAAACAACATATATTCCAAAAATTACTTGCAAATATAATTTGAAATTTTCTTCACATAAACTTTAATCAAGTGATACTCATAGTGGCATTATGATTGAACATAATGTAAATAAACAACCAACATTTTAATTCTTCAATCCTTGAGAAAACCTCATAAAGTGTTGGCAAACTAATGTGGTTAGTCATAGGTGTAACCACATATCTTGGTGGTGAGCTATGCAGTTTATGCAATTATACTTCAAGCATATTCAACCAATCCAATCAAGCAAGTAAACTAAGAAAACATCTTTAATTTGCATGTATATAAATCTAGAGCATCACCATCACATCAATTATATTAAACCTTACTCGATCCTATACTAGGGTTTAGGGTCTAGACAAGGAAAAAGGGTATTAACCCTATTTGCATCGCATATTTATCATTAAGTGAAACCTAATTACTATATCCAACATATCCCTTTCATTATGATCACTTGGATTAGTCTGAGTTCATTAAAGTTATCATCCTTAACTTCAAAACCCTTATTACCTCATATGCAAGATTATCCACATTTAGCGACTCGAATTATCATCATTATGATCATGGTCATGTTAAATTATCATAATGTTCAACGTTGTCAGATTATATCCCAAGAAAAGCATTTAACATGATTAGGATTCAAATCTAGGGTTTATTTACATTGATCATCACTTTTTCACATAACACTGACTTTTCCATTTTAGAAACCCCAATTTTAGCAAGATACAAACTTTTAACCCAAACTAGGTCCAAGATGATCTTTTTATCCAAAATGGTTAGGCTTTATATCTTGATGCCATATAAACAAGTAATGACCATTAAAATCATGAAACTAAGATTTATATGTATATTTTATATTAAGGGTTGTACCTTTATACATTTTTGGAAAAGGAAGTATAATTAGGTCTCTAGTATATTTTCTTGAGTTCCTCTCATTTGTCTCATCAATTTCATCTATTACATGCCTTAATATGAGTTACTAATTATTAGTTATGATTTTTGAAAAATAAAAATAATTGAGCCAATAGAATTAGTCACGTCATCCTAGTGAGTACCATCCACAAAGTCCATGTGGCCAGGCCCAACCAATGGACCGTGGTCACTTCAGCAAAGTGCTCCAGCATTATTGTGGCTAAAATACATAATGAAAGTACAATTTTTCCCTTACCTCAATGGATAAGTGCCCAACACCTTTGGAGTTAGTTTGGTCTTTTCACCCATGTTCACCTTCCATCTCAAATAGGGTGACTCTAGGCCCTCACACACACACGCATTTGTCATTAGTGCCAAGTTGGTTTCAAGCACCGCCTCCTTCGATTCCATCAGCTACCGCCGCACTGTTGCATCATCTCCATCGTCTGCCCTCGCTAGCTCACCTTCTTTCTTCCTCTGATCTTCTCCTTCTTCGCACCAGGGTGTGCCTCTTACATGTAGGTGAATGATGTTGTGAGAGTGATGCTTCAACCTTTCAGTAGTGTGCCTCACCCTCAACACTACTAGTGGGGGTCGCCCTCTGTTCTATGACAACCCAGAGGTCTCTGGTGACCTCGGTGGAGCTCCTCCACATCACCAGAGTGCGGAGATAGTCTGCAAACCTGCAACACTGGTAGAAAGGGAAGTAAGGCCAATGAATCTTAGTGAAGTCAAGCCATAGGAGGCAGCAATCTAGATGAGCACTATAGAGGGTTCTGTGCCATCCTCATCCCTAGTGATGATCTAGATCATTGGTATTAGGGTGGGCTTGCTACTTGAAGAGTTGACGGAGGAGAACTTGGAGAATTGAGGGGTGCGAGAGAAATTTTTCTTGACCTCTCTTGAGTTTCCTTAGCTACACAGACCAAGGATTTTCCTAACATGGTGATAAGGGAATACTACAACCCCTCACAGGTCCTAGATAAAGCCCTCAAAGTTTAGGACCGTAGAGGCGGATGATGGAGAAGAAGGGGAGGAAAGAAAACCAATGAAGAGGATGGAGACCCACCTCCCTCTGTATATACTAATCTCATGGCAACATTTCCTTAGTTTTTTCCACTTTGGGGCTAGTTCCCCCATTAATATTTGTCGATTCCATTCTTTAATGGTAGATTTTATGTGTGTACATCTCATATGATAGTCTTAAAAAAAAGGAGTATTATTTCAAAACTCAAGGATGCTATTTATTTTCCTTCCATTAGTCTTCTCTATCCACTAGCTATGATTTATCATAGATTGATGTTAAAAATGAGACTAATGAATACTTTCTTTTTGTGTTTTACGAAAAACATATAACGGAATTATACAAAATCACCACTAATATATATTTCCTTTCAACATATATCTTTCCTCAACCTTTGCTTTTGAAATTTATCGGGATAACATTAATAGAGAAAATTTGCCTTTCAAGTATTTATTTAAAACAATAATCACTATCTCATGGAATATCCTTTAAGCCAATTATACTCCTTCCATAAAAACTCAATAAAAACTTTTCCAATTATATTTTGTGAGACCCCTAACATTTCTTAAAGTGTTGAAAAAAGCTTAATTATCATAATTTAATTATTATAACCCTATTTTAACCTTGATATATGCTTTGAAATCATAATACAAGCTTAAGTTTCAAATTTTGTCCAATTTGGACTATTTGAGCAAGTTATGCAACTTTATTCACATTTTGGACTTTTCTACAATTTACCAAATTGAGAGGTTTTTTTTGCAATTTATCACTTGCATTATGTTCCTTGTATATTCTCTCATCATTTTTATCTTGTTTATCCATGGGGAAACTATTTAAACCTTGGTTTGAAGGTGTTCTCTCCAAGGGTATTTTAAGGTTTACCCCTTTATGGATGAGCTACCTTTAGGAGCTATCAACTAATGATTTATTTGTTTTGCTTGAAAATTCAAGAAACTAGGGATAAGCATGTCTATATGGACAGTGGGGGAGATACTTGTGTGTGATCTTGTATATTCTTAATAGCTTAAGGCCATGGACACTTGGAAAGATACTAGAACTTCAACTTTTTCTTTTTCTTTATCTTAAAGTTTCATATACTTATCCCTAAGCACCCAGACGAGTCATTTTCTCTCCACCACTTCCCTCCTTCTATGAACCTCGTTCTCCCTCTGTTCTACTAAGAATTTCCTATCCAAGGAAGAAGAAAGAGGGGATCTTCTTGGAAAAAGAATCTAGGGTTGCAATTGACTTCCATTTAGGGTTTAAAAAGCTTCCTTCTAGTGATCTTGACCTAAAAGAGTAATAATTCCCTTCTTTTCTCCATTTATTTCTTTGTTATCCTTACTCCTACCTTTCTCCAGGTTGGAAACTTGTTGTTCCAATGGTAGAAATTGCTCTAAAGCTCTAAAGTCGTACCTTTCTTGCTCCTTATGCTTAGGGTTTGCTCATTTGATGAAGAAAGGTGTTAGATGGACGAGTTCACAACTTATGCTTGGATTTTCTACCCTACTTGCTCGTGTTTTCTTATGTTTGGGATTTTATCTTATAATTATAGGCAAGTTTTATAACTTGCTCCACGTTTGTTGCTTACTATAAGCTTGCTAGCTCATGTTCTTGCTTTTAAATGATGATCCATGCACTAAAAAGCTATGCTTGACTTGGATTTTGATTTTTATAATGCTCCCTAATTTTAGTTACAGATGAACCTGTGATCATGTATACATTATTCCTAAGGTATAATATGACTTGTATCAGGTTTTTTTGACAACCTATGGTGCAAAGCACCTATCAACCAATGGTTAGTTTTAGGGTTTAAAGATGATTTCTTATATAAACCCATGACTCGATGGTGGTACCATTGCAACAACCGATGGTGTTGTCTTCATGACAACTTATGGTGGTGAACAAGGGTGTCAACTTACATTCACCCCTTAGGTTATTTGTTGGCCTAATTATAATCCTAGTGATTAACAACTAAGTACCCTAATGATGCTATCAATCAATGGTGATATAAGTTTGATATTTGATGTTGATTAATAAATATAATGTTGATCTAACAACCTATGGTGACTTAATGGTCATTAATGATGGTGGATCAGGTCTCCAAAACCTATGGTGAGTTAATCATATAGCTGTAATATCAATTAAGCCTTAGACCAATGGTTTCTTGGGTTACTGGATGCAAAGGTCGGACCTATAATGTAATTGATGGTTTTAACATATGAACTTGACCCAATGGTCAAGATCTAATGTTTATTCATCCAATAAATTTGAATGATGGCTGATGTAATATTTTGGTCCTAATAATGTGATTTATATGGTTTCCTTTATATGATCAACTTAAGGAGCTTACTTGTTGACAATGGATGGCTTGTTTTAAATGAACAATTGATTGTGGGTTTCACCCTACTCTCGATGGAACATTTTATGTCATTAATCAAGGGATGTCTAGGGTTAGTTGGTGATTCTTTATAGATCACAACTCAATAACTTTATAGGTGGTTTGTTCAAGATGTTTACTTATGTAAATGACCAATGGCTTTACCTTTTCAACATTTAATGGTTAGAAGTTGATGCCTCAATATTCCCATTGTTTTGGGTGAAGCGTGTAGTGTAATGTTATGATTCTGATGATGAGAATTTGATGGTTCAATGCCTTAAACTTGTAGTCTTACCCTTATCCTTGTATGATTATGATTTATAATCACCATAATGAATTCGTAGGTAACCCTAATGAGGTATAGCTTGTTACACCTAGCGTTAATATAACTAAATGATGGTAATTGGGTATGAATAGTCCTTGAATGATTAATATAATCATGGAGTACTCTCTTATTGTTTTTGAAACCTTAGTATGCTATAATCCCATGGTTACATATTTATTTATGTGTGGATTCATACTTGAGAATAGTATGGAATGTGATGGTGATGATTCACCTTATGCATCCATGATCCAATGGAGATGTCGTGAGTTAGGGTTTTGGTATGAGTGCTAATTAGTAACATTAATATAATTTATCTTGTTGAACCTAACTCTAATGAAAATATATAAAGATGAGTACTCATGTTTAACCTTCTTATATGATGGCATGATGGTGAAATAACCTACTTAATATGATCATAACCTTAATGTCTTAATTGATGGTTATCATAGCCACATGGTTGATACTTTCTTATGCTAAACATGTGCATTATGAATATGATGAGAATTAATCATATCTAGATTCCTTGAATGTTGATGTAATAAAGGAATATTCTTAATTCTAATATAACCCTTCTATGATGGTTTATGAAATATCTCCTAGCTCACAAATGCAATATTGTGTTGATCTGGTGTATTATATGTAAGTGATGTTGTTGAGCCTTGTTATAAGGCATGGAATGACAATGATGATCTTACAAGGAATAGTATGATGGTTTTAATAACCTTTGGGTATGGTTGAGCCCTGAATGAGGTGTAATCCTCATGTGTTGATAAGGGTTGATACCCTGTGATATTGTGAAAAGGTTTTATATCTTGTGATAGTATGATGACTAGTGTAGTCTCATGAATGGAAAGTGAATAGTACCATGTGATGATGAGATGAGAAATTATGTTTCACACATTTTATATCTTTTGAAGTGGTGATAATTATATGATTGCTAGAAGTGAATTAGGGTTTTTATGTCCACTTGATTGATCTTGCCTTAATTCACCCAATTAGTGATAACTGATCAAGTGAAACTTTAATCATGTAGTACCCTATGCCATAGAACCATCTTCAGTGTCAAAATTTGCCAGATGGTGAAATGAGTATTCCTAATGGAAACTCGGAATGCATACTATTGAGTATGTGAGGTGCTTGTCATCCTGACACCAAGTGTTTTAGGAGGATGGTTGCGGTCATACCTAGCCCACTTTTTGCGAATGGATTTGGTCGGGACTCAGTGACTATAACATGATTTTATTAGAGGACAACTGCAGTTGTACCTCAGTGATTGGGTTTGAATACCCTAGATGCTAGCGTCATGACCTGTACCAAGGTGGGCTAGTTACAGGATTATATGTCATTGTTTTTTAGGTTTACTATATGTCACTACGTTGCAGACTCGTACTGACAGAGTATGGAGAAGATCTTGGATTCGGCTCTTCCTAGATCCTATATGGAACTGATTGCGACCAAGCGGTGGACAGTTTGACTTTGAGTGGTATGACTCAAACTCACCAGGGCATAATAAAATATGTAATACATCCGTATAGCATATTTGTTTAGGGTTCAAATTGGATGATAACCCTTGTTTGTTATGTTTACATAAAGATGATGCTTAATGCAATTAAGAGATAGTAGATATACTTAGGTTGTGGATATGCTTAAGATTGTAGATGTGTACATACACTAGCTATGCTTATGTTGATAACTATAGTGCTACTGTTGATTATAATCATTATGCTAGCTATCTCATGTTGTTAGTTATGTTTAGCATGCTAGTCGTGCCTTTGTAACTAGAGATGCATATACTGCTAATCATGCTTATCCAGATAGTTGTGCTTATGTTGTAGGTCTTCTTATGATGTTGATATGTTCAACCTGTTAGACATGCTGATGTTGTTAGTTGTGCATATGATACTAGCCTTATTCATGATGTTAGAGATGCTCATACTACTATACTCCTTATACTGTTAATAGGTATATGAGAATAGTATGGCTAATGAAGAAGTTATTATCTGATCCTTTATGTATTTTGTTAATCATTAGTGTTGTTGAGATTATTTGTTATATATGATTAAACTTCTTAAACTGTCTCGTTACCTAAAAATGTTGGAATCAATAAATGTTGTTGGAGGTTATATCTCTTGCTGGGACATGGGTCTCACCCTTATGGTTTGCCACATTTTTTTAGGTAATCGGAAGTGACGAAAACAAGCATGTGGAAGCAAAGAGGAGCTATAGTAATGAATCTTTGAGAAAGTTGATTAGATGTCTAGTGTGTCCTAGAGTCGTCACAGTATTCCCCGGTCCGGGAAGGAAAATTTTGTGTATGGTGTTTCAAACAAATCATAATTTTGTTAGCATGTTAATGTTTGTTGTGTGGCATATACAAATATTGTTCTCCTGTGTATATATGTTGTAGATAAGGTGATAGAACAACTTGTATCAAATTCTTGGCATAGTATGAATATAAGAAAGATGTTGGGCTCTTATGTAAATGTTTCTGCGAGGGTGTTGATGTTGAAATCAGTTTTAAGTTACCCATATTTTCGGTATGTAATTAACTAGTGATCAATTCTGTTTTATGTTTTGAGATCTCATTTAGTGTATCGGGTTCTCACAGATTTAGTACTTGAGAATCATTAGGCTGCCTTTTATATGCAAACTTGTTCTGTTAAACATCTCACTAAAGCAATTACCGTTGCTTCATGAATCATCCTTTTCCTCTCAATTTTTAGAATCCTTTTATTTTTATTATTATTTTCAAGTATACCAAAGGTGAAATAAAAATAATACTAATTGTTACCTTAAACATTGTGCTCCCAGATTGGATGGATAATTACTCTTTTAATTATCTAAAACACCAAAAAAATGTTTTATTTTTGAAACATGCCTAATATTTCTATTTTATAATATTTATGTATAAAATATCCTATTTCTTTGTCTTGTGCATCCATGCCACAAAGTGCAAAACATTAATAGTCCATTAGTGTTGCCATTGAGGAAAATTACTTATCAATTTAGGCCTTTATTTATATAAATACAATTTTACCAAAATTGAGGATAATATAGGACTCCTCTAAACTCGGGCACTTAGGTGGAGAGTCAAAGCATTGTGATTAACTACTTGCATTAGAGGTTCCACAAGGGTTGACCTATTGAGTAGTTTCTAAACTTATTGAACTGAACTGGATACCACCAAAATCTTCAGTTAGTGTTGGATACCCTACTCATTCAAAGAGATCGTCCTCACTAGACTTAGTCCCTCATACCCCAAATTATGCTATGGTTACCGCATCCTCAAATCTTTCAGTCGATATGTATGTTTCCTCCTTTATGGTGCAGACCTTCATTATGGATTATACGGTGTTGTTCATGGCATATAATGTCTAGTTGATTCTTTAGTCTCGTTAATATATTTTCTAAACTTTGTTCTTAGCTCAACTCCGTACTTAAGGCTTGTATTTTTTCTTTTTGAACATTGAACTTAAACTAAATAAATGGAATCAATAAAGTGACATGCTTGAACTGATAAACTGAGTATACTAATAAATAATAGAATGAACTATTTATTGAGATTCATAGGTATGTAACTAGAAACATTCATTGGATATATCACATATTAATAATATAATTTAATATTGTAGAAACTATGACAAACCCGAAACAGTGATGCATCTAATCCCACTACTGGAAATCACAATAATCTTGATGTAATTAGCTTAAGGTAAAAGAATCAATATTGCATCATGAATATACTGAAGCATTCAATAGTTCAACTAAAATTGTATATCTAAATTTATCACATTCATAAACATTCAGAATTAGACCAATTAATACATACTAATGATAGTTTGAACCTTGATTACTATAAAATCAGAGTTTATTGGTGATTATCTACTCACTTTTACATGATCCTAGCTTACTAATGATGTGCTTGAACTTAATATCTTTAGGTATCGATGCGTCAGGCTTGTATTTGAGCTCGTTAACTCAAAGAAACTAACTCTGAACAGCCTGACAGTAGGTAGTCGGACCCTAAAGATACCTAATGTAGATAGAAGATGAAGAAAACATTTAGTTGGTGAAACAGAGATTTGTAATCAAAGGAACACAAATATAATAAGAAATATAAATATAAAATCTACTTACCAAGTTGAATCTAAGAGGAAACCATCAGATTCCACTGCTAGCCATAATATTCCTCGTTGCCACCCCAAAAATTGCCTATGTGGTCGCCCTTTTTGTTGCTCTAAGATTTTAGGTGAGAAGAGGCTCTAAAATGAAGCTAGGACGGTCTATTTTGTCACATTTCATCAAGTATATATAGAAATTGATCCATTTTCATGATTGGAAAATTTAGGTGGCAACGTAGGAAACCATCAGAAGGTAAACCCTAGGTTGGTGCTCCATCGATTGTCACCTTCAATATGTGAGTTGTTAGTTTTCATGGCTGAAATTTTGCATAACCATCAATCTATCAAACCTTTGATTGGCACCTTCTATAGGTGTACCATAAGTCACTCTGGATCATCGACTAACATCATCCAATCAAACCTTTGATGGGTGACTATCTAGCATGACCATCGGTAGATGACTACCCAAGAAAACCATAAAAAGGTAGACATCCCACAAAACCATCATATGGCTACATCAAAATAGAACCTTCAGTTATAAAACCCTTGGTCTATGAAACATATGAGAATGTGGTAGTTTATGAATAAATGGTTTACATGAGCACTTCCAAGAGACCTTCAACCACTGAACTGTCAACCACTCAACCTCTAAATGCTTGATTGACAACCAAAGGTTAAACCATCGATTGACAACCCATGGTTTCTCTACATGCATCTTAAAGCATCATAACTCCTTCATTTTAACTCTGATTTCATTTATTCTTTTTGCATTGAATTCTATACATTTCTACAGCAAGAGCATAGAAAGATCTCACATGATAATTGTCTTTATAACTACTTTCTTCAATTATATTTGTAACATTTTCTTCATCAAAAGAGTTATATCTTTGTTATCTGGAATTAAACTTTCATAAAGTAAAGGACCAACAAATATTTTAGGACATTTATTACAGGTTGATTAACTCTAATATATTATTTAATCGTAGAACTACCATTATAGCAGGGTATGGGTTGTAACAATACATCACTCTTATGGGTACGCACTACTCCATGCTCCAAATATATAACAAACTATACCCTTTCAAGATTTTCTACAATCAAACATCATCACATGGCATCTAAGCATACAAGAAATGCAATACAAATAATAGAAAGGATACAAACATGCCAAGAATATGTACTCAACACATTTAGAGTAGTTACATGGTTCAAAGGTCTAGGTGGCTACTCGTGTGCCAAGTGTAATGGACTAGATACTGATATTGATGATGAACAACAAAATATATAAGGTACAAAGTGGTCATGATCGAGAACATGGGAGAAAACAAACTAAGCATGGTTGAACGATGTGGAATATATAATAATAAGGATGATGTATGGTATATCATCTCAAATCTTCCATTACAAAGCCTGGAACTCCCTCCTTATCTGCTAAATAGGCCTTTTTTGTTTACCCTGACATGGGCTTTGATGAATATGGATGAGGAAAAAGTAGTCCTAGATAAGATCTACATCTTATGAATTGGACTATGAATTAGTCATTGGAGACTTGGAGTGTCAAATGTGGTGATAGAGGCAATGAGTAACCTTCACACTCCTTGTCTTTATCAAGGCTTATATTGGGAATTTAAATGATAATCATGAAGGAGTGGAACTAAAAATAAATTTAATGCATATTCATTCTAATTTTCATCACACTTGCAATCAATTTAGCATTTAAATCCCCTATTTTGCTTTAAAATTAGCTGTCATTTAGTTTCCTTTGTTTTATGCCATTTGGGAGGAATTTGACATGATTCTTTGATTTCATAGCACGTTTGAGATTTTATTGCAACACATGAAAAAGCACTCTTGAAACAAATTTTGATCAAGATTGTAGTTTTTGCCATGTCCCCTAAAAATCAAAATCCATCAAAATCCTCATGCCAAATGCACCCTCACCATTTCCATTGACCTATATTCACATTTTTGTACACCCACATCGATCTATGGGACTACTTCTAGAAATGCCATTTGGCAGTGCTCCCATCAATGCCCACAACTGATATCTCATAACTGATGAAACCAGTAACCCCAAGATGTTTAAGAAAAGCATCAATCAATGAGTGTTAGACAATTGAACTCCAATGTTCAATTTTCCTCACATAGACCGATGAGGGTATTGACTAATGAAATCCCATCAACCCACAAATTTTTGTGTGGACTGATGAGGAGCACCAAAAAGCAGAAAGTGAGGCGATGAGAGTCAGCCTGAGTAGACATTTCTGTCACCCAATTAATCCCCGACCATAGAAGATCTTACACACTGAAATGGATTTTGTGTATCGCATTGATTCCTCATCTTACTCAAGTTTCCTCCCCTATATCAATGGCATTGAAATAATCACTTCATGTGGATGTGTAGCTGGAAACCCTATCCGAAGGGTATATATACCAATCATTGCCTCCATTGAATGGATAATCTTCTTAATGTCAAAAGGTTTCTCTACTCTAGATTGATTGTTGATAATATGCACTAGTTTCCATCATCAACAATCTCCACTTCTGCTAAGGCCAGATAGCCTACCTCGTACGAGGTAGCTCAACAAAACCTTTCACAACATTTTCCCACCTAAGGACCTCCTCTATTGTGGGTTTGGTCCATTCAAGAAAATTGACAAAAATGAAGGATAACCCAAATACCATATTGGGTCTTTCTATTACTAACATTAATCAACCACATTATTGTGCAAGAAGGTTGCTACCACACACCATGGTTGCACCTCTTCTATTGACAATGACAATGTCCATTTCTTTCCTTTCTCTTATTATTCTTCATCTCATCATGATGAGCTATTAGTTTCTTATGCTAAGATGTGGGGAGGCCCCGCTACCCAATTTTGGTACATATTATCTCATTTTGACCTTGTTGAATTTTAAATTATTTCACTTTTATGCTTGTAATCTTGTCTAGTCAACGTGTTTTCTTATTTGTCAGAGCCTAGGTATAGAAAACTTCAAATCTAGGATCTAGGATGTGATTGATTCTTGTCAAAACCTTGATGAGAACTATAGATAGATGTTCTCCAAGGTGATGGTTGTGTGATCTCTATGTAACATGACAATAAACCTAGTGTGATACTACAACAACCCCCACTTTTAAGTATTCCCCAATTAAGTTGGACCATAAAGTTGAGAACTGATACCTAAATTTTCCATGATCTACATGTAACAAATAACAAATGATAATCGACAATTTCGATCTTTGAAACTTTAATTGAGTGTAAATGATTAAATATCACTCTTTTAAGAAGTTACATGAATTTTTCAAAGGAAACTAACATATAAATGAGAAGAAGTATTAAGGTATCTAATTAAATAGTTATCCTTGTGACTTAGCTTATTCCTTTTTTATGTGTGCATCTAGTTTTTCATATCTTCAATCTTTGTATATGTCCATTACCTAAACTATAAAAAAGCAATAGGTTAGATCAATATATTTCTATATTGTGTAAGGAGTGTGCATGTACAAAAATTCAACAATCAGATAATTGCACATTTGAACTTGTAGTTTCATTTGAAAATACTAACCCATGTTTGTCATTCCACATTGAGTGTAATCACCTTTCTCTATCCATCATTGGACTCAGGTGCACTACCCCTTAGTAGGTATAACTTGTGTTCAGAATATCATAGATTTCATTATGTGATATGCATATTGGCATTATAGTGAGATGGAATTAAATTAACTTTCAAGTAGATTTTCACAACATCGATCATTAATAAATCCTCACCAAACATCAGAATTTGATATATAAGGGTACTCATAAATAACCATGTGTTATGCAGAATACATGCAAGAATACTTTGGGTACTTTTAAGAATGTAATCCAAATAATCATATCACATCGAAGCAAATCAACATTCAATCTTCATGTATTTACAACCCTAAAGTGTCATATTGTATTCACATTATTCATACTAAACCTAACATAGGTCTTAAACTATAGTTTAGGGTCATCTCAAGTTTGAAATAGGAATAAGGGTATCAAACCTTAATTCCATCACATCATTATATCCAAGGGTTAGAAATTATAGTTACATGTTAGATGTAACCCTAATTATCTATTTGAACATCTCATGTTGATATGAACACCTAGATTTGAATGGGTGCATTAAGATCATGGAAAGTCATTAACATTGGTTTCAAAACCCTATTTCCACTTGTATATGATTATTGACCCTTAAATACACATAATCATCATCGTCGTCATCTTAGAATTGTATTATATTCCTCATTATTAGGTATTGTTTTGAAATAATGTATTAAATATATACCACATTCTATCCATCAAGACCAAAGTTTTTGTGTGACATTAGATCCATGTATCACCTATACTTTGGATCTAGGATCGTAATTAGACATTGATTATATTTTTCTTCTCATTTTTTGATTAAAAATGATATAATTTGAATATTTTGAGTTGCCATTTATTTAGTACAATTAATGTTAGATTATTAATATGGACCAATTTGGGAATGCCACATCATTATTTAATGCATTATGCACACTCTTTGTGGGGTTGGGCTTGAGCCAACGGTTTCTAACCACATCAGCTCCTCACACTACACAAGTTGGGTTCTGATTAAATTCAAAATGACTTCATTGCCCATGTGTAGTGATCTCATTGTGTCATGCATTTTAGTCATGCCTGGTAAAAATACATTAAAGATTGTCTTCCTTCTCCTTCCATACACCATGTCCTGCATGAGCGGCACAACCATGAGTCAACCAATCAGTTGTAGGCTTTGTGAGCAATGAACCACAATGGAGTGTGTCTCCATCTTTGAAGTGTCTTGATGGATTTTTCTGGTCATATAGATTGATGTGGTATGGAAGAAGATGGTCACTATGGTTTTTAGAGGACCAATTGATAAACAAAAATTGATAGGAGAATAATACCTCAATTCACAATGAGCCTATGGTTGGATAAGACTCCTAAAAGTTCTAGGAGGAGGTATGCACCCACTGCACGCTTTAGGGTGCTCAGGATCCTAACTTTCATAGTAAGGCCTACTAACTGGGGGTCAATCGTGAGGGATCCATATTCCCTTCTAAGGGTTGGGATTCCTTTTTGACATTCTCACAAAGCTCCATCCCAAGGTAATTGGATTGGGCTTCCTTGTGTCGTGTGGCATGGTGGTGCTCACTGGAGATAGGGGTGGCTCAAGGTTGGGGATGGAAGGTTCTCCATATAGTAATTGAGAGTGGGGTAGAGTTCTCTGGGTCACAATGAAGCTATATGGCTTTTTATATAGGAAAGGGCCATGGGTGTATGCCATCGACTCTCAATCCTAGTTCATGGATCATCTTGTGTATTGGGAATTATCTCCACACTTGGACATAATGGATAAATTGGGGTTTGTTGAGCATGTCTCACATTCCTAAAGGCACCGGGATAAATATTAGAGCCTAAGGGGGAGAGAGTGTGAGGTATGAGAGGAACCATGGTCAAATACCAACTATGGGGGTCTTAGTCACAAGGTTTATGGTGATCTAAGAGTCGCTCAATCTCTAGATCATAACTGGGACCAGATCCTACATACTGTGTCACATCCCTAAAGGTCCAGGTTATTCAAACCATGGTTGTTAATATAATCAAATATCATATGCCTCATTTTAGAAAAATTTAAAAAAGAATCTAAAAATCTTATAGGTTAGTAGTATTACTCTGGTAATCCCTAATTTTAGGATAACCTCCACATTACCAAGTTTGGGATCAAAAGGAGAAAGATAAGTATATATTTCTTGCATGCTAAGTATTTACTTAGTTTAGCCACCTAGGTCACCAATATTCATGTTTTCCATTCAAATCATGTATTTATCTTTATTGCCCATTATCTCACATCAGACCAAGAATTAGGTCATGATAGATTTGATTGATATTTGAATTCTTAGAATCCAAGTAAGGACTAGATAATTACTCCTTTAATTGTCTTGGTCACTTATCACTTTACAAACTTTTAGTATATTGCTCATTATCTCAAAATGAGTTTACTCCCCATCTTACAATATTATTGTCATCCTATATGCATGAATCTCCCATTTCTTTATCATAGACCCTACATAACTATTTGCTACTTTAATAGATCAATGGGCTTGAACTGGATCCTAGGGCCCATGACTCATACGTAGATCTTCCAAAGGGTCCACCAGCCTTATTATTCCCTTTATAATTAAACTAAGACATGCCTTATCATAATGTCTCAATTGAAGCCTCATTATATGAAATACTTAAAGACTTAGTCCAGGTATAGATGAAATTCATCATCCAATTTTCAATCAAAGTCATATTAGTGATTTCATCATTATTATATCATTCCAATTGTCTTAAATTTAAACTTAATACATTATTATTTAACTCATTATCATAGAATCTAAACTTACTAAATTTGAGGGTCTTACATGTATCAATATTGGTTTAAACCTAATTTCAAAAGTGTGGATTTATCCAGACTCAATATTATGTTTTCATGCTTAATTATGATGCAGTGAGAGTGCAGACATACGTAGCAATGGTGAAACCCACTCACCATGGTGTTTCCATCTTTGCAATCTTAGATTTATTTTACCCTATATATTATCAAACTTTAGTTGCAATCAACACTCAATCAATCTTTCATTTGAAATATTCTTCCTAGTTCTATTGAATTGATTAGTCAACTCTTAAAAATATTGTCCTTTGGGTATGATCCTAAACCATATTGCAATGAAGTATCTATCCACTTGTGGTTGGGATTGTCATATTCTTAGATTACGTAAATTATAGGTATTTCAACCCTAATGATTTTCTTTTGTGAGAAAAGTCCTACATCACAATGCATAATGCTTGCTTCCTTGGACTCAAGCTCAAAAGTGTTAGCAATTGTGCATCACTAAAAAGCAAGATGGCTAGAAATGGTGGCCTTAGAAATGTATATATAGGCATGGTTGGGGCTTATGGTGACTCCAAGCACTTGATGTGCAGGTACTTTTCATGCGCCCCAAGTACTATACCATCTGCCTTGCATAAGTAGTGTTGGGGTTTGCAGTTGGCTTGAAAGCAACGGTTCAATGATCTTATGAAATAACACATCGGGCACGGAATTTGTTGGTCAATGAAAAATTCTCTAGTGATTGGATAATGCTAGGTGTTAAATGCTTTAGCGTATGGAGGTATGTTGTGTGTTGGCAAATGGTCTGTAATGAGAAATGTTGCCCATAAGGTAGTGGTGGGAAATGATTATCATTGGCCAATGGTCCTTGTGGAGCTATGATGCCAATACAAAGTTGCAGCATTATGATCTGTGTTTATACATCGTCGATTTTAGGTGCATTGAATGTGTCTCTACCTAATGTGATTTTCAAGTCATGAGTTGTTCAAGGCATTGCATTGTGTTGAATGCTTCCATCTTTTATTTTTAATCAATGTTGTCCATTGATTGACACATGATATGCATGACGTGAGCTTACATCAATGCATTGGGTTTCAACAAGGATCACATATCTCATATGTGTGTCATCTAGCAAGGGTTGGTGATTAATGCCCTAGGAGGACTCCAAAAACATTATGATCTCCTAAAAAATATATGATCTTCTTTCGAAGAGGGATAAATGGACTTAAGCATAAGTCACAAAGATAAATGTGTTATAGGTCCTATATTTTAAGATAAGTTAGGGTAAATTAGGCACAAAACATCCAAAATGTTGGACTTTATTAGTGACCCGCAATCATCCTAAGGTAATATTAACTTATATTGATTAAATAAAGTAAAATTTATCACTTGTTAGGTTATTTTGTCCCTTCAACCAACAATATATACTACATTGGGATCAACATATTTAAGCCATCATTCATTAGATATCCTCATTATGTTAGTATCTATATTAGCTTCTTTTACTTTATTCTTTATTCATTCTTAGATTTATAAGATTAATCACTAAATCTTATTTATGAACATTAAACCAATTCTTATGTATATTTATACTCATTTATATCCTTTCTACTATTATTATTGTGCCTTTCTCACAAATGGATCAATTAAATTTTTCTCTAACATTCTCATAGTCTATTTTATCTATAGAATCACATTCTTACATGCATTTTTCAATTTTCGAGTCATCTTTTAGAATACCCTTGTTTGATACCTAACTCATCACTTATGGACTAGATGTGGTATGATGAATCTTTGGTAGTGTAACGACCCCGCCTCCCGGTAACCCCCAATTAAGGGAGACCCGAAGGTCAGAGCCGTTATTCAATTAACAGGATCAAAGGTTCGACAAATAATCAATAATAACTATGAAATTCTACTAACTAACTGGAATTTGGTATAAAATTAAAACTTTGCTTACCTTTGAAAACTTTGGAAATCTGTCTATCTAAAGCTTGAATTATTCTATCTAATCCTCCTTGCACTTTATTTCTTTTTCCGCAATGTGTCACTTTAATGTTTGTTCTTTCAATTGTTGTTCCTAAAACGCCAAAAAACAAAATGTTGGTCAGTATATCGGAATATACTGGTATGTGGGAACAACCAAAATCTTGCAAATATGTCTAACAATTTAATAATCACAATCAAATTAATTAACAAGCCAATTTACACTTTTCAGTATGACATTCTCCACCGCTTTTGCCCTAACCCTGGCATACCCACCTTAGGGTGCCCTTTGTCAATGACTTAAGGCCACCTTCTCAATCTCGAGCTTGGTGCCCACTAGTCATGCAATATCATAGGCCACCTTCTCATTCTCGAGCTTGGTGCCTGGGGTCACCACTCAAGGTGTCCATTGGTCTACCCATCTGGGCCTGACCTTTGGCATCATCCATCAGGGTGGCATGTAGGTGCGAGAATACATACTCTTATTTTTAATGTGATAATCATAGTGACTTTATGATTTGCAAGTATGAACATCCAACAGTTAATTTGCATTCAATGCGATTAACCATCCGGAAAATCCGCGGGAAACTAAGGCGGTTGTTCATAATTAACCACATACCTGATCCAAAGCAACTTGATTGTCCAAGAAATAAGGATAAAGAACAAGCAATAAGCAATCAACAATATCCTGAAATTAATGCATGGGATCCAAGTGTTATAGTTTATCCAAAAGAAATTACTTACCAAAAGAACGCCAATATTTAGATACGATTTTTGTAAGAAATTACTTACCAAAGCCAATGGTAGGCTGCCATGTCGCTCTTGCCTTGCAACGCAACCCGGATGGCTTGAGGAAACATAAGCAAATGACATTTATACCCTTAATTACATTCTTGGCTCTTCAATGCTCGGAGGGGCAGAAACGTCCAAGTCCTCTTGGTTTCTTCTTCCTCACGACGAGCTCCTGCTGCAGCGACGTCCGTCGCGCAGGGACCTCTGTCTCCGGGTGCTGGTGTCATGAGGCAGCAATGGGATAGTTGTGGCACCTCCGCAGGCCCTTGACGGACCTAGTCCGACCCTCGACAGAGGGGTTCTTGAATGGAGGTGGGGTGGGACAGCCCCCATTACCCTAGAGGCTGTAGCAAGTCCTTCGACCTAGGGTAAGGCTTCGACGGCCAAACCTGGGACAGGGATGATCCCCTGGTCTGCCCCACGGCTGCAAAAACCCTTGCTACAACTTCTCATGACATCCGCCACCAATCTAGTCCCTTTACATCAAAGGAAAACAGTTAGAGGAGAAGGAGGAGGGTGTCGAGGTCCTAGGTACATGTCTAGATTTTCATTGGGTTGGGACCACGTTGTACCCTGTGCAACACAACTCAGCTAACCCCTTTTATAGCCTGGGCAATCGACCTTCTCCCAAAACATCTTCCATCAAGGTCTTCGATCATCATCAGGAAAGTGAGAAGGAAGGTTTCCTTTTTGTTTTATTTTATTTTTTTTATTAAACCCCATACCATAAAAATTATTATATCTTTTCTTTCATAGACTCTTTTCACACCAAAAATTAGGTGAAGTCGAAACAAGGTGTTTCCTTTCATTGGAACCAAAATTTAACTCAAAATACCCCCATATTGTTAAGATACTTGATTTCCAAAATAAAACTAAACTTTTATCAAATAAGTTACTTAAGCCACAAGGTATCTTGGAATCACCTGGATTTTCTCCCACCCTCTGAAATTGGTTTTATCTCTTATCTAAAATTATTTATAACATTAATCTTGGGCAGGAAATTATACTTTCTTATAGTAGAAAATACCTCTTTTAAACAATGTCACCAAAATCATTAATAATGTATCACATTATCCTTTTATTTTGCAAATTTGTTATTTTGTCTTTCCTCTTTCTTCATTGGGACTCCTTGGATCCCAAGAAACTCTATAATTTCGAAATTCTTTTTCAAGGACACTTATTATCCTTCTAAATGCATCTATTTACATTATTTCCCATTATCATGGTTATTTCTCATTAAAATATCTCTTTTTGAGAATTTCTCTTTATTTCTCTTTTATTTTCCTCATTGCTATGATTTTTATCATTAGGAATCCTTGGAATACGAAATTACACTATGGATAACTCCATTATACCTCTTTTCACTTATTTTCCACCTTTTACCATTGTTTTCAATTTCTTTCTTAATAAAGAAATACTTAATTAATCTTTTCTTTTCTTATTGCCTTTTCTTTGCAACTTTGGACCTCTTGGAAGCCAAGAAATCTCAAGAGGCACGAAATCCATCCTTGGATTGCATTCTTTTGCCTCCCATAGGTTTCCAGATCTCTCTTTTCTCAAAAACTCAATTATTCATTTATTAATTGAATTTCCTTGTTATTGGGCCCAATAGCCAATAAAGCCCACAACACAATCATCAAGGCTATTGTAAATAAAATCCATTTATTCAAAAAAAATTATATCATTATTTGTCTAAATATCTTCAATATGAGAAATTACATTTCTCACCAAAGGAACCCAAAATTTGGGGTTGTAACATCCTTCCCCTCTTATGAGAATTTTGCCCCCAAAATTATATCAAGCAAGCAAACAAAGAGGATAACCTTTCATGTATCCATCATGGATCTTATGTGGCTTCACCCTTTCCATGGTGCTTCCCAAGAACTTTCATCATCTCATTTTCTTCCATCTGAGTTCTTTCTTACCTTGGTATATCGTACCCTCATAGGTGACTCAGGATATTCCAGCCTCAAAAGCTGAATAGGTTCAGGGCTCAACACATGGCTTGGGTACCTCACATAGTGCTCTAGATCGGACTCATGCAACACATCATTTTATCCTAAGGGGTAAGGTTAAACACAACCATCTCCATCAATCCATCTCAAATGGACCCATATATCGGGGACTCAGCTTTCTTAGCTGTAGCTTATAGGGGTCGGATTTTCACCTTTCCTACAGTGAACGGCATGTCAGTCTGCTTTGCATCATCTCACGACTCATGTCGTCTCTGGGCTCTCTCTCAGCCATTGCACGATCAAAGCGACTTCATCTTCACACACTATGGTTCTTTTCTGACCTTTGCGAGGCCTCCTTCACCAACATCATCTTAATGAAGTGGTGACCGACACAACCTCTCTATAATACTTCTTTCATACCGATAAAGGTTATGGTGGTTAACATCACATCTTAAGAACTATCTCTATGTATCACCCTAAATGAGCACACATGCTCTCATCAAATCATATTGTCCATTAGTATGGGGTGATAAACTGTACAAACACTGAGCTCTTCATGTATCTACTTCCACCTCATGGAAGTGAACCTTTAGGTCACATCAAGAACTTTTGAATTCGCATCATGCTGTAGTTGAACCATCTCTTTTCATATGTAGTTCAACCAGATTTGTCCCTTGACAGAACTCTTCCTTTCTTATGTCATCTAGGTAAGGCGATCTACCATAACCCATATTGTATCTTGACCTTTTTGGTCTAGGAGAAACTCACAACATCCATAATGATGAACTCCCATTCCCTCTTGGGAACTCTTTATACTTTATATCCATGCACTGGGTTAATGGTGTTCATCCTTCACCTCCTGGCTTGCATGGCCACATGCTACATGCAACTTTGTTTTAAGCATCCAGAATGCTACCATCACTTACTATCTTGTAGTTTCATGGTGTATGGTGATCATGATTTCCTCAAGATTGATTCCTCGGAAGCCCTAAACCACTCTCATCAGGGTTTTACTACCTTCCTATCCAAAGAAGTGTATCCAGGGTTCTACAACCATCCTTCTACCCCCTCAAGGACTAAACTGGCTACCCAAACAACCATTAACTTGTTCAGCATATCTCGTATGTCTGAGGGTTAGCCAAACTTATCTCTTTTAGCCTAACAACCTCAACTTCTTCTAGCTTCCATCTAAACTAGGCACTATATCTCAACCAGAGCATTCATTACCACTTCTTATCCTTAGGTGTTAGGTAATGTCGAAGACATACACCTCCAAACATTATACTTGTCATCTCATCTCAAACTCTAAGTTTGTCTACATCAAGAAACTTTGAGCTCATAATAATGGTGATCAAACTCATCCTTGTATCACTTGCAAAATCCACATAGATCATGCTAAAACATCCTTCTAAGATGACTCTGTTATCTCTCTTAGTGTTTGTAAACCATCCATGTATTATTCCTTCCACAAAGGTATGTTATCATCTCTATTCTCATACCTTGTAGCAACGTTCCAACTTACATCATCTTTATCCTTGGTGTATGGCATGCGTACTACCCTATCTCCCATTCCCATAACAAGAAGAAATAAGCATTTGGCGGCCGTCCAAATACAGAGTTCTTCCCATTCCAGGAGTAGAGATGGTACATCCCACCTTGCCAGTACATCTTTAAAACTAAGTTGAAACGTGCAACTTATGTCTCTACTTCTCAGTCATCTTGATATCAAAGTTACTTCCATGGAAAACTGGTCTCGAACTTACTTGATCCAAGCACAATCCTTAGTCATCTCCTCTAGGTCTATAGGGTGTCGGCACTTTTGGGGTCATCCCTTTTCCCTTATGCATCCAGAGAGTGCCCTACTTATCTACCCTTTGGGTCCCATGAGTCCATGAAGGTGATCAATCTCCTAACCCATGGTCCTCAGACAATGATAGTTGTTACCTCCCGACCCTATGGTCACGTGCAACTAGGGATTTAGGCAACTCCTTCTTCCATCGGTCTTATCCCTACCTGACCCTAGGATAGACTTAGGATTCTATTATTGTACATGTCCAACATAGAACCTTACCCAAACATCCATCATCTCTCTTATTGCATTCATGGCTGACTTTCATCCTTTCATAAGGGTCATGGTGACCTGCCTACCTTGGTCGAGCCCCATACCAGTTACCTCCATGGTAACACATCCACATGCACATAGAGATGGTTATCTATGGGTCTATAGGTTCATTCTCATGCCATGTACTCTTCCCTTAGATTCTTAAGATCCTATGAAACCTCCTTAGGTTACCTCAAAACCAAACAAACTGGTAAACTTCCTACCAAAGGGTCGCTCTCCCAGGATGGGAGGAAACTACACCTTTATAACAAAGGTCACAAGCATTCTTAGGGTTTACATCCATATGAGCATACTTGAACCAACAACTACTAAGGCACAAGCGTACCTACAAAACCATGCTAGGTTGCACTTGTTCTCATCCTCAGCATTACATCAACTTAGTTGTGAGGGGTTCACCAAACATACCCTTAACGTAAGGGATTTCCTTTACCTCTACATGAGGAGTACCATGCTCGAAACTATAGAGACTCAAATCTCATCATGAGCATCAGATACACTGCTTCCCCTCTTAGGCCTAGGAACCCTAGGTTCACTTTTGGTTATCCAACTACATGCTCAACCTCTTAACCATGAATCAAGCATGTCCAAGGTATGTCATGTACTTCCATGATCTTTCTACTCGAGCAACGCTTCGGAGTTGAGTCCTCTTCCAGGGAAACCAACTAGGTATAAAGGCTTACAACTGGTTGCTTAAACCTCCTCGGGGTCTAAAGCACTCTTTATCTCATCCAGCACCACTTACACCATGGGTACTAGAAGTATCGTCCTCTTTCTAGGGTTTGGTTCCTCTAAAGGCAACCAAGATATCATCGGCCTCCAAGAATCAAGCATAAGGCAACCACTATCATCCACGTAGGTCACATCATCCTTAACTCCCCCACTATTCCTCAAGTTTCGGGGTTTTAGACTTCCAACCTCCTTGTTGGGGTCATGCCTCTCTCTCTAGAGCTAAAACCACCTCCAACCATACCTAGTAGAGGTCCCTTCTCCATGAAGGCTCATGTTCTCAAGCAAACCCCTATGTGGTCGAAGCCTATCCTCAACTCATGTTTGGCTCAAGATTAGTCCTATCTCTTTATACTTATCTCATCATGCCCTTCTGGCCAGGGTTTCAACCTACTAGCGTACCACTGACGTACTCTGGGTGCATGCTATACCCTACTTGCACAAGCCCATAGGGTAACTATAGGTTCTCCTCTGACCTCATCCATGAAGGAGCTATTCTTCGCTATGGCATGTACGACCTTTCCTAGGGTTGGGTCACCAAAAGTACTAGGTCATCTACCCTCTCATGGTATCCCAAAGGCATGACCAACCAAACACTCAGTCAACCATGACATCTAACTCATCATGGCATCTATTTCTCTAACCTTCACTTAGGGTTAGGGTTACCATCATCCTCAAAGGATGTACTAGGTCTCTACCTTTAAGACCAACTCTCTCTACTCATCCTCCTGTCAAGGAGGTCTATCCTCGGGTCTCTCATGAGGGCAATGACAACTAGTGTCATTCAACCTAAGCATGTATCTATTCTTTAGTTTGCGCTTTAATCTATTAAGATTATGTCCATGACATCTTATTTACATGCTTTTCATTAATTTGGTGGAGGATTCCTTAGACCTTATTAACTTTACCCATACCTCAAGAGGGTGAGGAGAAGAGAGAAAACCCTAATCCTTAAGGTCCTTAATAGAATTTGAGTCGAGAAGGGATGAACAAGATGAGAGAGTCCTAAAGGTATCTTATTTCGAATCATACCCTAAGACTTTGGCCAGGCAGTCACACGGATTCGGGAGTCCTCGTATTTTGACTAGCGGTGCGGAGGAAAATATTGCCAGCCCCCGGTCGTGATCCTTTTCTAGACACCTCTTTCTTTTGGATAATCCTCTAATAACTCCCTTGGGTTCTATAGAATTTGTAAAATTTAATAATTATTAAAGATTAATTGAGGAACCTATGCTCTGATAACAATTGTAACGACCCCGCCTCCCGGTAACCCCCAATTAAGGGAGACCCGAAGGTCAGAGCCGTTATTCAATTAACAGGATCAAAGATTCGACAAATAATCAATAATAACTATGAAATTCTACTAACTAACTGGAATTTGGTATAAAATTAAAACTTTGCTTACCTTTGAAAACTTTGGAAATCTGTCTATCTAAAGCTTGAATTATTCTATCTAATCCTCCTTGCACTTTATTTCTTTTTCCGCAATGTGTCACTTTAATGTTTGTTCTTTCAATTGTTGTTCCTAAAACGCTGACAAACAAAACGTCGGTCAGTATATCGGAATATACTGGTATGTGGGAACAACCAAAATCTTGCAAATATGGCTAACAATTTAATAATCACAATCAAATTAATTAACAAGCCAATTTACACTTTTCAGTATGACATTCTCCACCGCTTTTACCCTAACCCTGGCATACCCACCTTAGGGTGCCCTTTGCCAATGACTTAAGGTCACCTTCTCAATCCTGAGCTTGGTGCCTGGGGGTCACCCCTCATGGTGCCCACTAGTCATGCAATATCATAGGTCACCTTCTCATTCCCGAGCTTGGTGCCTGGGGTCACCACTCAAGGTGTCCATTGGTCTACCCATCTGGGCCTGACCTTTGGCATCATCCATCAGGGTGGCATGTAGGTGCGAGAATACATACTCTTATTTTTAATGTGATAATCATAGTGACTTTATGATTTGCAAGTATGAACATCCAATAGTTAATTTGCATTCAATGCGATTAACCATCTGGAAAATCCGCGGGAAACTAAGGCGGTTGTTCATAATTAACCACATACCTGATCCAAAGCAACTTGATTGTCCAAGAAATAAGGATAAAGAACAAGCAATAAGCAATCAACAATATCCTGAAATTAATGCATGGGATCCAAGTGTTATAGTTTATCCAAAACATTCTAAAGCTAGACTTGGATTCCACCTTAGGCTTTCTAGACCATATTAGGATTTTATTAGGGTTTTTGCCTCCATAACGCTTTTATCATATTAAATGCTCTCTTAGTTCATAAACCCTAATTTCAACATCATAAGCCCAATTAAAGTCGATTATTTCTCTTTTATACAAAAACTACCTTCTTTATCCTTTTAAGTTATTTCAAGGTCATTAGAATCAATTATCACCTTTAGTTTCTTTCGGATTAACAACTCATAATTCATGATGGTCTAATTGCCATATGAACTCTATTTATTATTAATTCTACCTTAATTCAATTGAAAACCCTAATTTCAATATTAAGGTTATTTATCCACAAATTAGGGATTTTAATGCTCAAAATATCTTAGGTTCAGCATTTTCCAACTTTAATCATGAAATTAGTCAATTAAAGCCATTAAGAGTCAAACTTACCAACATTAGGGTTTCAAGGCGCATTAAAGTATTATTCATGCACATTAAACTCGAAATTAAACTAATTACATGCAAATTCATCCTTTTTGTTCCTAATATGCCCTTTCATCATTAACAGGTTAATACTAACTCTAATCATCCATTAAACCCTTATAAACATATTATTCATCTCAAAATAGGGTTCTTTTAACATTATTACATCTAAAGCTAATAACTTGCATTACTTTTCGAATTGAAACCATATTTATGCTTCAAATATATTTTTATTGTATTCCTCTCATTTTTCTGAGCAAAATTCATATTTTGTATGTTCCCATCGGATCTACCAATATTTAGATACGATTTTTGTAAGAAATTACTTACCAAAGCCAATGGTAGGCTGCCACGTCGCTCTTGCCTTGCAACGCAACCCGGATGGCTTGAGGAAACATAAGCAAATGACGTTTATACCCTTAATTACATTCTTGGCTCTTCAATGCTCGGAGGGGCAAAAACGTCCAAGTCCTCCTGGTTTCTTCTTCCTCGCGACGAGATCCTACTGCAGCGACGTCCGTCGCGCAGGGACCTCCATCTCCGGGTGTTGGCGTCATGAGGCAGCAACGGGATAGTTGTGGCACCTCCGCAGGCCCATGACGGACCTAGTCCGACCCTCGACGGAGGGGTTCTTGACTGGAGGTGGGGCGGGACAGCCCCCATTACCCTAGCGGCTATAGCAGGTCCTTCGACCTAGGGTAAGGCTTCGAAGGCCAAACCTAGGACAGGGATGATCCCCTGGTCCACCCCACTGCTGCAAAAACCCTTGCTACAACTTCTCATGACATCCGCCACCAATCTAGTCCCTTTACATCAAAGGAAAATAGTTAGAGGAGAAGGAGGAGGGTGCTGAGGTCCTAGGTACATGTCCAGATTTTCATTGGGTTGGGACCACGATGTACCCTGTGCAACACAACTCAGCTAACCCGTTTTATAGCCTTGGCAATCGACCTTCTCCCAAAACATCTTCCATCAAGGTCTTCGATCATCATCAGGAAAGTGAGAAGGAAGGTTTCCTTTTTGTTTTATTTTATTTTTTTGATTAAACCCCATACCAGAAAAATTATTATATGTTTTCTTTCATAGACTCTTTTCACACCAAAAATTAGGTGAAATGAAAACAAGGTGTTTCCTTTCATTGGAACTAAAATTTAACTCAAAATACCCCCATATTGTTAAGATCCTTGATTTCCAAAATAAAACTAAACTTTTATCAAATAAGTTACTTAAGCCACAAGGTATCTTGGAGTCACCTGGATTTTCTCCCACCCTCTGAAATTGGGTTTATCTCTTATCTAAAATTATTTATAACATTAATCTTGGGCAGGAAATTATACTTTCTTATAGTAGAAAATACCTCTTTTAAACAATGTCACCAAAATCATTAATAATGTATCACATTATCCTTTTATTTTGCAAATTTGTTATTTTCTCTTTCCTCTTTCTTCATTGGGACTCCTTGGATCCCAAGAAACTCTAATATTTCGAAATTCTTTTTCAAGGATACTTATTATCCTTCTAAATGCATCTATTTACATTATTTCCCATTATCATGGTTATTTCTCATTAAAATATCTCTTTTTGAGAATTTCTCTTTATTTCTCTTTTATTTTCCTCATTGGTATGCTTTTTATCATTAGGAATCCTTGGAATACGAAATTACACTATGGATAACTCCATTATACCTCTTTTCACTTATTTTCCACCTTTTACCATTGTTTTCAATTTCTTTCTTAATAAAGAAATACTTAATTAATCTTTTCTTTTCTTATTGCCTTTTCTTTGCAACTTTGGACTCCTTGGAAGCCAAGAAATCCCAAGAGGCACGAAATCCATCCTTGGATTGCATTCTTTTGCCTTCCAGAGGTTTCCAGATCTCTCTTTTCTCAAAAACTTAATTATTCATTTATTAATTGAATTTCCTTGTTATTGGGCCCAATAGACAATAAAGCCCACAACACAATCATCAAGGCTATTGTAAACAAAATCCATTTATTCAAAACAAATTATATCATTATTTGTCCAAATATCTTCAATATGAGAAATTACATTTCTCACCAAAGGAACCCAAAATTTGGGGTTGTAACAGGTAGACAGTTCTACATGGTGGATCCCACTACACCTTCACTGTTGTGGTATTTGACTGACTAATCAAGTATATGGTTGACCCAAACATTTTGTTGTTTAATCAAGTAGTTAAATGTGTACAAAGTCATCTAAGGTATGATAAGCTCAAGTGATATTTTTAGAAATTAAGCATATTCCAAACTCTACCAAATGCACTTGTGGTATGATTTGTGTGCCCTATATTTTACTATATGTTCTCTACTATTTTATAACCTCAAAATATGTTCTTTCATTCATTATTATGGATTTATGGTTTCTTTTCATGTACTACATTTTTACTAAACTATGACCTCAAATGATTTCTCAAATTTTCCATGATTTATATTATAGTTATCATATTCTCATCATTTTTTTGGTTAACTTACAATTTTTAACAAAGTATATAGTTATGAACATAAAAGTATTTTCAAACTATAATTGTTTTATAAGTAAAAAATAATTACTTAGTATTTATTCTCAATAGAATTTTGAAAAGAATTATTTGATACAATCTAACATTATACTAGCTATAATAGGACATGTCTACAATGGTGAAGGCAAAAATTACATTGAACTATCTCATTTTTATCATGCTTAATATGTTTTGATCTTCAGAAAATTGTACTTAAGAATAATAGCTTGAACTTGTAAACATGAGGATGCATACAAGTGTTGTTCAAGTTGTTAATTTTCATGTATATTTCAAATTCTTTCTTAAGAACAATATGATGTCCCTATGTCCTAGATATTTAGGATGACTGCCGCTGGATAAACTGTCACTATCTCCACATAAAACATTTTTGAAAAGGATGACACACTTATATAGTAAATTGAAGTAATAGAAGTGTCATGTACTAGTGGTTTTTTCACTTCAAATATTTCTTTCTGGAATATCGCCATGATCTATGATATTTTTTGAGATACCACTACTAATCTGAAGTACTACTGAAACACCCATTTATTGTTTGATGCTTCCCATCTCTTCTTTGTCTAACATCTTTCTGCACCGGGAAGTACTAATAAGTTTCATCATACATGTAGATACCTCTAGGAAAAGGATGTACAATGTTCTAACCACCATTCTAATATTGGTTTCTTTTATCAAATCTTTCTCTTATACTAATATCACATTGATTTATCTCACTAATACATATGACTAGTCAACTAAACTCAATCTGATACATTACACTAAGGGTTTCTTGCTATACATTGACATTTGTCATTTCAAACATACATGTCTAAATTCAAACAAAAACCCTAATTAACCAGTGAATCGTCTCTAATGTTACTATATACCTAGACCAATCAATATTTGCATAAGGAGAAAATTTAAATAACAATCATAAATGTAGGTATATCATTGTTCATTTTTTTTTGAAAACCCCATCATCAATTATAAAAGCAATCAAGGTACAAAGAAGTCGTCGCTCTCGGCAACGCCACACCATCGACTTGGAAAAGTGTTGTATCTAATAGTATGGCCTCCTGAGTCAATAGCATCATGACAGATAAAGTGAGCCAGTGCATTCTGGGCTCGTTTTACATGAAAAAACGGAAAAGACTAAAGTAGGCAGCCACACTACGCAGGCCTTCAGCAAGGAGACCCACGTAATCCCTTCTTCCATCTGGGTCCTTCAGCACCTTCACCAGAGAGAGAGAGAGAGAGAGAGAGAGTCTGAGCATAGTACTACCTTCATGTCCAGATGGCATATTTCCTTTGCGAGCGTAAGTCCCAACCTGGCTGATGCGGCTTCTGCTATTGACGAGTCCCAACAGGCTGCTATGTGTTGCTGAATAGCTCCCACAAAATTACCTTCCCCATCCTGAAGGACAACCCCGAGCCCCCTCTTCGATTCCTCCAACACAGCTGTGTCTGAGTGTATAAACACCCATGACCGGTCCACACCTTGTCTCCCCCATCCCCACTCAACCTCATCCCTTCCTCCGCCCAGCCCCCTTCCCAATACATGTCCTCCCTCGCACCCCGCCATCCTCCTGTAGTCAGCTATCAGTGCCCTGTACGTCTGTAAAACTGGTCGTGGGGTAGGTGACTCATCTTTAAAAATTTTGTTGTTCCTACACGTCCACGCCATCCACCACACAGCAGCAACCTCATCCATCTCCGCCTTCGTGCATGACTCGAACAGCTCTACCATATCATTTTGAAAATTTCCAGAATCCCCGAGCCGTTTAGCATTTCCCAACCAACTTTCCCTCCTGACTATAGCTGCCCCAGAACATTGACAAAGCATATGACGAATGGATTCCACTTGTGTTGCGCAAATGGGACAAACACCATCATCCAAAACATGTCTATCATGTAAGCGTCCTCTAGTAGCCAAGCTGTCCGTAGCAATACGCCAAAGAAAATGAGCTAGCTTGGGAGGCCAACATTTCCCCCATACAAGGCGCCATAGGGCATGCGGTACCCGCATCTGTCTGTCTCTAAGTCCAATGTACCCCAACCTCCCCAACCAATATGCCGACCGGACCGAGAAGTTTATGTCATGTTGCAGCCACCACAAAACCGTGTCTGTCATATCCCATGTAGAAAGAGGAATGGATTTCACCATGGCTGATGTCTCCCTAGAAAACAGATTAAGAAGTTTGTCCACATCCCACTCCTTTCCAGTCGTCCGTATCAGCTCATGAACTTTAGTGGGCCGCCCATCTATCACGTCTCCCGAGCTAGAAAGAATGTCCTCCTTACCCAGGATCCACCTGTCCTCCCAGATATTGATGTTTCTGCCATCTCCAACCCTCCAACTAAGGCCCTGCATAAAGAGAGATTTTCCCCCCCAAAGATTGCGGCATGTGTAGCTGGGTGTAAGGCCAAGCCGTGCATCTAACAAGCTGTGATTCGGGAAATATTTAGCTTTTTAGACCTTTGAGACCAATGCTTCTGGCTTTGTGAGAAACCTCCATAGTTGCCTTGCCAATAATGCCTGGTTAAACATTGATAGATCGTGAAAACCCATGCCACCCTCCTTCTTTGACTTACACAAGTTCTCCCAGCTCATCCATGAAATCTTCCTCTCCCCATTGTTCATTATTACCTAAAATCCTAGTTTTAAACAATGATCACACATTACCAAGTAATTTCCTTATTCATCAATAGAATCACTCATTACAAAATCAATTCAACAATTAAATAGTAGTGAAGTAATCTGGTTCAAATTGCAAATTGTTCAGAATAACTTGTTCAACTATAAGATAAAGACAAATGATTTTTTATTTAGATCCAAGATAATGTTATATGAAAAAATGAACTTATCTTCTAGATCATCCACTATATGAATCAAATGTATACGTCAATTATAGATATGAAATTCACTAGACTCGGCTCAAGAACTAGTCTACAAGAGAAAGAACATTGCATATTCTTAATCTTCTCTATTTGGTTCTAAATTGAGAGAGGAAGATAAGAATTTGGAGAACTTAGACTAACTAAACTACATTGCATATTCTTAATCTTCTCGAAGTGGATCACGGTGGAGAAAAAACTAGATCGGAAGGTGTTGATGTGATATCTCGTAGAGAGGAAAATGAGGCGCAGGCAAACCAAGCCCAGAAAAAGGCCCCGATGAGTGGCTTTGTGATACCAGAACTAGGGTTAGAGTTCAATTACGGAGCTGGTCGACGCAGAGAAGCAGATGTTAGGGATTGCGACGCATCAAAGGCAACCACAAAGACACGAAGAACTACGTCTGAAGAGGGAGGCATTGGGGAAGATGTCACCGCATCCGGACCAACGAATATTTCGGGTGTTGTAAATCATAAGGAGAAGGAACATACGCCAAGAACCTTCAGTGAGATGGTCAGTGGGGTCACACCCCAAGGCGGCAGCGACCAGTTCTTGGAGAAACTCTTCGAGGAAGGATTATCTGTAGGCGAGGTCACGTTGGGGGAGGTGGACAATAGACCGACCATCTCGGTTGTCCACGAAGCCAAAGAACGACTTGCAAAGCCATGGAAATTTTTTGTTGTGGTTAGGCTGTTAGGCGCTGACATAGGGTATATGACCCTTAGAGACCGCCTAAAACTAATGTGGAAGATCACTGGTCGATTTAACATGTACGAGATGGAACTTGGCCACTTTGTGATACAACTATCTTGCCGCAGAGATTTTGAAGAAGCTTTGACAGGTGGTCCCTAGAAGATATTTGGCATGAACCTTCTAGTGTGGGAATGGTATCCAACGTTCAAACCTAAGAAGGAATACCCTGAATTAATCATCTCATGGGTGCGCATCTTGGACCTGCCCCTGCACTTATATGTTTCAACCATGTTCGACTATATAGGACTAGCGTTGGGGAGACTGATTAAAGTAGACATCCATACCATGAGAAGGATGAGAAGCAAGTTTGCTCGGCTGGCTGTTGAACTGAATACTAAGAAGGAACGCAGCCCATTCATCCTAATCAATGGAGTAGAGTATGCAATCGAATATGAAGGAATGCCCAGGAGGTGTGATATATGTGGTGATGATGGTCACATATCTAAGGACTGCGACCTTCTACACCCGCAGAGCACAGATGACAGTACCACTCATGAGCAGCATGTAGGAGGGGGGAACAGAAAGCAACAATCTAACGAACCAAATGAATGGCAGATATAGAAATGCAGGGGGAGTGGAAGGTATCATTCACAGCAACAAAAACCTCCAAGTGTAGTGAGAGACCAGAACAAATTTAGAACACTTGAAGACGTTATGGAAGAACAAACAGAAGAGAGACTAGAAACTGAGGAATCTGATGAGCCTACTGCAGCCAATGATCAGCAGAGGAAGACCACCAAGGCCTGGAGAAAGAAGAAGAACACTTCCAGTAACGAGGGTAACAAGGAAGGAAGCTGAGAAGCTTTGAAGAACATCACAAACATTGTGAGAATAGGAAACACGGAGAAGAACCAGTCCAATACGGACCACGTCGTCGCTACACTATACATCGATGAGGTGATTGAAGTCATAGTTGTAGAAGATGGGGGAAAATAGGAGGTGATGCATGAAGTTCAGAAGACTGCAGAGGAGGATACAAACCATACAACGCCTACAACTATACCGGACATTAAAGAAGCCCTATCTTGCATTTGGATGAGTGTCGAAGGAAGGAAATCTAAAGGAAGCGGGTCAAAAATGAAACGGAAATGTTTAGCTCTGCATTTAATACCTCAGGAGAACAGAAGGTGCAATTCACGTAGAAAAGTTCTAGGACTTTCAATTACTGTACCACCGGATAAAAAAGATAATAGGACCATCAGCCAAGAAAGTACTGGCAACTTGAATGAGGAAGTGAGCCTCGAGGAGGACAAAGAAAATGTGGATCCATAGGGTGACAATATAAGCAAGGAACCCCCATCTTCTTCTTAATGATGTTGGACATTCTTTGTTGGAATATTCGGGGGGTAGGCAAAAAGGACACACAGCTGAACCTTAAAGAGTTAATGTCTATTTATAAACCGAAGATCGTTACTTTAGTGGAACCTTGGCTTAGTGGTGCTAGATCTACTAGTACTATTAAGAAGTTGGGTTTTGATCGCTCTTTCAGAGTGGAAGCTCAAGGCTTCGCAGGTGGCATATGGGTTTGTTGGAGGGAACAGGATTGTACGGTGCAAATTCTCAACTGCCATAGACAATTCGTTACCTGTTCTGTGAACCATTCCACAATCATAACCTTTGTTTATGCTAATCCGCACATCAATATCAGAAAGCTGTTATGGAAGCATATCATTAAGATGGGAGAGACGTATGATCGTCCTTGGTTAGTGTTGGGAGATTTCAACGCTACCTGCTATCCATACAAGAAGATGGGAAGTAGACATTACAACCACTCTGAAGTGGCCTTGTTCCAAGAAACCTTGATTGTTGCTGGACTGAGTGACCTTGGTTTTTCCGGTCCTAAGTTCACATTTAAATGAGGGATCCTCTAACAGAGATTGGATAGAGTTGTTGCTAACAAAGAATTCTTACAGGAGTATCACAATTATTATGTAGAACATCTTCCAAGACTCCAATCAGACCACAGCCCCTTGTTGGTGAGAAATAATGGTCTCTCTCGGGGACCTAGGCGGTTCATTGCTAAAGCCAGTTGGGCACGAGATGAGAGCTTCAAGACGATGCTTGCAAAGAAGGGGAAAGACGAGGAGGAGTTCTATGAAGCCCTGGAGTTGTCCAAGGAAGATATGTCTAATTGGGATAGAGTCCACGACAACACTAAAAGAAAAACGAAGGCTAAAATCTTGTGGAATATTACTAAACTTGAGAAGGAACTTGTTGAGAGTTACAATCCAATAACGGATGGTATATGCACAGACATGAAGGCCACCTTAGATAGGATTTTAATAGAGGAAGAGGAGGAATGGAGACTAAAGATTCATATTGACTGGCTGCGCAATGGGGACTGTAATACTAAATTTTATAGCGCTTATGTCAAACAAAGACGCAGGTCCAATACCATTACCATGCTCAAGAACAACGATGGTAACTGGGTCCATGAGGAAGTTGACATTGTTGAAATGGTGCGCAATCACTTCAAAAATCTGCTGTCCATAATAGGTAGATCTGACGAAGGGGTGATGAGGAAAATTCCCACAGAGTTTAGGAAACTCTCACAGGCACAATCGTATCTTGTTGCGAGAGAGCCAACTGAAGAGGAATGTCACAAGATTATGAAAGCTATGAATCTATATAAAGCCAATGGTCCAGATGGGATTAACGGTTTGTTTATTCTGAATCATTGGGACACTATCAAGAATTCGGTTGTATCCACAGCTAAGAGGGCCCTAGCTGTAGTTCCTCGTAGTAACGATATGTGCAGTTCCTCTATCGTGCTTATCCCTAAGGTTATGAACCCTACTAGCTGTGACCAGCTGAGGCCGATTTCTTTGAATAACTTCTGCCTAAGGCTAATATCCAAAGTAGTTGTCGAGAGACTGAAGATACATTTACCTATTTGGGTCTCTGGCGTGCAAAGCGCTTTCGTACCTAGACGTCGCATTACAGATAACATTGCGGTAGCTCAGGAAGTCATCTATATGATGCGAAAGAAGTCTGCAGCCAAAACTATGGCAATTAAAATAGACATTGCCAAGGCATATGACAGATTATCTTGGGACTTCATTGCAGATACTCTTCAGAAGATTGGATTACTGTCTAGGATTACAGCCTACATCATGAATTCTATTCGCACAGGAGAGTGCTCTATTCTGTGGAATAGAAAAGCCACAGCGTCGTTTAAACCTAGCCGCGGACCCGGCAAGGCGATCCATTATCACCTTACATTTTTGTGTTGTGTATAGAACGACTCAGCCAACTTATTCTGAGGTATGTGGTAGAGGGCCGGTGGAAGCCTGTCAAACTAGGGCGAAAAGGAGGAAACATTTCCCATCTTTGTTTTGCAGATGATCTAATCCTTTTTGGTGAAGCAACGATGAACCAGATGAGGAATATCAAACAATGTTTTAGTTTGTTCGAGAAAGCCTCGAGACAGACGATTTCTATATCCAAAACTCAAGTTTTCTATGCAGCGAGTGTCCCTCAATCGACCAGGCGGAGAATAAACCGGATAGGAAAGTTTAAAGAAACTAATGACCTTGGAAGGTACCTTGGAGTATCGATCATCCACAAGAGGGTTATAAAGGAAACCTATTCTGGCATTCTAAAAAGAATTGACACTAGAGTCAATGGTTGGGCAGCGAAATGTTTATCCTTAGCTGGAAGAAGCTGTCTTGCAAAGTCTGTGCTGGAAGCAATCCCTACTTATACTATGCAAATTGTGGCCTTGCCACTATGTTTGTGTGATCGTGTTGATGGATGCATTCAGAGATTTCTGTGGGGAGGGGGATACAAAGAAAATCCTACATCTTTGGTTGCCTAGAACAAAGTCACATGTCAAAAAGACAATGGAGGTCTCGGCCTCAAATCTATGAGAGATTGGAACATTGCCCTGCTAGCCAAGAATGCTTGGGATATTGCATCTAATAGAAAATCTATCTGGAGTGACTATTTGAGAGATAAATATAGAAGTTACAACAGAGGAAAGATCATGAACTCATCCAAACCTGCGGTTGCTACTCTTAAATGTAAAGAGCTGATCAACGAGAATTCAGTTATGGTTATTTTGAATGGACAGAGTACCCTTTTCTGGGAAGAGGAATGTGTGGAACCTAAGATGAAGCGGATTGACCTTGCAAGGCGAGAAGTGCCTACTGCACTAAAAGACATGGTTGTAGGAAGTGTAGTGCTAGATAATGAGAGGTGGGATATTGAGTTCCTCGAGCATTGGTTTCTCACGCCAGTAGTCAGGAAAATCCTGAAGATTGAACCACCGGATGCTTGCCTTTGACTAGATGTGAGAATCTGGACAGGCACACCACATGGAAAGTTCACCACCAAATCTGCCTACAAACTCGTAAGGAGGGAGAGAGAAATTCATGTTGAAGGAGAATGGGATATGTTGTGGAAGACGAATCTGTCGGCAAAGATCAGAAACTTCTGTTGGCTTCTTATGCATGGGGCTATTTTAACAAATAGCAGAAGGCATAGAAGGAAGATGTGCCCAACTGCAACTTGTAGCAGATGCAAAGGTCAAGATGAAACCATCTGCCATGCGCTCAGATATTGTGATCAAGCTAATGCGATATGGGAAAGTATACTGAACAGAAAAGATTTAGTTGAGTTTTATCAGATGGAGGACAGTTCATGGGTGAATAAGTAGATGAAAAAAGTAGATAATGTGAGGAAACGGTTCTTGATTACCTGCTGGTTCAAATGGAAGGGGCATAATCAACAAGTGTTTGAAGATCAGGTCATCCCGGTGGATAAACAAGCGTAGATGATCAGAAACAAAATGTTGTTGATTGACAAGGCCCGGAGCATGAATGCTGAATATCGGACGATGAAGAACAAATATTACTGGAAGTGTCCTGTGCAAGGTTATATCAAAATCAATTCAGATGCAGCCTGGAGACCCGACAAAGCAACAGTGGCCATCGTTGCCAGAGACAGTGCTGGTAGGTGGATTGATGGACATGTCAGGAGTGTTTTTGCTAGCTCCACGCTTCAGGCAGAGATCCAGGGCGTGGATATTGTTGTGGCGATGGCCTGCAGCAACAATATATCGGGCCTCATTCTAGAGACCGACTACAAGGTGTTGGTGGATATTCTTCAGTCAGATGAGGAGGAGTGTCCAAGATATTCTAGAAGCATTACTCGGATCAGGCAAACTCTTAGGGAGCACAGACTGTGGAGTATACAGTTCATTTCGAGGAACTGCAATCTAATGGTTGATAGGCTGGCTAAAGAGTTCCAAAAATAAAAGGAAGGGTGTTTTGACTTACCTAGACCCCCCGATTGCATTAAAGATATAGTAATTAGTGAGAAATGTAATGGAGGTAGTACCTCCAAATTTATTTCCCGAAATTTCTTAGAAGGTTGTAATCTTTTTTCGTATTGGCTTGCAAGAGGAGGGAAAAATGAATAAAATAGCCTCCTGGCTTCCATTGAAAAAAAAAACTACATTGTATGATGTAGAAAAAAAAACAAATCACTAAAATGATTCCCAACTCTAGAATGTATTTAACTATAAATATACCTATAAAAATATACCACATGGAAATCTCATCAAGCCACCTTAGAAATCACCCATGTCTACTTATTAGGGCTTGAAATAAATGGAATAGGTCACTATTAACGTGGGGTTGAGGTTTTACTACAAATTTTGTTTGTAGTTAGCTCATCACAATATAACCTCATTCTAATAGGCTACCTACCATGAAACCTAGTTGATCAACTTATTGATTAGTTATATGACCTTGATTACTTAGTTGACAATTGTAGGTTGGTCAATCACAAAAATATCGGCCCAATCTATCCATCTATACTAAAAAAGACCAATCAATCTCTCAATAAGTCATTATTCAGTCAGACTATTGGGTCAACATGAGAACTACTTAGGTCTTCTATTCCTTCAACTTTTTGTAAATAATCCCATATAGGTCAATATATTTTTTATTAGTGGTTCACCTTCTCAAAGACAACAGTAGAGACTTCAACATATCACTATTTTACTATTTATCTAATATTTCTTTATAACCACAAAGATAGGTTCGACTAACTTCTCTTTAAGGTTAAGATTAAGTTCTTTCAAAAGTGTCTATGTGCATTGGGATCTGATCCAAACCCAAAGAAACATATCAAAGTGTATTTCTAGGTATTCTTTGGAACATTTGTCACTCTCTCAAGAATTCCATACAAGAAGTTCTCATAATCTTGACAAATCATGGATGAGTTACTCTATATCTTCTAGGATTCTCATATATGTCTATTATCTGATTCAATCACATTGAATTAGGTTATTTTGTTGCTTAACTAACCAAGAATCAATTTTTACCACAAACCCAAGGTATCACTAGCATAAATAATTTATTGTGCATAATGAACTCTATAGTTAATAAAAATATAAATAAACTAAGAAATTGAGCCTAGGATTTCACAAACCCTAGATTACATGTGAATTAAGATGTCGGCGTAAGTTATATATGCACTCATTTTTACATTAATAATACATGAAAATAAAACACAATACTTAGTAATAGCAAATCAAAACACAAGAATAGATAAGTGATAAACTTGTACCAATAAAATTCACATATTAAATTAAATAATTATTTAATATTGTCATTTTATGGATTAGAAATAAGATACAATTCTTACATATATTCACAAAGTACAAGAACATGAAAAAATAAATGTAAGCATTTTTAGTGATAGTGAGAGAATGGGAGGGGAATGATACATGTGCACATTATTAGATAAATGAAACACAAAGTACCATACACATTAATAATAAAGCAATAAGTAACATTACATATTTGTTAACTTGAACCACACAATCTACACTATTGTAAGAAGTATACAAATAAATATATGCTACATATAATAGAAACTAGATGCTATTCATAACTATGGGAACACATAGAAGATGTACTTAAAAATGAAAACTTTATAAAAAAACTAATAACATAATACACATGTATATAAAGTATAAATATGAATAAAAATAAATTAAAAGTAATGAAGTACACATAAGGAAATATATAATATAACATAAAATTGTGTGAATCATGAAATCTATCAGTGAATATTCACATTTAAATTAGAAAAACACCAAAAAAATAATGCTACACATATAAGAACATATAAATTGAATTCACAAAATATACATAATACACATACAAATGTATCCGCAGACTAAGTTTTGCATAAGTATATATGACTATAGTATACATTAATATAAATCATATTTTGTAATTGGGAATCACACACTTTTAAATTTAGTTTAGTTTGCAAAATCCTTACAAAAACACATTACATATTAAATAATACATTCATTGAATTGAATTCCAAAGTACTCACATTATATACATCTACAATATCTCTCTATCAATGCATTCTTAGTGTATCTCCAATTTTTTTTTGGGCCTGATGTTTTCCAGTCCAAGATGGTCTCCAATTAGGAGGATACAATCATTTTTTCCACCATTGGGGAGGAGGATACAATTATTTCTTCCTCCTATGTATGAGAGAAAAATCTACTCACATCCACCATGGGAATTAGGGAAACAGACACGAAACAAAACAACCATTAGTGCATTTTTTTGTGAATATTATTCCTCTCTGATGGTGGAAATAAAACCAAAGGAGGAGAGAATAGAAAGAGAAGAAGAAAGGAAGTAAGAGAGGATACCACTATTATTGTGTGTTCTTCTTCAGGTTGTTCACCATTGTGAACTTTGTGAAAGATGGTGTCCTCCTGGGATGCTTGGTTTGGTTGAGTTTTAGAGATCTCTTCTTGTGTTAGTATTTTAATATCTCCCCTTGCTTATATTTTCCTAGAATTGGGTTCAGAAATATGATAAGGACATTTACATTTGATTTATATTGGATTTTTGTATCAATTAGTCCTATATTTTTCCCTCATACTCTGAGAAGGTTTTCCATGTAAAATCTGCTTCTCACTATTTTGGTTTTATTCTTGGGTATACTCTCTCATTGGTAATGCTTTTGCAATAATTATTACTTTTTATATATCTTGTTATAGGATTGTATATATGTGAATATTCCCCAACAAGTAGTATCAGAGTGCATGGTGAATAAAGAGATATGTGTGGGGAAGGATCATGATGCAATATGATTAAGTTAATGAGCACAAATAAGTATATTTAGAAACCTAAGATGGTGGGTATTTATATTAAAAGAATTGGTATGATCCGTAGAAGGACAAAATCCAGGAATATATCTGATGCAAATTGTACCTACTTAAATAGCAATATTGTGGAAACAATGTGAAATTGGATTCACATTTCCATTTCCCATCATGTCTTGGAGGATATCAGTGCCAAGAATTAATGGGAAAGGACAAAGAAAGTATATGAGTGGAAGACTACAACAAATAAGGATTTATTGATTAGGAAGTTAATGAACTTGAAGTAAGGGGATGGAATTAGTAGTATTTGCAAATGAATGGATTCTAAAGCCTTATCAATAACTAGGATTGATCATGATGGTTCTTGATGATGAACTCCTGGATCTACTACCTCTAGGATAATTACATGATAGTTGGGAAATGCTCACAGTGGAGGTCAACAATTATGCAACAGAAGGTAGTTGAAACTCAATAAGGTGAAAAACAATCAACTAAATGAAGAGACTCAGTGACGGGCCTTAGGAAATAGTGGTTTATATTTGTACTTCATTGAGAGAAGGGGAATTGATAGAGCAAGACAATATGATAGATTTCAAGTACAAGGAGAGTCCCAGGGCCATAGGAAGGAATGTGGTAGATCCAAGTTGAAGAGAAAAGGATGCTTGCATTGTGGAAAGATATGTCATTTTCAAAAGGAAATGCAAAGTCTAGAAAAAGAAACATAGGTATAAAGTCAAGGACAATAGGGATGATAACAAGAACACTACAGTGAAAAAAAATTTATGACATGAATAATGATGATGATGTGATCTTGACAGTCTAGGGGAAGTGTTTGCATGTTGATGAAGATGATTTTGAGTAGGAGGTGGATATTTTAGCTTCTTATCACACTTTTCTAGTAAGGATTTATTTAATACATACATGAAGGGGGACACCAGTAGGTGAATATGGGAAATAATATCTTCTCTAGAATTGTCAAGATTGGAGACATCTATCTTCAGACACGTGTCAGTTGCATAGTCACTCTCAAGGATGTCCATCATGTTCTTAATTCATGGCTAAGCTTGATATCTAGTTCTTTCTTCAGTAGCGAAGCCTATCATCTAAACTTTGGTAAAGGAAAATGTAAGATTATTGAGGGGTATTTGATTTTTGTACATAGAAAATTGTGATGCACATTATACATGATGTGGTTGTGAGTGCTCAAAGGACCCATAAATGTAGTTGTGGATCACTAGGAAGACCTATAGGTGGTTGGGTAACGTGAGTAAAGAGGGCTTGTAGATTCTACAAAGAAGAGTTTGATTCCTTGTGGACAACATACTAGTCTCAATTCTTGTGGTTCATGTTAGATAGGAAAGCGTATATGATTTTCTTTCAAAAATAGGTCAAAGGTTAATTCAAGGCTTGTGTAGTTGGTTCATTCATATGTAAGTGGTCTATTTGAGGTGGTTTCACTGGGTGGAAATTGGGATTTTGTCACTTCATTGATGATGCATCTAGGGAGGTGTGGGTCTACATGTTGAAGACCAAGGATTAAAGTTTTTAGTGCTTTAAGAAATTTCATGACATATTGGAGTAGGATATAAATACGACATTGAAGCATCTTTGTATAGACAATGGGAGAGAGTAAACCTCTAGGATTTTCCATACATAGTGTCTATAACAAGGTAAGTTGCATGATAGGATAAGGCCTAGCACACCACAAAACAATGTTACAAATGAGAGGATGAATTGTGTAGTTTTTGGCTATGGATATCAATAATTTATATACATGTTATGGGACTCAATGAAAAAGATCAAGAGAAGACATAGAGATGTGACATTTCATGAGATTCAGACAATAACAAGGACTAAGAGTGATGATGTAGAGACTGTAGGTTTAAGTGATAGTTCTTCTGATATGAGTATGAGGGTGCTTTGTCTTCCTCACATGTTCAGTCTTCATATGATGAAAAAGAGAAGCATGATCACCTTGAGAAATAGAGTGAAAACAGATCCAGTGATCCTCTTCCAGCTACATAGGTGAGTGATTAAGATTAAACTTCTAGGCAGGGGGCAAGATCACCACTAGGAAGAGTCTGTAGAGAAGCAGATGAGGAAATCTGATAAAGTTTGTCATCCTTAATCCAGATATATTCATCTAAATATAATTTTCCTACTAATTAGGGGGATCCAATGACTTATTAGGAGGCATAGGCTCATAAATACATAGAACGGTAGTAGTAGGAAATGTAGGAGGAGATGAATCCTTTATAGAAGAATGATACCTATGAGTCTATGTCACTTCCCAAGGGTCGAAGAGCATTAAAGAACAAGTGGATATATAGGATGAAGAAATAATACAATAGTAGGGATAGAAAATATAAAGCCATACTAACTATCAAAGGCTTCATTCAAAGACTAGGGGTGGATTTTGATGAGATAATTTCTCCTATTTTGAATATGAATTCTATGATATTGGTTCTTGACTTGGTTGCTAGCCTAGATATGGAGCTTGAGCAGATGGATGTAAAGACAACATTTCTCCATGGTAACCTAGTACAGGAGATATATATATCCAAAAGGATTCTAGGTCAAGGGGGAAAATCACTTACTCTACATATTACAAAAGAGTTTATGGTTTTAAACGAATGTCAAGGTAGTGGTACAAAAGTGTAGTTATTTCATATAGACTCAAAAGTACTAGAAAATAAGTGTAGATCCATGTGTCTACATCAAAGGTTTCACAATGACAAGTTCATTATTATTCTATCCCGATGACAAGTTCATTATTATTCTACTAAATGTGGATAATTTGTTGATTGTGGGACATGATGTAGTTCTTATCAAAACACATAGCTTTCCAAAGCCTTTGAGATGAAGGATTTGGGACAAACATGGTAGATTTTGAGTATGCAAATCATGTGTGATGGGAAACATGATAGATTGTGGTTGTCACAACAGAGCTATGATCAATGGATTCTTGAGAAATTCAACATGTGCAAAATGATAGTCGTGAGAACTCCACTATCAAGTTGTCTCAAGCTAAGTAATAGGTTGTGCCCGTCTACTTACAAGGAGAATGATGTCGACTTGAGAGATATACATTATCCATATTTTGATAATGACTTAACCATTTCATTCATATGTATCTAATATGTTTGTTTAAAATTGATTTTAGGCATTAGGTACATGAAAAGGATCAAATTCACCAAGCCCAAGCTTGTCCATCTTCAAGTCAAAAGCAATGCAAATGCACTTTTATGGAAAATACTCCAAACCACCTTAGAATATTTTTTTAATCATTTGTATTCATGATATGACTTGTAACTAAGATGACAAAAAATCAGGGACACTTAATTCCATCATTTTATCACTTAAAAATCATTTTGGAAAATTTGTCATAGCAACTTTATCTATGGAGTTTGAATCTCGACCGATCAGTATTGGATTTTTGGAAATGATTGGATCGGTCGAGCTGTACACTCACAGAACTCGACCAACCAACTTTGTATCCAAAGTTGATTCTAGTTGATCGGTCGAGTTACCCCAGGACAAACTTGACCGATAGTTTAAAAATTGGCTTTGTCATATAGTGGATCATTCAAGATACCTTTATTGAAACTCGACCAAATACATAGTACGGAAAACATAGAAAAAAGTGATTCCAACCAATAGAGAGTTGTTATAAATGAAAATAGATCCATTGCAAGTTGTAAAATGACTATTTTTCATTCTTAAGTGATCTCACACTCAAAGGAACACCCCCAGCTATAAGTAGGACCTCTTGGAGTTCATTCCAAGGTTGTTCATTCATGCTATCCTTGGTGCTTTCTATGGTTGAGTGTACTAAACCCCTTTAAGCTCCTTTCTCTCTCTCTTTCACAAAGGATTTCGTGATTATGAGTGAGTTAGGCATGTTGTAAATCTCTCCATCTCTCCAATTCCCAATCCCCTTTTTCAAGGAGCAAAGGCTGAAGTGATCTTGTCCAAATGAACGAGGAGTTGATGTTCTTCTTCAAGGCTGAAGAAGGTGTGAAGATATTCTCCAAGTGAAGGAGAAGTATAAGGTGGAAGATCGAAGGAGCTTGGTGGGTAAGTCCTCAAGGCTGAAGACTTGTTGTAAAGAGGATATGTCCTAGGAGAAGGAATCGAGCTTCTTACAAGAGTGGGTAAGACCTACTATGAGGTAGAAGACTAGCTCTTGGATAGGAAAGCCCTTGTATGTAAGGTGGTCTTTGTGTATGTCTTATAATGGACTATAAGTATACATGGGTTGCAAAGTCCTAGAGGTTGACCTCTCTAGGTAGTATACTGGAAGTCTCCTAGTTTGGATATTGGAACCACTCCAAACACCTTGTCCAAGTGTTTGTTTCAACCTCTCTCATCCTTTCTATGATTGTTTAGATAGGACTTCAAATTCACTTCTGGCATTTGGCTTCAATTGATATAATTTGAAGGTCCAACTATTCTTGTGCAAGTTTTGAAGCTCTATTCACCCCCCCTCTAGAGCTCTAGATCAACAAGTGGTATCAGTGCAAGGATCTTCTCCAACAAATCTCATACAAGATGAGAATATGCGTGAGAACCTACTTGGTTCCCTCAACCTAGAGGGAGGCTTCTCCATGCGCCCCCCACTCTTCGACGGCACCAACTTCCTCTATTGGAAGCGGCAGATGTAGTTTTACATTCAAGGGATGAACTTTAACATGTGGAAAGTGATGATTGCACCCTACAAGGAGCCAGCCAGAGTTGTGGGTACTTGGTATGAAGTATCTCTAAAGGTGGCACTCCTCAATGCCAAAGAAATTAGCATCCTCTATGCAGCCCTCACCCCATCTGAGTTCTACTGCATCTCCTTATGGGACACAACCTATGAGAAATGGGACAAGTTGTGCATCATTTATGAAAGCACAAAGCAAGTGAAGGAGGCAAAGATCTACATGTTGAACCGTATCCTAGAGAACTTCAAGATGGGGAAGAAAGAAGGAGTTTTTGAGATGTATTCAATACTCAACATCGTCATCAATGGCCTAGCTGCTTTGGGACATACTTATTGGATCTAAGGGATCTAGAGGGGATGAATAGAGATACAAAAATTCTCACAAAATAGATTATACCTTCAAAATATATCAATTTGGAGCAATATCTAAATGGCAATTTGAAGTCCTATCTAAACAAGCATAGCAAGGATGAGAGAGATTGATAGCAAGCACTTTACAAAGGGATGTAGAGTGGTTCCACACTTCAAACTAAGAGTGAGTTAGTCCACTACCTAGAGAGGTCAACCTATAGGACTTTGTAAGTGCTTTTCTCTATTATATCACCAAAGATATTTACAGCAATAGAACACCAAAGGACTTACCCATACAATCACAAGGAGATCTCCACCTTACCAAGGAACTTACCCACCTATCTTGAGTCTTCAGCCTTCACCTAGGTCTTACCCATCCAAGCTCAAGTCCTCCACCTTGAAGGACTTTTCTTCTCCTCTTGGATCTTTAGCCTTTGCCTTCTCCTTCACTTGGAGAAGATCACCACCTCTTCAACGCCCTTGAAGAGGACCAGCTATAGCTCCTTCTTCACTCAATGGAGCTTGCTTCAGCTTTTCTTCATGAGAGAAGGGGATAAGGAAGTAGTGGAAGATTGAGAGCTTTACATGCACAAAGTTGGAGCTCTCTTATAATAATCCTAACTCACTCATAAATCATGAAATGATGTGTAAACTAGAGAGAAAGGAGATCGAGGAGTAGTAGCACATTCAACTATAGCAAGGACCTTGAATGTAGTGAATGAGCAAACTTGGAATGAACTCCAAGGGGTCCTATTTATAGCTGGGGTGCTCCCTTGAGTTGGGGAACACTTAGGGCCGAAATATAGCCATTTGTTCACAAGGCAACATATCTATTTTCATCCAAACAAGTCACCAACGGTTATAATCACTTTTTTTATATTTTTCGTACAGTGCATTCGGTCGAGTTTCAATAAAGGTAACTCGACCGATCGACTAAAAGACAAACCCAAATTTCAAACTATCGATTGAGTTTGTCCTGGGATACTCGACCGATTAGCTAAAATCACATTTGGTCAGTAAGTCATTCGGTCGAGTTCTGTAAATGCACAACTCGATCGATACATATCATTAGAAAATCAATCCATGGAATCGGTCGAGATTGGAACTCAACTGATCATCAGTCTGTGATTGATTTTCTAATTTGGATAAAAAGTGATTAAAACTTGGTATTAAGTGTCCCGCATATTCTTCTCATCTTATTTACAAGTCATATCATCAATACAAGTGATTACAAAATTATTCTAAGGTCATTTAAATGGATTTCCTTATTAGCACACTTGCATTGCATTTTGACTTGAACTTTGACAAGCTAGGGATTGTGTAAATTAATCCTTTTCATGTACCTATAGCCTGAAATCAATCTTGAATACACATATTAGATACATATGAATGGAATGGTTAAGTCATTATCAAAATATGGACAATGTATAACCTCTAGGTCAACAATACTTTGGACAGCGGAGCAATCAACTCAAAGATCCTATGGTCTCTTCCAAAGAGATGGGAGTCAAAGGTGACCTCCATAGAAGAATTAAGAAGTCTTGGTGATCTTCCAACTTATGATCTTATTTGCAATCTGCAAGCTCATGAGCCAAGATTTGATAAGCAAGAAGTCAAATAATCAAGGAAGATCAAAGATAGTGCCTTCAAAGCTCAAGTGGGGCTCTCATTCTTTAACAACAACTTGCTTGCCAGACCTCTCCCTCCTCCTCTAGTGAAGATGATGGCCCTAGTGAGCATGAAGAGAACTTCTCCAAGGGAAATCACTTCAAAGGGAGGAAATATTCCTCATCTACTCCAAGGTTCTACAAGTGTGGTCAAAAAGGACAATATAAGTCCTAAGGCTAGAAAGTCACACCACAACAGTAGCTCCAAGAAGGAGGAATACTACAAGAAATATAGAAAATACAAGAGGAAGGACAAGAAGGAGAGGATGCACAAAGATGCATCTCATATCACATGGGAAGGATCATCCTCTAGTGGCTCAAGCTTCAATGAAGATGGAGAATACCACCTTGCCCTCATGGCCTCCACAAGTGAAGACATTGGTGAGGTAAGTGAGGTAAGTTTGCATGATTTAGCTAAAGAAACTCTTATTGACATAATTAATGCTACATATTATTCTTATAGATATTGTAAATCTAAAAAGAAGAGATTGGGTAAGATTATTGATGATTTGTATGCCAAGGTTGATATTCTTGAGAAAAATTAGAAAATTCATCTTGAGAGCATTGATTCCTTACAAGGCCAATTTCTTGACCTTGAGCTCAAATACAATGGAGTTGAAGTAGAGAATGGTGTCTATCTTAAAAATATTTCATCACTTAAGGAATATAACAAAAAGTGCCTTGATGAGCTTGAGTTACTTAAAGTTGAAAATGTAGAACTTAAGCTTATTAGTGATGCTCGTAGAGATGAAAGAGATGTTTATCTCAAAGAAATTCAATTTCTTCAATTTGAAAATGATAGGTTACTTGGTCAAGTTAATGATTTATCTTCTAGATCTATCTTTCCTAGTAATGATATTGCTTTTATTACACTTGAAAAGGATTCTTATTTGACTAAAGCCCTCTGTTTAGAGGCTGACCTTATACATGATAGAGACTTGCTAGTTTGTTTGCTATTGTTATCTCTCTTACTAATGACAATCATAGACTTAGATCCTCTTTATAGAAATTTCTCAAAGGGAATAACTCCCTAAATAAAATCCTTTATCGCTCTACCAAGCAAAGTGGTACTAGTGGTTTGAGATTTGTAGAGGGAGCTCCTAAGGGAAAGAGTAAGGCCAAAGGTAAGAAAAAGAGTAAGGAACCTCTTTCCTTCCATAGAGATTCTTCTAACTCAAAGAACCATATGATTTGTTCACATTGCGAGAGTGAAGATCATTACTCTAATTGTTGTCCATACAAGCCTAAGGGGACCAACCCAAAGATAAATGGGTCCCCAAGATAACACTAGATCCCAAAGTTTGAGTTGGGAACCGACATTCTCCTTTCTTGCAAGAAAATAGAAAATTGGTTGTTGATAGTGGTTGCTCAAAGTACATGACAGGTGATATAAGCCATTTTAAAATTTTCACTAAGAAGAAAGGAGGATCAGTTACTTTAAGGGACAACAACAAAGGTATAGTAAAAGTTGAGGGTGATGTAGATGAATCCTTGGGTATAAAGAATGTTCTTTTTTTGGATGTCCTACATCACAATTTAGTAAGTATTAGTCAATTATGTGATAATGGTTACCTTGTGCTATTTACTTCTTTTGAATGTTTTCTCCTAGATTCCCTCACTTACAATGTCATATATAAGGGAACTAGGAATGGTAATCTTTATGTAATTGTGCTTGACTCTATTAAGTCTATTGTTGGTAGATGTCTTGTATTCAAATCAAATGATATTTTGCTTTGGCATCGTCGGCTAGGTCATATAAATATGCATTGATTGATGAAGTTGAGAAAAAAGGACTTGGTCAAAGGACTTACCAAATTAGATTTTGGAAAGGATTAGGAATGCCAACCTTGTATACAAGGAAAGCAAACCCAGTCCTCCTTCAAATCCAAAGGAGTCCTTAGTACCAAGAGAGCTCTTGAACTTCTCCATATTGATCTATTTAGACCTATGACAACTCAATCGCTTCATGCTTATATGTATTGTCTTGTTATTGTGGATAATTTATCTCAATATACTTGGACCTTCTTTCTCATTTCTAAGAGCGATACTCTTGATGTTTTCTATAGCTTTTTCAAATGAGTTGAAAATGAAGCTTCTTGCTGCATTGTTTCCATCCGTAGTGATCATGGGGGAGAATTTAAAAATGATCTTTTTGAATGTTTTTTGTGGAGAGTTCATATATTCATATAACTTTTCTTCACCTTGAACACCTCAACAAAATGGGGTTGTAGAGAGGAAGAACAGGTCACTATAGGAAATGGCTAGGACCATGCTTCTAGAGTATGACACTCCAAGGACATTTTGGGTCGAAGTTGTTAGTACTTCATGTTTTGTGCAAAATTGGGTTTTCACACATCCTTATTTGAATAAAACCTCCTATGAGATAGGCGTGGTAGGAAGACTTCTATCAAGTATATTCACATTTTTGGGTGTCCTTGTTTTGTTTTGAACATGAAAGATTCTCTTGATAAATTTGATCCAAAATTGAACAAGGATTTCTTTCTTGGTTGTAGCACTACTAGCAGGGCATATAGAGTGTATAATGTTGATCTATCTAAGGTATAAGAATATATTAATGTCAAATTTAGTGAGACTAACCCCTATGTTTCCAAGGATATTACTAATGATGATGTTGAAGATGAAGTAATTCCTATCTTAAAAGAACTCAATATCACCCAAAGAGGAAAAGGGGTGTCCACTCAAGAAGAAGAGATAGATGAAGAAAAGAAGGATTCAACTCCCTACTTTGCAAAGAATCATCATAAAGAGATAATCATAGGTGACCTGTTCGAATGAGTGAAGATGCAGGATGCCCACAACAAAGAATAAGCCAAAAGAACCTTCATATCACAACTTGAGCTAAAGAATGTCAAAGAAGCTCTTGGGGATAATGAGTGGATCCTAGCCACGTAGGAAGAACTGGAGTAATTTGATAAGAACAAAGTGTGGACTCTTGTGCCAAGACAATGTGATAAAAATATCATGGGCACCAAGTGGGTCTACCACAACAAGCTAGATGAAAGTTTCAAGGTGGCAAGTAACAAAGTAAGGTTAGTGGCTCAAGGCTACAATGAACAGGAAGGTATAGATTTTGATGTAAGATATGCACATGTATCTAGACTTGAGTCAATTAGAATGTTGCTTGCTTTTGCTAGTTATAAGAATTTCCTTCTATATCAAATGGATGTTTAAAGTGCATTTTTGAACGGTATGATTAAGGAGGAAGTATATGTTGCTCAACCCCTGGGTTTTGAACATTATAATTTTCCAAATCATGTCTATCTATTACAAAAATCTCTCTATGGACTCAAACAAGCACCTTGATCTTGGTATGAGAAATTAAAGAACTTTTTGTTAGATAATGATTATATCATGGGAAAAGTTGATTCTACCTTGATCCTTAAACACACTTCTAACCATTTTCTTATCATTCAAATTTATGTTGATGATATCATTTTTAGTGGAACTAATATTGATCTTTGTAAGGAGTTCAGTGATCTTATGTAGAGTGAGTTTGAGATGAGCATGATGGGTGAACTTGCATTCTTTCTCAGCTCTCAAATCAATAAAAATAAAGATGGGAACTTCATCAACCAAGGAAAGTACACAAGTGATCTACTTAAGTGCTTTGGGATGGAGAACACCAAATCAATGGACATGAAAAACATTAGAGGGGGTGAATAGGGTTTTATGATATTTTTAAAGTTAATTTAACAAACAACCACAAAATATATTTGAGAAGGAGACAAGGCATTTAGAGTGGTTCTACCATTAGCAAATACTAAGGGAGTCAGTCCACTACCCAATTGTTTCCAATTAGGATTTTGAAAGCAATTGTATTGTATTACCTCACAAGGATGTTACATAAGATACAACTACCTTCACGACCCTTTGGACTGCTTTCACCCCAAAGTTGTCTCACCAATCTTGAAGTATCCTTCACTTGAAGTAACTTCAAGCTCCCCCTTGAAGTAGCCTTCCTCCTTGAAGTAGCTTCCCATTAAGACCTTCTAGAAGTAGTCCAAAGTCACGTCGAGCTACCTTTACCACCAAAGAAGCTCCTACAACCTCCTTTCCGCAGCCTCCAACCTAGGAGTAGTAAAGGAGAACAAAATACAATAAAAGGAACAAGATTGGAAGAAAGAATAATGTTACTAATTTAGTACAACACTTTGATCCTATATCAAGTGTATTGATCTCCTATCCACTATGGATGAACGTGGTAGTGTGGTGTCTAGGAGATACTAAGCTATAGGATGCTAATGTAGAAAAAATTTTAAGTGTAGCTCAAGCTTGTTGCTCACAAAGAATGATTCTCAAGTGTAATTGTATGCACAACTGATGCCTTGGGTGTCCTATAGCTTGTCCTATTTATAGGAGTGGTTTTCTAATGCTTGGAGACGTTCTAGACACCTTCTAGGGTGTTCTTAGTGCTCAACTAACCGTTAAGTGTCCACTAATTATATTTGTAACCGCTAGTTAATTAATTATGAAGAGTGCAGATAGAACTATTTTCGGTCGAAGTATTTGTCGACCGAGAGTTTCTCGGTCAAGGAATGTGTCGACCGAGTGGGAGTCTGAGTCAATATATTGTAACATTCAATTCCAACTCCCAACCATTTTTCTAACTCAGTCTAATGGCTAGGAGGGTCTATTCTCAGTCGAGGAGTTTGTCGACCGAGAGTGTCTCGGTCAAAGTTTTTGTCGACCGAGAATATCACTGATTCTATGTATTCATTTATTAAGTGTGTGTATCAATGTGCAATTGTGATACTATCTTGGGGGATGACCTATCTAAGTGTTATGAGTGGATAGGGAAGATCTAAATGCTTGATTTACTTGATATCTAAGTACTTGTACATTATAAACTTGTACAAGTTCTTACATTGATTACAATCATGAAAATAAAGCACTTTTAGCAAATTGATCTTCCAAGTCTTCGCTATCCACCACCTTATATTCTTGTCCTTGAAACACTCAAATAGCAAGTTAAAACCACAAGAAAGAAATCTTTGTCATCAGAAAAACAAAGGGATTATAATAATGTCCAAATTAGCCAACAATCTCCCCCTTTTTGAAGATGACAAATATTTCCAAAATATAAATCAATGGATTATAAATCATATGAGTTTCATACATGAAGTTTACCTTTTGCGGCCATTCTTTTATTTGCAAGTATGTGCTAGCCGAGAGATTATGAAACTCATTTTAATTTATGTTATTGATTTTATATTATTTCTCCCCCTTTGTCATTTCAAAAAGATAACCAAGCTAAACATTAATTATGACTTTTTCTCCCCCTTAATTTGATAATTTGATACTCAATGAAAACCACTTATTTTTATGTAAAATTTAACCACAATTTATTTCTCAATCATTTGCAAATGTTGTTAAGCCTTGAAATGATATGAGATCCTTTTAGATTCATGGCATATGTGTTTTGATTTCTCATCCATTTTACAAGGGATGTTAAGTCCTGAAAATGATATGAGATCCATTTAGACTCATGATGGATACATATATTTATTGCTCATCCATTTTACAAGGGATGTTAAGCCATGAGAATCCCTTAAGATCATGAATATATTTAATAGTTTCTCAAACATTTACAAGGGATGTTAAGCCCTAAAATGATATGAGATTCTTTTAAGCTTATAGTAGAATCAATGAATGTATCTCTAACCAAATGCATGGTATGTTAAGCCCTAATTTGTTTAGAGAATTCCATTAAGGACAAGATATACATTATATTCATAAATATTGTAGACTCCTTTATTTTCATAACCAAGATTACTTTAAAGATACTAAGGTCATAACTAGTTTCAAATTTTCTTTATGATATTTACAAAGTTTTGTGAACTTCTTCTTAATCTTATATTCAAGATAGCTTTTGTGAGCTCCCCCTTAATCTTATAATCAAGATAATTTAAGGATTCTAAGGTCACAATAAGAATTAGATCATAATAAGTGAACCTTTTATGAGACTTATGCACTAAAATCTTGTTTTCAATATACTAAGATTGAGTGCAAGGAAATGATTTACAATTAAGCATTTTGTCAAGCTTATTTTAGGTCGACCTGGACATCGACCTGGGCGCCTCCCGGTTGATTTTTATTTCGATCGAGAGGCAATTTCTACAGATTTCCAGTTTAAGCATTCACAGTGATCCACTTGATTGAATATAAAGCATTTATGTAACTTGGACAGGTGGATACCAATTTGAAAGAGTTTATATCACTTTTATAGCTTAGGATCAAGTTTGTGTATAACTTAATTCATGTGAGCAATATTTGATTTTGAAATGGTGTCTTGCTCTTGATTTTCTTAGTGTGACCTAAGGTCAAGTTTGTCTTTTTATGGTAACTGTTGGCTAATTAAGCAATGAGTTTCAATCAAGTTAATGATCTTTTACCCGATTCAACCAAACTCCGCAAGTATACGGAGGTAGTATAGTCAGGATCGAACACAAGGAGCTTTAGTAAACAACTGAACGCAACAGTCTTAATTTTCAGCAATCTATATCGGTTTTAAAAGAAGTTGGTTGTTTAATTTCTAAGACAAGGAAATGTTTAAGAGTTAAATTTATACAAGTAGAAGAGATTAACAAAAGGTTTCTAGTCAAAATATTAATGATCTTGGACATTAGGTATTTCATTCTCATACCATAGCACTTAGGGAACTAAGCAATCTAAACATACACAAGTTCTTATCTCAAAGGATTGATGTGTTGCATTTCATCTCCCGATATACGTGAAACGATCGCAACTTAAAACAACATTCTCATGTTTGAATTTCGTTTTAGATCACAAGCAAACCTTAAACTCGTTTCTAACTACTCTCGTGGACTAGAAAGAGTTGTTATGAAAGATACCTCCATACATTCATACTTATTTTCTCAAATCAAGCACAAATGCAGAAAACATGCACATCAAGCGGCCAACATCATATGCAAGAAGAAGGAAACCGGTATTTTCATAAATAGAGACAAGAAACATAGGTATTTAGTACGAGATCACATAGTTCCACACATGCTACGGCATGGGAGCTACTCTCCCATGCCCAAGAAGAAGAAAACTACTCGTCCATAACTACACCTTGCATAATTTCAGCAGAAAATGAAGTTTTAGACATGAGTAAGAGAAGAAAAGACAAGAAGAACCAAGATGCAACCAAGAGAAGAGGGAATTCCGGTTGAAGGACGAAATTCCTCTTCTAAAACTCCTCCAGAACGTACTAGCTTCTCGCCAAAGAAACTCCTCGGAGTTGGGGAAGCTTTGCTGCACCTTAGAGCTGCAAATGAGAAAGGAGAAGAAGAGAAATGGCCTTCTTTCTCAAGAAAATCCTTGGATCTCTTCAAATTTGCCTCCTCCTTCGTCTCCTCTGCTTCTGGGATGAGCAAGGAGTCTCAAATGACCAGTCGTAACTGTCCCAACACTTCCCTCCTCGTTTTAGGCTCAAATTCTCGATTTTCAAATTTCTGAAACTTCCGGCTGAACGGCGTGCAAAGTGTTTGCACGCTGTGCATTTAACAAAAGGACGGAAGTTAACTGTGCAGTGTACGCTGTGCACGGAGCATGTGCACGCCGTATGACTTTCCAGAAACATTTGCTGAACTTCTGCGCTCCATGTGAACGTCGTGCAACGCCTTTGCACGCCGTTCATTTCTTTATGCATTCTACAAGAAAGATGTGCGCCGTGCACCATGAGTGTGCATGTCGTACAACAGTGAGTCAGGGTAAGCAGTAATCTTTCTGAAATGTTGCACGCCGTACAATAAGTTTGAATGCCGTGCACTTTACTGTTTCTGCACAAATAAACATTGAAATGAGTGATTTCCATGGTAAAATGGCAAGGAAAGATATGGCAAAGTATTTTAACGAAATGATGGCAAAAGTAATATGAAAAGAGACTAAATCTTGTCAAAATGAATAAAATTTGTGTGTGAAAACATGTGAAAAGATGATATATAATTCACACAACAAATCCCCCTAAGCTTGAATTATTGCTTGTCCTCAAGCAAAAAGAAACAGGGCTATATGAAAGAAGAAAAATTTAAATCATGTATGGATGAAAAGAGAAGCAGATGTGCATTAAGCTCAGAAACATATGTGCATTGAGTTTGTGTTTGTAGAAGATATCTTCAAATTCTCAACATCAAGATAGAAAGAATTAGTTCATTGATGTTGATCCAATAATTAAGCAAATACCCAACTAACAACATTAATGAGAATTCGGATACTCAAACCAAAGGTTAGTGCATTTGCATAACAAAAATTTTTAGCTATATGGATTTTAGAATATCAAATGACTGCTATCTTTAACCAACTTAACTGAACTCTTTTCCAAAGGATATAGCGATAAGGATTTTGGGTTTCCAGCATTTGGCTGCTAATTTAGGCTTATGCTCGCGTGGATTGTTGGTTGGGGTGTTTCTATTACCCTCTTTTCATTTCTCATATCACCTAATCGTCGTTGCCAGATCGGACTCACACTAGGCTAGCATAATATGTGGGCCATTGGGCCATCTTTTGTTGGGTAATGAGTGTGTAATACAAACAAAGAGTCAATTAGGAAGGTCAAGGCTAGCAAGATTTGAATCATTCTTTTCAAAATTTTCACTGTAAAATTTTGTTTTCAGATGCACTAAACATTTGGTAAAAGTATCCCGTATTCTAACTAGTGTTGCAAGTAGGATGATTTGCAAAAAAATTTGAACCATTACATGTTTTGAGCAGTCTATGATGTAGAAAAATGAGATATCAATTACAAACACACTTCTAATCAATGTACATGAATAACTTTCAGCTTTCATTTCATTCAAACATATTCCAAAATTTTCTCTTAAATATAGCCAATGGATACATAGAGGAAATAAAAGGAAAGGGAGTTCATCTCAACAAGATAATCTCTGATCATATGAATTTTGCCATCGAAAAACAAGACATGAAAAGGAAAAGACTGACACAACAGACTCAGAGAAAGAAAACTGAAATAAAGATAACAATACACAAATATCGGCCGGTTGTGCCCCCCTAAGCTTGAAATCAGCAGTGGCCTCACTGCTTCATTCAAAACTCAAGAGGTACACAACCGGGTACCTGTCATCATGGATGAATCAAATAAAAGATCTGTCGCCCCCTTGGTCGGGGAAGAAATGGCTGACAATATCAGGAACATCCATCGGCTGTGTGGATGGATCGTGTTGCTGTTGCGGTGACTGGTGTGGCTGCTCTGGAAAATCAAGTTGTGGCTGGGGTTGTTCGTGGAACTTGGGCTGCTGCTGAAAGGGCTGCTGGAACGGCTGAGGTGGAGGATAGTGGCCCTAAGAGATGTGCCAACTGTCCATCTGGCTGACCATATCATATGTAGTTGTATACTGTGTGGCCAAGCAGTCATACCGGGTGTCGAAGTGGGCGCTCATCTGATCAAAGTGCGTCTCAATGTGATCAAACCTCCGCTGAACATACCCGAAAAGATGGTGCATGTCTGGGTTTGCCCAAGTGTACCCAGTCTGAGTGCTGGTAGAAGGAGGAAGCGACGGTGCGTCTGCAGGAGCAGGTGCTGGCGTAGAAGAGCTATCACCATGAGTAGCAGGTGCCTCATCAGGATCTGGCCCAACCCATTTCCAATTTTCTTTTTTCTTGATGTCATTCTTCGATGTGTCGGGAAGAATGAGAAACTGCTTCTTTGTGATTTGAAACTTGTACTTGGCATCATTATTACCATATCGATGCAGAACACCACAAGAGATAAGATAAGAAATGTCCAACAGGTTCTTTCCAGGAGTTGGCTCTAAACGTGTAAGATCAAGATTAAGCTTCATTGCAATTAGAGTAATCATGCCACCACACATGATGTCACCTCCTTCTTTTCCCTCCCTCCTCTTAATGGTGTTTAAGAGTTTTTGCACAATATAGAAACCAAAAGATATTTCTTTATCATGCACCATACACCATAGGAAGAAAAGATCGGTCTTACCCACAACCCCTTGTGTTTCATTCTTAGCGAACGGACCGACACTAAGAATACGATGCAATAATCTGAAAACGGGGTTGTGGATGGAAGTAGCACGTGCCTTATTGGCATGGTGATGTGTTTCTGAAGAAATCTCAGTCCAAAAATGGTCGCTTTGGAAAGCCGGAGGGTAATCAATGTAGCCACCATAGCTGCAATCAAGTAACTCAGAAAAATGGCAAAGATCCATAGTGTAAGGCTTGTCCAAAAGCCAAAAACTAATGTGCAGATACTGTGTCAAGCGGCGCTCAGGATCTTGTCGTGCTTTAAAAGTAGTCAGAAACTCATATACTAGACGAGGATAAGTCTTGCATACTCTTGTGCAAAGGGTATGAAGACCAATAAAAGTCAAATGGGAGTATACCTCGTTCTTGAATTTCAGCCGGTCGAGGGTGTCCTCACAAATATAGCGGGTGGGGAGAACCCGCCTAGCGATGAGGTACTGGTAAGCCGCGTCTTCCTCTGGAGTTACCCTAAATTGGGTAGAAGGTATGAAATTTCCTGGAGCGGATTGGGAACCCTCACCCGGAGTTCCTGAAGAAGACTGCCTAGCCGGGCGCTTGGTTGCTCGCTTGATGGGTGCCATTTGAGTTCTGCAGTAACTTTGCACGGGGTGCAGATGTCTGAACGGCGTATAGAAAATCGGGACAGATGCCTGCAGCAGCACTTTGCACGGCGTTCAAATCGATTGAACGACATGCACTTCGGCAGATCTTCAAGATGCAGATTAGGCAAAATCTACACGGGTGGCGGCTCATGAGCTTGCTGCTTGCTCGAACGGCGACGGAGAGGGACGGGGGTGAAGAAGATGCACGAATGCTAGCTTGAAGGAGGGGGGGTCTCGCACAGGCTGCGCGGAGGTGCAGTCGGCTGCACGGCGGAGAAGAAGGAGAGCAGATGCACGGCGGAGAAGAAGGAGAGAAGCTGCACGGCGGATGGCGGTTGCACGGCTCCTCTTGCACGGCGGACGGCGGTTGCACGGCTCCTCTTGCACGGCGGACGGAGAAGAAGAATCGCACGGCTTTGGAGAGGCGGCTGCATGGTTCGGGTGGCTGAGAGACAAAGGTTAGGGTTGGTGGTTAGGGCGTACACTCAGCCGACTTTTGTTCAAATTTTTCGAACAAGTGCACACCGTGCAAAAAGGTTGTACGCCGTGCAAAAGTCCTGAAAATTGGTTTTCTACAGCACCCAGGTGCATGCCGTACAAGTCCAGTTTGCACGCCGTTCACTTTTACAGAAAACTCTGCTGAAATCTGACACTCCGATGCACGCCGTTCAGATGAAATGCACGCCGTGTAAATCTTATCAGTTATGCATTCTGCAATCGTTTGTCCAGATTGCACGGCGTACAAGGCGATATTACATGTCGTGCATGATTCTGGAAAGTTTCTAGAACTTTTTTGTCTTATTTCTCCCTATAATGCACGCCGTGCATGGGTTTGCACGCCGTTCATAGTGAAATTTCCTGCAGAAAAAAATTGCAGCAGTAAGCACAAATTGCAACGTATTGAGTCTAGATTAAGACTACATTATTACATTTATCCATGACAACTTATTAGGTAAACTAAAGAAAGTTCTTGACTCAAAAACTTAAAACAAATCTATCCTAATGTGGGGTCAACTCCCACAAGGTCCTCCGTTTAGAGTCTGGAGTAAGACTCTTCAATCATCTCATGCGTCTTGGAGGGGGCAAGAGGCCCCTTTGTCTAACACTTCAGAAGAAGAATAAAGTTTGCATCTCTGTCCATTCACTTTGAAGCTTCCGTCCTTTCCTTGTAGTTCCACAGCTCCATACGGGAAGATCTTCAATACAAGAAATGGGCCGGACCATTTCGACTTTAGCTTTTCTGGAAACAATTTCAACCTTGAGTTAAACAATAACACTTGGTCTCCTTCTTTGAAGTCCTTCCTTCTGATTCTCTTATCATGCCATGATTTTGTCCTCTCTTTGTATAGCTTCGCATTCTCATAAGCATCAAGATGAAGTTCTTCTAATTCCTGCAATTGTAAAAGACGTTTCTCCCCTGCTTTCTTCATATCAAAGTTCAAGAGTTTGATAGCCCATAAAGCACGGTGCTCTAGCTCCAGCGGAAGATGGCAAGACTTTCCATAGATCAGCTTGAAAGGAGTTGTCCCTATGATAGTCTTGTAGGCTGTGCGGTATGCCCACAATGCATCATCTATCTTAAATGCCCAATCTTTCCTTGAACTAGAAACGGTCTTCTCAAGAATGTTCTTCAATTTCCTGTTGGCAACCTCCACTTGCCCAGATGTTTGAGGATGGTAGGGCGTAGAGATTTTATGAGTGATGCCATATTTGGAGAGAACATTGTTGAATTGTCTTTCAGTAAATTGTGTCCCTCCATCAGAAATAATAGCACGTCGGACTCCAAACCGGGGGAAAATGATCTTTTGAAAGAGCTTGATTACGGATTTGGCATCCGGTGCTTGGGTTGGAATGGCCTCAACCCATTTGGACACATAGTCAACTGCAACAAGAATATATTGATATCCACATGAAGATGGGAATGGTCCCATATAGTCTACACCCCATATATCAAACACCTCAACCTCTAAGATAGAGTTGAGTGGCATGTCATCACGGCGGGATATGCCTCCAGTTCTTTGACATTTATCACAAGACTTGACAAATAGATTCACGTCTTTGAACAATGTAGGCCAATAGAAACCGGCTTGAAGTATTTTTGCTGCAGTTTTCTCTCCTCCAAAGTGGCCTCCATAAGATGAATCATGGCATTCAGAAATAATAGTAGGAATTTCCTCTTCAATCACACAACGGCGAATTAACCCATCACTCCCATGTTTGAACAAGAAGGGATCATCCCAATAGTAAAATTTGACATCATGAAAGAACTTCTTCTTTTGTTGAAACGTAAAACCCGGTGGAAGATGTCCTGTAGCAAGGAAATTAGCTATGTCGGCAAACCACGGCGTTTGAACGGATGACAACGCATAGATTCGTTCAATTGGCAGATGATCATCAATAGGTAATGAGTCTTCAGCCTTTCTGGACAGTCTAGAAAGGTGGTCGGCAACATTGTTTTCAGTCCCCTTTTTATCACGGATTTCAAGATCATATTCTTGAAGAAGCAATACCCAGTGGATGAGGTATGGCTTGGCATCTTTTTTACTCAGCAAGTATTTGATTGCAGCATGATCAGTGTACACTATCACCTTAGATCCCACTAAGTATTGTCAGAATTTATCAAAAGCATACACAATGGCCAGCATCTCCTTCTCCGTAGTTGTATAGTTGATTTGTGCATCATTAAGGGTTTTTCTTGCATAATAGACAGCATGAAGTTTCTTGTCTTTCCTCTGTCCTAGCACTGCTCCTACAGCATAATCACTTGCATCACACATCAACTCAAATGGAGCGTCCCAATCCGGAGGTTGAATGATAGGGGCAGAAATGAGAGCCTCCTTGAGTGTAGAAAAAGCCTTTTGGCATTCATCATCAAACACAAATTCTACATCCTTTGCAAGAAGTGAACATAATGAATTTGCAATTTTTGAGAAGTCCTTGATAAATCTTCTATAAAAACCTGCATGTCCAAGGAAACTTCGGATGTCTTTGACTGAAGATGGGGTAGACATTTTCTCAATAGCTTCAACTTTTGCCCTGTCAACTTCAAAACCCTTATTAGATACCACATGTCCTAGCACTACACCGGATTGTACCATAAAATGGCACTTCTCCCAGTTTAGCACTAGGTTAACCTTTTTGCATCTGGCTAAGACTAAAGACAAATTTGACAAGCATTGATTAAATGAATCACCAAATACACTAAAATCGTCCATGAAAATTTCCATTATGTTTTCAATGAAATCCGAGAAAATCGCCATCATACACCGCTGAAAAGTAGCGGGAGCGTTGCAAAGACCGAAAGGCATGCAGCGATAAGCATAGGTACCATAGGTGCAAGTAAAAGTGGCCTTTTCTTGATCGGGCGGATAGATAGGAATCTAAAAAAATCCGGAATACCCGTCCAAGTAACAAAAATATGAATGCTTTGCAAGGCGTTCTAACATTAAATCAATGAAAGGCAATGGGAAATGGTCCTTGCGGGTTGCCTTGTTTAAACGCCGGTAATCAATACACATACGCCAGCCTGTGACCATGTGTGTCTGTATTAACTCATCATTATCTCCTTTTATGAGAGTTGCACCCCCCTTCTTAGGTACTACATGAATAGCACTAACCCAGGGGCTGTCACTAATGGGATAAATGATTCCGGCATCCATTAATTTAAAGATTTCTTTCTTAACCACATCAAGCATGTTAATGAATAGCAACGGCGCCAAAACTTGTTGGCTAATTAAACAACGAGTTTCAATCAAGTTAATGATCTTTTACCCGATTCAACCAAACTCTACAAGTATACGGAGGTAGTATAGTCAGGATCGAACACAAGGAGCTTTAGTAAACAACTGAACGCAACAGTCTTAATTTTCAGCAATCTAGATCGGTTTTAAAAGAAGTTGGTTGTTTAATTTCTAAGACAAGGAAATGTTTAAGAGTTAAATTTATACAAGTAGAAGAGATTAACAAAAGGTTTCTAGTCAAAAGATTAATGATCTTGGACATTAGGGATTTCATTCTCATACCATAGCACTTAGGGAACTAAGCAATCTAAACATACAGAAGTTCTTATCTCAAAGGATTGATGTGTTGCACTTCATCTCCCGATATACGTGCAATGATCGCAACTTAAAACAACATTCTCATGTTTCAATTTTATTTTTAATCACAAGAAAAGCTTCAACTCGTTTCTAACTACTCTCGTGGACTAGAAAGAGTTGTTATGAAAGATACCTCCATACATTCATACTTATTTTCTCAAATCAAGCAAAAATGCAGAAAACATGCACATCAAGCGGCCAACATCATATGCAAGAAGAAGGAAACCGGTATTTTCATAAATAGAGACAAGAAACATAGGTATTTAGTATGATATCATATAGTTCCACACATGCTACGGCATGGGAGCTACTCTCCCATGCCCAAGAAGAAGAAAACTACTCGTCCATAACTACACCTTGCATAATTTCAGCAGAAAATGAAGTTTTAGACATGAGTAAGAGAAGAAAAGACAAGAAGAACCAAGATGCAACCAAGAGAAGAGGGAATTCTGGTTGAAGGACGAAATTCCTCTTCTAAAACTCCTCCAGAACGTACTAGCTTCTCGCCAAAGAAACTCCTCGGAGTTGGGGAAGCTTTGCTGCACCTTGGAACTGCAAATGAGAAAGGAGAAGAAGAGAAATGGCCTTCTTTCTCCAGAAAATCCTTGGATCTCTTCAAATTCACCTCCTCCTTCATCTCCTCTGCTTCTGGGACGAGCAAGGAGTCTCAAATGACCAGTCATAACTGTCCCAACACTTCCCTCCTCGTTTTAGGCTCGAATTCTCGATTTTCAAATTTCTGAAACTGTCGGCTGAACGGCGTGCAAAGTGTTTGCACGCCGTGCATTTAACAAAAGGACGGCAGTTAATTGTGCAGTGTACGTCGTGCACGGAGCATGTGCACGCCGTATGACTTTCCAGAAACATTTGCTGAACTTCTGCGCTCTATGTGAACACCGTGCAACGCCTTTGCACGCCGTTCATTTCTTTATGCATTCTACAGGAAAGTTGTGTGCCGTGCACCATGAGTGTGCACGCCGTACAACAGTGAGTCAGGGTAAGCAGTAATCTTTCTGTAATGTTACACGCCGTACAACAAGTTTGAACGTCGTGCACTTTACTGTTTCTGCACAAATAAACATTGAAATGAGTGATTTCCATGGTAAAATGGCAAGGCAAGATATGGCAAAGTATTTTAATGAAATGATGGCAAAAGTAATATGAAAAGAGACTAAATCTTGTCAAAATGAATAAAATTTGTGTGTGAAAACATGTGAAAATATGATATATAATTCACACAACAGTAACTTTCTTTTAATTTTGCTTAGAATGAGTGTTAAATACAATATTGATGTCTATATTCTAAGCAAGGTTTTAAGATTGTAATTATACATGACTTTTATACCAGCCCATGAAGCATTGTATACATGATCACTTTTACCATACAATAATTATACCTTAAAAATAGGTTTGATTCTTATATTATTTAATGACTTGAAGCAATATTTTTAATTCATATGAGTTGTAACATTTTTGCTCTTTAGAACAAACAATTAGATAAAACATTAACATCCTTGTTCTAAGCAAGATATTAAAATCAAACAATTTTTCTGGCTTTTTTCTTCATAGATGATTTTATATACAAAACATAAAACTTGAAGTCTATCTTGAAAATATTCATGCATCACAAAGATGATATCCTTTTCCACAAGATAATCATTTAATATGTCAAGTTGCATTTGAGCCATAGAGATTTACCTTAATGCAATAATGGCATTTTCAATTATAGCATCATCAATGAGTTGAATCACTATAATCATTTTGATTATAAGAACAATTTCTAAGCACATGGTTTATATATATATATATATATATATATATATATATATATATATATATGGGAATATATTGGCTGCCCGCGCGGGTACAGTGATTTGGCTACCCGTGCCTTCGTGCTTTTAATTTTCAACTTATTTACGAACTCTGCCACCGCTGGCCCTCTTTGCGCCATGTTCCTTCCGCCGATTTGGTAGCAAGATGGTCTTCCTCCTGTGAACTTCTGCCGATTTTAGGTGCTCCTCCTCCGCTGCTCCCTTCTCTCCTCCGCCGCGCAGAGGGTGTTCCCTCACTCTCTCTACCGCACTCGAGGCGAGTTGGTAGCAAGCTGGTCTTCCTCCCGTGGACCTGGTGACGGCATCCCAGGCTGAGATCGGAGGTTTGGTTTACAGAATCTTCAATCCGAGAGAGAAGAGTAGCGGCGGCACTAGGAAAATAAGGTAATCCTATTATTCGTTGATGATCTGTCGTCAAACATTGCTTCCAACCTTAGCATTCTCCCAACTACCCACTGTAAAGAGGTCCATTTGATATGTACCATCGTCGCCTGGGCTCTGTATGCCCCAAATCGTCGTTCAACCTGTTGTGTGTCCGATGAGATCAGTAGTCACCGGTTGTCCACACGACCAAGCCCCAAGTCCACGACTTCTAGGTCTTTAAACATGGTGCTTAGCCAGCTTGTGCAACCTTATTTCTCTCTCTACTTGGGAACTTGATGTCCAATGTAGTTCCTCTGCTTGTATATCTTAATGATACAATGCAGATACTTCAGAACTTCACATTACCTCCTTAAGAATTCTCTACCTCAATACGCTGATTTATATTGTTGTCTATGTGTCCTATTACAATGCACTGCTTTCATTTACAAAATATGTGTCTCCATTACAGTTTTCTGCCTTGGTTTTAGTGTATGTGTGTTCCCATTGCAGTACATTTTTTCTGTTTACTCTTTGTGTGGTTTTACCACATTACACTGTTTCGATTATTGTCTATGTGTCCTATTACAATGAACTGCTTTCATTTACATAATGTGTGTATCCATTACAGTTTGCTGCCTTGGTTTTACTCAAGGCTTATCTGCATTATAGTTTGCTGCCCTGGTTTTACTCAAGGCTTGTCGGCATTACAGTTTGCTGCCTTGGTTTTACTCAAGGCTTATCTACATTATAGTTTTCTACCCTGGTTTTACTCAAGGCTTGTCTGCATTACAGTTTGCTGCCTTGGTTTACTGAAAGTGTGTCACCCTCACATTTTACACAGGTTTTTGTTTGTGAGGTTGTTACTGTTATGGATCCCAACCTTGATACTGATGCTAGCAATGATATGACTGACTATGGTGATAATATGCATTCTTCTTCATCTGTTGACTGTGAGGTCCTTTCTGTAGCTGATATCCCTAGGATTGGACTTAGTTTTGGAAGTTTAGATGATGGTATAGCTTTTTATTGTAGATATGCTGGTTTGATTGGTTTTAATGTAAGGAGAGATGATAATCGTTATCAAGGTCATACTAAGGTTTTGCTGGCAAAAGATTTGGTTTGTGATAAACAAGGAGAAAATAGGCGTTCTAAGAGATCTAGTGGTCTATTGAGTCCTATTTGCAATGATGTTGGTGATCTACATGAGAAGCTTTCCAAGAAACATAAACGTTCAGTGAAAAGGTGTGGGTGCAAAGCCATGATCCGACTGACATTGGACATGTCCTCCTCCATATGGGTTGTTAGTGCATTTGTTGAGGATCACAATCATGATTTTGTTGATACCGCTCACTTGCGCTATTTGAAGTGTAATTCATCACTTGACCAGAGTCAAAAAGACATGATTTCTTCTATGAGTCATGCCAATATACCTGTGTCTAAGCAACTTGCATTAATAGCATCTGAGTCTGGTGGTTATGACAGGTTGACATTTACAAGTAGACAAGCTCATGGACACCTCAGTAGGAAGAGAAAAGAGTCTGCTGATCATGATGTGGATATGGTTTTGGATCATTTTGCAAACTTCAAAGTCTTGGATTCTAAATTCTTTTATGAGTATCAAAAAAATTCTGATGGTTGTTTGACACACTTGTTTTGGTCTGATCCGATCTCTGTTGATGACTCTGCATTGTTTGGTGATGCGATCGTATTTGATACCACTTATCGTACCAATAAGTATTCCATGGTTTTTGGCATGTTTGGTGGTGTGGATCGCCATCGCAAGACAGTGTTATTTGCCTCAGCCTTGTTGGCGGATGAGAAGTATGATTCTTTTATATGGGTTTTCAAACAATATTTACTATGTTTTGGCAAAGAGCCTGTCTCCATCATAACTGATCAAGACCCAGCAATGACTGCCGCTATTATTACTATTTTTCCAACTTGTAAGCATTGTTTCTGTAGCTGGCACATTCTACAAAAACTCCCATCTAAACTTGGTGGAGTTCCTAACAAGGATCAAATCATTAGTGCGTTGAATGATTGTGTCTGGAATGTAGATGATATAGACAATTTTGAAGAGAAATGGAATTCTGTAGTTGAAGAGAATGGCTTACTGTCCATTAGTTGGTTTTGTGATGTGTATGCTATGCAGTGTCAGTGGGTGCCATGTTTTATGCAGGATTCCTTCTTTGCTGGCATGAGGACAACGCAAAGAAGTGAGAGTCTTAATGCATTCATTAGAAACCATGTCAACAGCAGGAAAACTCTCTTTGAACTTGTTTGTAGCTTGGAGATTGCTTATTCTCATGTGCGGGAGATAGAAAACTTCAAGGATTTTGATGACGAGTACAGCAATCTGCCTTTGGCTTCATTGTGGCCTTTGGAGGAGCAAATGAGAGGTATATACACAAAGTCTATTTTCAAGATCTTTCAATCCGAAGTTCATCAAAGTATGGTGTATAACGTGAAAGAAACTTCTGATGAAGGTGTGTTTGAGGTCTATCGTGTTGGTGGTTCTAGTTGTCCTCGTGTTTTGAAAAAAGATTCATCTACAGATATGTTATCTTGTAATTGTCTCATGTTAGAATTCAAAGGAATTCCATGTAGGCACATTCTTGCTTATCTAAAGAGTCATGATTTTTGTACTCTTCCTGAGCCATATATATTAATAAGGTGGAGCAAAGGATATAGAGATCACCCTTTGGTTTTTGGCAAATCATCTGTGCATTCATCCACAAGGAGGACACTTCAGCTTGTTTCTGCTTGTAATTCAGTTGTCAACGTGGCTTGTAGGAACAATGCCATAGACCTTTGTCATGAAAAGCTTATTGCTTTGCAAAAGGAGCTGTCGGAATTGGATATTGTTGATGTCGGTGTAACTGGTTCTAATACAGCTTCTTCTTCTACTGTCAATGTCCATATTCCTAGTATTTGCAAAACGAAAGGCAGACCTAGAGAGACCGATGTGCGGTATAAATCTGGAGTTGAAATTTCCCAGTCTAAATCAAGGCAGTGTAAGAATTGCTTACAATACGGCGTCAATCATGATAGCAGAAACTGTCCTTTAAAGAAATAGGTGTGTATGTTACCTATTTTGCAAATAAATATTGTAAATCTATAACATTGTATATGTGCAAATAAATATTCTATAACATTATATATGTGCAAATAAATATTGTAAATCTATAACATTGTATTGTGTATGTTACCTGTTTTGCAAATAAATATTCTATTTTGGAAGTTGACTATATAAGCAGGAACTGAGTAGGGTTTCTGTTTGTATATGTGCAGGAACTGAGTAGGGTTTCTGTTTTCGAAGTTGACAAGGTCTTCATACTGAAGAAGTTGCTGCTATGGTGGATTTGAAATTCTTCTGCTGCTATTGGACTTGATGTTGCTGCTGCATTTGTATTGGTCCTTATGGATTTGTAATGGAACTGTTGGATTTGAAATTCTTCTGCTGCTATTGGACTTGATGTTGCTGCTGCATTTGTATTGGTCCTTATGGATTTGTAATGGAACTGCTGGATTTGAAATTCTTCTGCTGCTATTGGACTTGATGTTGCTGCTGCATTTGTATTGGTCCTTATGGATTTGTAATGGAACTGCTGGATTTGAAATTCTTCTGAATTTGTATTGGTCCTTCTGGATTTGTAATGGAACTGCTGGATTTGAAATTCTTCTGGATTTGTATTGGTCCTTCTGGATTTGTAATGGAACTGCTGGATTTGAAATTCTTCTGGATTTGTAATGGTCCTTTTGGATTTGTAATGGAACTGCTGGATTTGTAATGGTCCTTTTGGATTTGTAATGGAACTTCTGGATTTGTTATGGTCCTTTCTGGATTTGTACTGGTCTTTTTGGATTTTGAAATTTAATGTAACCGTGTTGAGTGAGACTTATATACTTCTTCAATTTTATAATGGCATGTGCCCTGGGTTCTTAATAGTGTTGTTGGATTTATCATTGTGTTGTTGGGTTTGTAATAGAGTTGTTGGATTCATAATGGTGTTGTTGGGTTTGTAATTGTGTTGTTGGGTTTGTATTGTTAGATTCGTAGTGGTGTTGTTGGATTTGTAATAAAACTGCTGGATTCATAATGGTGTTGTTGGGTTTGTAATAAAACTATTGGAGACGCAAGACAATAATTTAAAACTGAAATGATCTGTTCCAATTACGTAGATGGAAGACGCGCGCGTGCGTGTATCTAGACTAGTACTTTATGTGTACTTTATGCTCGATCTGAAGTTTTAATCTTCTATAACAGAAACTACTGTATCTCTTCTTAATTATAGTCTTTTTACCGGTAGCACAGATGCTAGTATTGTTGCATGTTCTTCTTTGAATTCTTTGTTGTTTTCCAATTAATTACAAAGTATTACACCAAAATCTGCAGCTAAATTACGTATACGGTATGTATCTGCTAGTTTGATTGATGATATTTATACATTTATGATATCAGAAAAGTCATGCAAGCAACCCAGCTGGATTCCAAACAAGACACAAACATTGAGTGTTCACCCCACCATTATCCATTTGCCATTCCATTCATGCGCTCAAACAGTGCATATGTAGCCAATCTGGTGACAAGCTTTTTGTGCACCCTTGACCAGACTGGATGCAAGTGCATGTCCATGTTCACACGACTGTTTGTCTTCTTTACCTCTTATCTGCAGCAGGACTACAGCCCCTTCTTCTGCTATTTTTGCTACTTGTGCATATATAGTAATATTATATTATAATTTGTAAGAAAATATATATCATAAATGACCAAGGGAGCAACATAAGAGTCTTCCATCTCCATTTCCCCAAATCCAATACACCCATCTTGTGAATGGTTCCATGGCCAGCAACAACATTTGCCTTTTCACCATCAGCTGCTGCTGCAGCAGCAGTGTTGTGCTCCTGCTGCAACAAGGCTTTTCCATCTTCCTAACAAGAGACCACAGCCAAACATCCCTCTAGCTCGGAGACTGCTGGTCTCACCACAGCTAAATCAATCAAACTAGCAGAAATAAAACTTGATCAGAGGCAAAGGATGACAGATAATATATTACAGAAGGCAGCTGAAAGATGATTACCAAAGTAACATGTTCAATAGATTCATATGTACATCAGATGATTATAGAAAACTAAGGTTCTTCTAGAAAACTAAGTTCCTATCTTCCTAAAGCTAAAAATCAGATGATTACATAAGCTACAGCTGAACTTTGGTCAAATCCCAGTTAGTTTCATATGTACATCAAACATCACAAAAAAGATCATTTCTGCTCTTCCCCCTTTGACTCTTGCATGTCTTCACTGCTGCCCTTTTACACTTTCATTTCTTCAATGCTCCCCTTTGACTCTTGCATGTTTTCACTACTTCCCTTTGACACTTTCATTTCTTCAATGCTCCCCTTTGACTCTTACATTTCTTCAATACTCTTTAATTTTCCAAATGTCATCATCCTGTGAAATATATCACCTCGTATTGCCAGCATGTCTTCATTTGTAAAGGTCATACTATGTCCATTAACCAAGCAATCCAAATATTTCATAACAAACACGCCACAATCCACCTCATTTTCTGCTTGTTGTGGGCAATCAACATATTCAACTTCCCATTTAGACATCTGACTCCCTCTATCAGACAGTCCTCTTAAGTATTCCAATAGCCATCCAACCTAAAACAAAATAGCATATTTATGTCATAAAATGTATTTACTTTGCAATCTTGTGGATAATTTTCTTCATAAATTGCTTGATACTTACCCATCTTTGCACCTCTCTCTTGTAAGCTGAGTTTCTAGAAAGAGAGTTAAATGCCCTGAATTTCTGTTGTATGAAATTAGCTTCCAACAGATGCCAATGCGTGTCATTGTTCAGAATAGTGAACAATGAATCCATCTTATCAAAATCACTTGGTTTGATGTTGAACAGACTTGGTAGTTCACTTATTATGTCCACTGTAATGCTCTACACACCCATGTGTATTTTTTGCTGCAAGAAACACAAATTTACATCAGTACATAATTTACACAAGAAATGCCATTAGTCTGTAAATTTACATTAGTACATAAACTCTGCTTGTAATTCATTCTTACCGGGACATATGTTTTCAAGCAATGCCATTTGATTGATTTCTTTCTTTTCTTACTTGAAGTTGCTTTGAGCATGTCCACAAAGCTGTCAATCACATGTTCATTATAACTGAACATTAGTACATAATTTACATGGAAACTTTGTATCTGTATTAGATCTTGAGGTGTCAACGTTACAGGAGATTCGATCATTTGGTTCTTAAAAAGTAGCCTTGATAGTTGTTTTCCTATGCACCATGTTTCATTTCCAAAATGCCATTCCCTTCTTGACCTGTATAACAAAAGTTAGCCCAATATACTAAATAAGGTTGAGCATATGTATGTATCACATAATTCTTCTCTTGTGTTCTCTTACACTTCATCGATGTTTTCCTTGAAGTTCTTTACTTCTTCTTTCCACTGATCACCCTTGAAGTGTTCATATCCAATGAAGTTTGCATTCCTTTCCTGTATATATGTTAGATTAAAAGGATTATAAATATTTGTTTGCACTACCTGTAGAACAAGGAAAGATGAATTTAACTTACCACTGGCTCCCTTCTAATCTTTACATTTTCTTCAATGCTTCCAAGTTTTGAATTTAGTTTCTTTTTCTTATTGGAAAACATTTTCATTTCCTTATTTTCTGGTGCAGGTGTTTCTTGTTTCCCTGCTACTAGAGCTTCTTTTATTGATGGAGGTGTATGTTCTGCAGAGACGAAATGCAGTGGAGTGTATTGTGGTGATTCCTCTGCAGAGCTGAATTGTCTCTTAAAATTTTTGTTCTCTTCCTCCAATTCATGAACCCTTACTTTCAACTTCTTGTTTTCCTCCATTACCTCAGCAAAACTTGTGAAGGCATTCATTGAGCACATCTCCTTGTGCTTTGCTAGATCATCCTCAAGACACTTGACTCTATCTACCAAGTTATCATATCTTGTGTTAGGCTCTTCATCTAACTGTTTTCTTTTTCCTTTGACTCCACATTGGTCCTCCCTTGGTGCATACACTTGGACTTGAAGTGTGGGAACTTTTTTCCATGTAATGTAAAATGGGATATCTTTTAACTCTTTGATCACTTCCCAGTCATCATTGTTGTCCACCTTCATCTTTTTTAGAACATGTATGGACTGTAACAGAGACAATGTTTCAGTAATACTTTTGTAGTTTATGTAATGAAGACAAAGCTTATGTAACAGAGACAATGTTTCCACAATACAAGAACGTAGTTTGTAATGAAGATAGTGGTTATGTAATTGTAAGCATGAAGACTGTAACAGAGATAATGGTTCAGTAATACAAGAACACAGTTTGTAATGAAGACAGAGGTTATGTAATTGTAAGCATGAAGACTGTAACAGAGACAATGGTTCAGTAATACAAGAACGCAGTTTGTAATGAAGGCAGTGGTTACGTAATTGTAAGCATGAAGACTGTAACAGAGACAATGGTTCAGTAATACAAGAACGCAGTTTGTAATGAAGGCAGTGGTTATGTAATTGTAAGCATGAAGACTGTAACAGAGACAATGGTTCAGTAATACAAGAACACAGTTTGTAATGAAGGCAGTGGTTATGTAATTGTAAGCATGAAGACTGTAACAGAGACAATGGTTCAGTAATACAAGAATGCAGTTTGTAATGAAGGCAGTGGTTATGTAATTGTAAGCATGAAGACTGTAACAGAGACAATGGTTCAGTAATACAAGAACGTAGTTTGTAATGGAGACAGGGGTTATGTAATATGAACTTTTTACCTCATCTTTTCCTATTGCTGACATTTCTTTTGTCCTATTCACTGGAGCTTCCCATTTCTTAATCCTCGGCTTCGCATTCTTGTATTTGGGTTCGGCAATGTTTGTCATCTCCAGTGCCCAAACCTACACCCAGTCTTTTGTAGTTAGTACATTTTCAAATTGATCGTCTTACTTACGAATAAAAAACTTAAAAGTAAATATGGTTTTCATACTTACATATAAGCACACCATACAACCAGTGGCATAAAGGGTCTTCTTCTTCGTCATTTCACCTGATCTCCTTATCCTAATTTGTCCTTTCATGAACTCCATCCGCTGGAAAATTTGCTTGTGTACCAGCTTTGCCCAATTTAGGGATGGAGTTGTTGTCACATCATTGAGATAATGCAAGATATACAGCGGTGCATTGTACCCTGTGTCTGGTACAAGGAATGTGACCATGAGGTACAACATCCAACACCTACACATATTTTGGCAATCAAGCTCAGTATCACCAGTCATCATTCTTTGCCATGTCTTGGCAAGGTTTTCCTTGTGAAGTAGCTCAAGTTCCTTCATTCTTTTCTCCTGAAGTGCCTGCTTCCTCTCTTCCTTGTTTGTCATCTTCGAAAACTTTTCCTCCCCAAACATCTCCTCCCCAACCTTCCTAACTACCTCTGAGTTCTTGATTGGCACTATATCAATGCCCGCATATGGTATCCCTAGTATGACACCAACATCTTGTACTGTCATACTCACTGTTAAACCCTTCTCCAATTCAAACTCATCACCACCAACATATTTCTCAAATATGTCCTATAAAACTCCAGTCTCAGCTTTTAGCTGTGGCATATTGATTAAGTTGGCAAATGTTGTACTCTTCATCATTTTAAGTTGATTTTCACTGAAAATCAGTCCATTCCTAATTTGGATATATCCAGTGATGTAACATTGATGATTTAAAAATTGAATATCTGCATTTGTATTAGAAAAGCTTCATTTAGGGTAATGGGGACAGAGTTTATGTAATTCTAAACATGAAAACTGTAACAGAGACAATATTTCAGTAATACAAGAAGATAGTTTGTAATGGAGACAGAGTTTATGTAATTTGAGACATGAAGACTGTAAGGGAGATAATGTTTTAGTAATACCAGAAGATAGTTTGTAATGAATACAAAGCTTATGTAAATCGAGACATGAAGACCGTAAGGGAGATAATGTTTCAATTCTGGTCATTATATCTTTTATATATAAGGGGCAAACAGCCCCTCAGGGCCAATCGTAGAACAAATCATTATATCTTATAGTTTTCAATGTAGCATTCTGTAGAACAAATAATTACACACAAGAGTCGACAACAAACTCAATGTAGAATTTACCTCGGGATTTTTTGATCAATCCTCCAGCGTCAGCCCTACCTTCATCGTCAGCTATACCCTCAGCGTCAACCCTTCCTACAGAATCAGCACTGCCTTCATCGTCAGATCTTCCTCCAGAGTCGACCCTTCCTCCAGAGTTATCTATTTCTTCATCTTCAGTAGATACGGCTCTTTTGGAAACGACATTTCGTTTTACCCCTTTCTGCTTGCCCTTAGATTTCCTCATAGCTTTGGAGTCAGCCCTTGCTTCATCAATGACTATATCTTGAACGTCGACCATTGCCTCAGTCCTGCTTTCATCAACGACCAAAGCTTCAGTAGACACGGCTCCTTCAGAAACGACTTTCTGTTTTCCCCCTTTCTGCTTGCCCTTAGATTTCCTCATAGTTGTGATTTGAACGGAGAAAGAGCGAGTAGGGTAATGGAAGGAAGATGGAGCAGGGTAGGGTTGAAGTTCAGGAAGAGGCAGATCGCCTTCTCCAGTGCCTTCTCTACGGAATCGCCTCCGCAGTGTCTTCTCTGCCCGCGGCGCGTCTCTGCCGAAATGAATAGGATGGGCACGGTAGTAGCGTCAGTCTAAAGAGGGCCAGCGGTGGCAGAGTTCATAAATAAGTTGAAAATTAAAAGCACGGAGGCACGGGTAGCCAAATCACTGTACCCGCGCGGGCAGCCAATATATACCCCATATATATATATATATATATATATATATATATATATATATATATATATATATATATATATATATATATATGTATATATATATATATATATATACTAGGGATTATTTTAGACAAACCACAATAATCATGATGAAGCAATAGAAACAAATCCATAATTTCCTTGATTAAATTTTCTCAAAACATGATTCATAATTTTCAGATTTAAGATTGACCATGTATGCTTAATCATCTTTTTCAAGAAAGTAGCAATTGAAATTTGATAACATTTGAATTTTCAAAGAAAGCATGTCCAATTTCAATTTGCATAAAGTTTAGAATCATACAAGTTGTAATTTGCACCAAGTTCAATAAGGATTTCATTAACATATATGTAATGATGCAAACTACTAATATGTTTGAGAAGTTTCTCTTCAAGATTTATGACTTATTTTTTCAATAAAGCATGTCTACTTGCAGTAAGAGTATAGATTCCAATCAGCATCATTTTTCTTTGTAAGCAGCAACTTGAGTAAAAGCATCATATACATTATCTCACAATTAAGGTATGATGCAAATATATTTTGATTTGACAAATTTGTCTCAAAGTTCTTTTCTTCAAAAGGTTTGCTTTAATCCCACTAATCATCTTAGCTAGGTATACTGATAGCAAACTGAATTAATTAAACGGGTTCAACACGACTTGATTCGATCAAACTTTTCTTCGATCGAATACATCTTGGTCAAAGATTTTCTCATCGAGTTTTCTACTATTTTTACAGGTTTTTATCAGGTTGAATCATTGCTGGATTCAGTCCACTATTTTTCGACTGGGGTTTGCTCGGTTGAACTCTAATTCGACCAAATAAGTTACTGTTTTTCCAGTAATTTTAGGTTCAGTGTAGATCCCTCATTGGTCAAATATTTTCTTGACCAACTTACTTTTGGTTGAATTCTTTATTGACCAAGAGTGTCTCTATAGGTTGTTTAGAAATAAGTTCGTTCAAGTTATGGGTTAATTTCTGTGATTTATTTTGTTATTCTATTGTGTTAAGTTGAGATAGACATAAGGATGTTCAAATCAAGATTATTGGTCATATCTCAACTTGATTAATTCATATTCATTTAGTTTGGAGGTTTTGGAGCCCATACTAACTCAACATCCTTTTTTTTGTATGAACATGAAAAAGAATAGTGTCCAAGATGCAAGCAATAGTGACAACAAATGGAATCAATTTCATTTCTCTTTCTAGGATTTTGAGTTGAGTTGTTCTTGGGTACATACATAATTCTGGTCTTGGGTGCTTGAGTTCTCATAGGTTTAGGTTGATAAAATTTTTCCTTTGGAACATATCCTAAACCTCTTCTTCCAGTATTACCAGAACAATCTTTTAGAATCTTATCAAGAATACCATTATTTCTCAAGCCACTAATTTCTTTTTGTAATTTAGCAATCTCATCCATTCTCTTTTTAACATTTAAATTTGCTCACTCTATATTAGACAACAAACTATCTCTTTCTTTCATAATAACATCATAATCTACATGAGTACACAAAATAGGTTGAGTTTGAAGATAATTCAATTTTGCAAGTAGTTCAACCTTTTCTTGAGAAAGAATATCATAGTTTGTTTCTAGAGTAAGCAACTTTATATTGCAATCATTGAGAGATGATTTCAAATTAGAATTTTCAGAAATAATACGTTCCTTTTCAAAAGAAAGATCATTTAATTGAGCATACAAATCCTCATTAGTTTTAGTAACTCTTTTTAGTCTCTTTTTACAATCAATATATTTGTCATGCATTTCTTGAAGACTAACAATTAAATCTTCTTTTGACAAGTCAAAAATACTTACCTCTTGTTCTTCTTCATCTGTAGTAGTAATGAAGCATTGTACCTCTTTATGCACATATTATTTCTTTGACTTCCTTTGATAGCTCAGTGTTGTGTGTCCCGTTCCTAAACACCAGCTACAGCTTGTTGAAGGTTAGTCCAAGTTTCTCCTTTGCTTGAGGTTGTAGACACCACCACCATCCATCTTCAAGACTTGATTAGAGCTCCTTGAAGCCTGCTTTGATACCAATTGAAAAACACTAGAGGGGGGTGAATAGGGTTTTATGATATTTTTAAAATTAATTTAACAAACAACCACAAAAATATTTGAGAAGGAGACAAGGCGTTTAGAGTGGTTCCACCCTTAGCAAATACTAAGGGATTCAGTCCACTACCCAATTGTTTCCAATTGGGATTTTGAAATCAATTATATTTTATTACCTCGCAAGGATGTTACATAAGATATAACTACCTTCACAACCCTTTGGACAACCTTCACCCCGAAGTCAACTCACCAACCTTGAAGCAGCCTTCACTTGAAGTAACTTCAAGCTCCCCCTTGAAGTAGCCTTCCTCCTTGAAGTAGTTTCCCGTTGAGACCTTCTAGAAGTGGTCCAAAGTCACGCCAAGCTACCTTCACCACGGAAGAAGTTCCTACAACCTCCTTTTCGCATCCTCCAAACTAGGAGTAGCAAAGGAGAACAAAATACAATAAAAGGAACAAGATTGGAAGAAAGAACAATGTTACCAATTTAGTAAAGTGCTTTGATCATATATCAAGTGTATTGATCTCCTATCCACTATAGATGAACGTGGTAGTGTGGTGGCTAGGAGATACTAAGTTATAGGATGCTAATGTAGAATAGATTGCAAGTGCATCTCAAGCTTGTTGCTCACAAAGAATGATTCTCAAGTGTAATTGTATGCACAAGTGATGCCTTGGGTGTCCTATAGCTTGTCCTATTTATAGGAGTGGTTTGCTAATGCTTGGGTATGTTCTAGACACCTTCTAGGGTGTTCTTAGTGCTCAACTAGTCGTTAAGTGTCCACTAATTGCATTTGTAATGGCTAGTTAATTAATTCTAAAAAGTGTAGACATAACCATTTTCGGTCGAAGTATTTGTCGACTGAGAGTTTCTCGATCGAGGAATTTTTCGACCGAGTGGGAGTCTGAGTCAATATGTTGTAACATTTGATTCCAACTCCCAACCACTTTTCTAACTTAGTCTAATGGCTAGGAGGGTCTATTCTCGGTCGCGGAGTTTGTCGACTAAGAGTGTCTCAGTCGAAGTTTTTGTCGATCGAGAATATCACTAATTCATTGTATTTATTTACTAAGTGTGTGTATCAATGTTCAATTGTGATACTATCTTGGGGGATGACCTATCTAAGTGTTTGAGTGGATAGGGAAGATCTAAATGCTTGATTTACATGATATCTAAGTACTTGTACATTATAAACTTTTACAAGTTTTTACATTGATTACAATCATGAAAATAAAGTAATTTTAGCAAATTGATCTTCCAAGTCTTCGCTATACACCACCTTATATGCTTGTCCCTGAAACACTCAAATAGCAAGTTAAAACCACAAAAAAGAAATGTTTGTCATCATCAAAACAAAGGGATTAAAATAATGTCCAATTTATCCAATAGGACACCCCCATGTCAAAGACCACCAAACTTGATAGATATGAAGAAGGTGAGGAAGTGGATGAGAAGCTCTATAGTGGTATGGTTGGAAGTTTACTTTATATAATTGTCTATAGACCTGACATAATGTTAGTGTTGGCTTGTTTTCTCACTTTCAATAAAATCCTAAGAAATCACATCTTATATATGTTAAGAGGATTTTATGGTACTTAGCCAAAATCCAAAATTTTGGACTATGATATCCTAAGTCAAGGGGATTTCTCTTACTGCTTGTAGTGATGCTGATTACACAGGATGTTTGATTGATATCAAGTGCACAAGTGGCACTTGCTTCCGCCTAGGACTATGCTTGGTGTCTTGGTTTTCCAAGAAATAGAGCACAATGGCTCTAACAACTACCAAGGCTGAATACATAACAGTCGGGAGTTGTTGTGCCCAAGTTATATGGATGAAGCAAATGCTCTAAGACTTTAACATTTATTTTGATGCTTTTCCTATCTTTTATGACAATACTAGTGCAATCAATTTATCTTCCAAGCCTATATTTCATAGTATAGCCAAGTGTATAGAGGTTCGTCATCATTTTCTTCATGATCACATTGCCAAGAAGGATATTTATATCATGCACGTGGACACAGAAAATTAGTTGGCAGATATTTTTACTAAACCTCTAGCTAGAGAGCAATTTAATTTTGTTAGATCTAAACTACTCATAACTACTTTGGATGATATTGATCTGTCATCTAGCTAGTTTTATCCATCCTATATGCTTTTCTCATGTCTTGATAACCCTTGCCTGCTAAAGTACTAAAATATCATGTTCTTATGCCTTGTTTTTTCACTTGTTTTGGGTATTTTTGCAAACGATTGTTTATCGGTAAATAGTACCCAATGATGAGTAATATGTTCCTAACTATATCTAAACTGCAAAATGGACTAGAAAAATAGATTTAATTAGCACTCAAAAGGCTAAAAACTAGAATTTCTAAGTTTGGGACAGAACTTCTATCGGTTGAGTCGCCAACTCAACCGATTGGTGGTCGAGGGATTTTATAAAAAGCCATTTAGTCGAGTTTCTTTCTCTCATTTATCAACCGATGGCCAAGTTGGACCAAATCTAAATAGGTTTCGGATGACTATTATCCCTCTCAACTAGAGAAAAGTCGAATGATTCCTCCTCCAGCTCTCTTAAGCTCTCAACCCTTGCCTCAGACCTCCCTTCTCCTAGCCCTAGCCAGCCTTCGTTTGACCTACCTAGCACCTTTCCTATATGCCCTAGGTGGTTATACGACCTTTTGGTGGTGTTTGTCTCTTGTTTGGTCTCTCAATCTTCCCCATCTCACCTTCATGGCCTCAAATAGAAGAAAGAGGGCCGCACCTTCTGGAGCACCATCATCATCCTTCAACTCTTGCATCATTCCCTTTGATGACACCTTCTTTGTTTAAACTGAAGCTCTAAACATGTACAAGGAGCTCCTTCCTAGGAACCCTTTTCCTTTTTGTGCCTTGTATGAGCCTCACCTACATAAACAAGAAGTGATAGATGAGGTAGTTGAGTTGCTTTACAACCATCACCTAGCAGCCCTGAGTGTCAAACATCAGTGCTTTCACAATTCCATCACAAGCAAAAAGGTGGTTCATTAATTTTACACCAATCTTTCATGGAACTATGACTCTCCTGTACCCCCTCCTAATACTCGAGTGATTATCACCTCTATGATTGCAGGTTAGAAATTCACTATCTCAAAAGATACTTGAGTCCTTCTACAAGTAATCTGATATTACTCTCCCTGATATTCATAAGTTCTTAAAGAAGCCTCAAACACCCTATAGGAAGAAGTCCACCATCCCATCCTCTTTCTTCGGTCTCAAAAACTACATACTTGCTCTGGTAGTCAACTGCAATATTTACCCCAAGAAAAATCAAATTGAAATTATAGAGAATACCACAGTAATTATGTATTGTCTTTTGAAAAACATAGGACTCAAGTGGTCTAGATACATTATCCACCACATGACCTGCTTTGACTCCGGAAAGGATACTCGAGGCACCCACCCACCCTACCCAGTCCTGATCTGTGGTCTTTTCACCTTTATGACTAAGAGTCTCTTTTTCATGATCTTAATTACAAACCCTCTAGAAAAGGAGTTCGTATCAGTGAGACCACAATCAAGAAAACTTTTTCCGACATCTTCTTCCACCACATATGGTGCATCTACCTCCACCCAGGCACTTCCACCTCTACCATCATCTTGACCTTCCTGTGTGTCATTTAATGTATCTAATGAATCCCTCATGGGTTACATGGTACATCAGCAAGCATACAACCTATAGGTTCAGGAGCACCTGCATCAGGACCTATGCCATATTATGTCGACCATGAATCTATCATGTGTCCATCCTTACCCTGCCTAATAGCCATACCCATGTGGTGATTATGCTTCCTTTGCATATAATCACTTCTACCCAACCCCTCCACCTATTACTTCTGTTACCACACCCTATGTTGTTGATTGACCTGCCCCTACATCTACACCTACACCCGGAGTGCTACCAATGCTACCCTGCTTTGCAGCTTTGCTACTTCTGCTCCAACTTTCCCTCAGGCCAAGGAACTCCATGATCTTGGCATGTCTTGGGATGAGAAGAATGTCATGTGGCATGGTCGCGGTTTTGATACTTCTGTCGATGAGGAGATGCTCGATCAAGCTGATGAGGAGGTTTTTGATGATGAGGAGGCCTCTGAGGATGATGGCCCTGATGCTGGTTCTAATGGCTCTGGTGATGAAGGTGAAGTTGTTGTCTCTATTGCACCTTTAGATGGAGATGAGCACTACAAGCCTGCAGCTGACGAGGATGAAGTTGATGATGACCCTTAGAACTTAGATAGCCTAGATGTTTGGATGATTTAGTTTTTAGCTCTTAGATGTTAATCATATATATATCTTTCTAGACTATTTTGTACTAAAGACATATGAGCACATTATCTGAGCTCCAGTATTTCTATCATCATGTTGTTTTCATCGCTTGACTTGTAGTTGCCTTAAGAACATGCTTATGTGTTGTAATATTAATCCTATGTATCATAACTCTATGTGTTCTCTATCATATGAGTTATTGGTATGTTTCCCATATTTTGATTATTGCATAGGTTGCTTGTTTCTCTCTCTATTCTCATCTCTGTTTGGTGTGTATTATGTGGTTGAATGTTTTATCTCTTAGTTACATGTTGTTGGTTGTGTTTGGAGAAGACATGATTTATTCTCTTCCATCCCCCTTCCATTTTTATAATGCCAAAAGGGGGAGAGAAATTCAATGTTTTTTAGGATCAACCATATTGCTTTTACTGCCTATATGATCATTTTCTTTTCTAAGAATATGTTTTATCATGTGACTTATTAAAGGACCATGTAGTATACATGTTATATATATTTGTGTATAAAAACTAACTATCTAGGTAAGAGTGAGCATAGATTGAGGGGGAGCAATTCACATTGTTAAAATTATGAATCCCCTTACAATTCACAAGGCCAAGGTATAACTTTACATAACCTTTTTAATATGTTGAGGAATGGTTTGTCATTATCAAAAAGGAGGAGAATGTTGACTTGTGATTTATACATTATCATATTTTGATAATGACTTAGCATTCCATTCATATGTATCTAATATGTTTGTTTAAAAATGATTTGAGGCATTTGGTACATGAAAAGGATCAAATTCACCAAGCTAAAGCTCGTCCGAGTTCAAGTCAAGAGCAATGCAAATGCACTTTTGTAGAAAACACTCCAAATTACCTAAGAATATTTATGTAATCATTTGTATTGATGATAGACTTGTAACTAAGATGAGAAAATATTAGGGACACTTACTTCCATTATTTGATCACTTCAAAATTATTTTAGAAAAATTTGTCACAACAACTTTATCAGTCGAGTTTGATTATCGATCGATCAGTGATGCATTTTTGGAAATGATTTGATTGATAGAGTTGTACACTCACTGAACTTGACTGACCAACTTTCTATCCAAAGTTGATTTTAGTTGATCGGTCAAGTTACTTCAGGGAAAACTCGACCGATAGTTTGAAAATTGACTTTTTCATATAGTGGATCGATCAAGCTACCTTTATTGAAACTTGACTAAATACAATGTAGGGAAAATATAGAAAAAAGTGATTCCAATCATCAGAGAGTTTTTAGAAATGAAAATAGATCGGTTGTAAGTTGTAAAATGGCTATTTTTCATTCTTAAATGATCCCACACTCAAAGGAACACCCCTAGGTATAAATAGGACCTCTTAGAGTTCATTCCAAGGTTGCTCATTCGTGTTATCCGTGGTCCTTGCAACAGTTGAGTGTGCTAAACCCCTTTAAGCCCCTTTCTCTCTCTTTTACAAAGCATTTCATGATTATGAGTGAGTTAGGCATGTTGTAAGAGAGCTACCTCATTGCTACCTTGTAAAGCTCTTCATCTCTCCACTTCCCAATCCCCTTTTTCAAAGAGAAAAGGCTGAAGTGATATTATCTAAGTGAAGGAGGAGGTGTTGTTCTTCTTCAAGGCTAAAGAAGGTGTGAAGATCATTTCCAAATGAAGGATAAGGACAAGGAAGAAGATCCAAGGAGCTTGGGGGTAAATCCTCAAGGTTGAAGACTTTTTGCAAGGTGGAGATGTCCTAGTGGAAGGAATCGAGCTACTTGCAAGAGTGGGCAAAATCTATTGTGAGGTAGAAGACTAGCTCTTGGATAGGTAATCCCTTGGATGTAAGTTAGTATGTTTGTATGTCTTATAATGGAATATAAGTATACATGGGTTGCAAAGTCCTAGAGGTTGATCTATCTAGGTAGTGGACTGACGGTCTCCTAGTTTGGAGATTGGAACCACTCTAAACATCTTGTCCAAGTGTTTTTTTCAACCTCTATCATTCTTTCTATGATTATTTAGATAGGACTTCCTATTCACTTTTAGCATTTAGTTTCAATTGATATAATTTGAAGGTCTAACTATTTTTGTGCAAGTTTTCAAGCGCTATTCACCCCACCCCCCACCCCCGCTCTAGAGCCCTAGATCCAACTGATGAATCCTCCAGATTCACCCTATCAGTCGCCAATTCTAGGGGTTTGGTGCCGCATATCGACCTATCTACCCTCGTTTTGATTTGCTTTAAGTATCTCTTCAGTTTCGTGTAAATAGTGCATTACTAGCTCAAATTACCCTAGTTTCCAGTTTATTTGATCTCATTTTCCCCTACTCACATTCTCTTTCCTCTGTAGATCATCCTCAACCATTGCCAACGGTCATGACCCCTACAACTTTGACTCCAATGGTCTCAAGACCGTTTGAGCCCATACGGTCTCAAGACTGTTTGAGTCCAAATGATCTCAAGACCGTTTTGAGCCCAAATGGCCTCAAGACCGTTTGAACTCCAACGAGCTCAAGACCATTTGAGCCCATAAGATCTCAAGACCATTTGAGTCCAAATGATCTCAAGACCATTTTGAGCCCAAACGGTCTCAAGACTGTTTGAACCCAAATGATCTCAAGACCGGTTGAGCCCAAACGATCTCAAGACCGTTTGAGCTCAAGACCGTTTGAACCCAAACGGTCTCAAGACTGTTTGAGCCCAAATGATCTCAAGACTGTTTGAACCCAAACGGTCTCAAGACCGTTTGAGCCCATACAGTCTCAAGTCTGATCAAGCCCAAACGGTCTCAAGACCGATAGGCCAGCAGAGACCGTTTGGAGTCTAACTCAAGCATGTGCAACAATAGATCAAGATCATGAAATAGAACAATCTCCACGACCATGCTGGTCACGCCACGACTGTGGCGCATCGCCAATAGTACCAAGTCTCCACCCACCACGACCGTGCTGGTCACGCCACGACCATGGCGCATCGCCAATAGTGCCAAGTCTTCTCACCAGCCACGCCTGTGCAAGGCTGCACGGATGTGGGGTTGTAGTCTCACCATGACTGTGGTGTCACGCCAAGGCCATGGCACAATGCCACCATAGCCCAAGTTCTCACCCGCCACGCCCGTGCAAGGAAACACGGCCGTGGGACAGCAGCATCACCATGATCTTGGTGCATCAGCACGGTCGTGGCGTGTCGTCCCCTACCTCACGCCTCTTTGATTTCAGACCTCTGCCATAGCTGTCATTCCACAACACCTCCAATCCTGTCACCTTCTCCGGCAACACCTCCTTCCGCCGAGACCTGCTGTAACATACCAGATCTAGAACCCTACCCTAGAACTTTGACCTTTTGGGTTTCACCAAACAAGGTTGAGGTTAGGATGATCCTAATAATATAATGCATGAATAATGTGATATAATATGTCATATAATTCATTTGGTGATAATAAGATGATAAATAACTTAATTGGATGCATAATGATGTTAATGGGCCTCTAATGGGCCAGATGACAAAACCCATGTAATAAAGCCTCAAATTAAATAATAGACTTCAAATTCATAATCTAAACATCAAAATAAGCCTACATGTCAATTTTCATTTAATTTGGACAAGGTTGAAATAATATGGTAAGATAGGAGAGAGAAATTGCCTAAAAGGTGTAATTAATAAATAAATATAATAAATAACTCTAAAAGAGGAAAATAATCTTAGATTCGTGATCTACACAATAAATATAGCCTTTGGGTGAATTTTCATCCAATTTGGAGAAAGTTTGCATAAAAGGTAAAATCAGGAGAGAGAAAGTGTGTAGAACCTTCAAAATATTAACTAAATACTCAAACAACTCCAATATGTAAAATTGATGGAAAATTTGTATTCAACACACTTAATTTAACTTGTGTATGAATTTTTACCTAATTTGGATAATCCATGTGTCATTAATGCATCAGGAAAGAGAAACAAAGAATATGTTAAATAATACATCTAAAGTTTCCAAAAGTGAAATCTATGTGGATATTCAGAATCTACATGTTTAACTTATCTTGTGTGCCAAGTTTGGCTTAATTTGGATATTGTATGAACCCTTAATTGAAGAGAGAGAAACAAGGAAATAAACTTTAATGTCACTTTAATCCAAAATCATTTCGAGTAAGGTTTCTCAGAATATACTTGTCACACGAGGATTTCTCTCCATCCAACGGCTCGTTCTTGTCTGCATTTTACTCAGTTTGATCAGATGGTGCTCATCCTTCTCCTTCACCCGACCCTTTCCTTTTCTGGTGCAACAGTAACAATAGCGATCGGATCGTGATACCTCTCGTTCTTTCCCTCCTTTTCCTTATATGTCTCACTTTTCACCATCACCACTTCATTCCGATCCGTTTTATCCTAGATTTTCCAGGGTTTTGCTCTCCGGTTTCTCAGGTCGGCTAAAGTTTCCTCTTTCTTCCCCTGATTCCTGGTTTGGGATCTTCTTTCCCATCTATGGCCCTGGAATCTATATATAAACCCCTGGGAATCAATTGCGAGGATGAAATCTTTGACTCTCATCCCCTCCTTGGGTTCTTTTGCAACTGTGCTTGGTCTACTTACTCCGACCGTCTTCTTCTGTTTCCGACTAGTCGGCCCAGAGCCTGGGGTTGTAGCATTCGCCAGATGGGGCTGGTGTTGGTCGTTGGTACCTTCATGAAGCTGGAAAACCGATCAATCTGCTCCCAAAGTGGGTACCTCCTTTTTCCCCTTTTTAGCTTCGCACTTGAGGATTCTTCTATGAAATGGTGTTTTATTGCTCTGGTTGGTCTCTGCACTAGTTATGTACCTTAGTTGGTCGGTCAATCGCTCACGGACTCACATGTGGGATCCTCTGCTCGAGTTCCCCACTGAGACTCAGGTTGTGAAGTTTTAGTTCCCGTAGGTGCTGCCTTCTGGGCTATGTCAGGGTTCTCACGGGATTGAAGAAACCCTGAGGTGTTTTCCCCTCTATGTCCTCGACTCTTTTTTGCTTCGTTTACCGCAGCGAGGCTATTTTAGTCTTTTTGCAGGTAGAGGTTTTGTTTTATTTCTGAGACGAGTTGCCAGGGTGTTTGGTGGGGTGGCTGAGTTGGCCAATCCTAATTGGGCCAACTCAGCTCGCGCGCCCACTGTCTCTTCTTTTCGCTCTGAATTGCTTATGTGGATTTTTCCTGTTGGTATGTTTTCTAAAATCGCTAACTAATTCCACATTGATCAGCAAAATACAAATAAATACTCGTTGCAATCAGAAAACTAAGACCTATCTAATGGTACATGCTTTTATGGATAAATCTAATGTTTAATAATATGTGTTTTCAATGGATCTAATTAATAAGTTAAAACTTGTATAATTCATAACTAAATATATAAAAGTCATAAAAATATAATAAAATATGTTTTGAACTCAGGAAAATATAACCTAAAATATGGCATAGTTTTTATAACCTAATTCACACATCAATAAAAAGGTGATTTTTAGGGTTTTGAATAAGTAATGGAAACCTAACCCTAATCCCACATATGTGTTTAATAGGTTATTTGGATGCCTAGGCTTGGACCTAGATATGACTTTGGACCTGTTTGACTCTAAAGTTGAGGTATGTTTGCATCCCTGATTATTCTTCTTGATCAATTATCCTATTTTTATCTTACTTTTGGTCCTATGGACATTAGCCTACACATTATCTTGTTCTTTTAAAATCATGCTTCATGTGAAGTATCTTATTCTGTTATTGATCTTGTGATCATGGATATTCTCTTGAAATCTTATCTTGTTGCCTTGGTGCAATTTGGACTTTTGATATTATATGCCCACTGTGATGTTGATTTTTACTTGTTGATATGTGCCCACTTTGAAGTGGATGTTTATATGTATGTGTTGTCCATTGTGTGATGGCAACATTGTACAATTCTGACTATAATTTTACTTGCCTCTATATTTAGATGCAATGTGATTCAGTAGCACTTGAGTAGTGTAAGTGCATTGGTTTTTTTTATAGCATATGTGATATTTCCTGCTCTTTTTGGGACGGCAAGGAACCTCGTACCCAGGGCAAGATGTGTGGCTTGACCCATTTTATATATATATGGGAGTTTGGCGGTGAGTCATTCTCTATCAGGTTTGCAAGGATGTGAAGCCTTGGCCACCAATTGTGTTTATATTGTTCTAGGGCTATGTTTATCTCACATGCATGCAGGATATTTATTGTGGGGTGTGTGCCCTATTGGTGCTTGTTTCCCACCGTGGCAGTGAATGTTTATATGGCACAATCCTTTTATATGTTGTTTTATGGCAAGTATCATTCCTTTGTTGTAATTTTTTCTTTTGACACCCGTCTGGGTGGTACTTATCTCTTGCATGGGAAGCATTTTTACATTTGATGTCCTTTATATCCTTATATTGCTCAAATTTTCTTTTTAGTATGCACATACCAACCTTTGTTGATGTCTCCTTTTGTTTCTCTTTTGTTGGGGTATGCTTCCAACCCTAGGTGGAGGACTTGGATGACAAGGTTTGTTGACCTGGACTTAGCTTGAGATGTTGAAGCTTGGAGACAATCTTGAGTTTACATGGATCCTTGTGATGTAAGTTTGTAACCCTTTGTTTTATAATTGAATATAGTCATGTTTTTATTCCACTGCTATACTTTGGTCTTTTGTTACCATTATATAAAGATTTGAAATTTTACACCCACTCCATCATACCTTCTGAGTGTGTTTGGACTAGAGGTTTTATTGTTCAAATTTTTAGTAAGGAAGTGATTTCACTTCTTTACAGCATGGTATCAGAGCCCATGGTAGTCGGAATCTGAATATTTCAATTTTGTCTCCCTAGTTAAACCCTTGACTTAGATAGTTACCACTAGGTGAGATGTTCACCCTAGATTTAATCTATGATGATCTTTTATGCAATAAGGTTTGGTTTGAGGACAAGTTTAGGTTATGAGGAAATATTCATACGAAAATATTGTGACTTGGTTTCCACAATTGATTTTAGATCCACATTTTGTTTCATCTCAAAAAGTTTTCATCGCCAAAAAGAATTTATTATACTACTATGTGTACCAAAAAATTTCTAGATTTTATTGAAGTTTTCTTGAACTAGGTCTCAAACTTTAGTTTGAGTAGAAGTTAATCCTAGTTTGTGACTAGGATTGATATAATGGTGTAGTTGACCTACCCTATGACTTTTTGGTTGTTCATGTAGGGTTGATAGGTTAGAGACACGAGGGCCTAAAGCTCAACCCTAGATGGTGACTTGATAGTTGGATACATGAGAAACATAAATCTCTAAAACGTTCACAACTAAGAGATGTGGGTAGATCTAAAAAGTAGTTTAGTTTGACTTGTTAGGTTGAACCCTTTAAGGGGTGGAGAGTAGTTAGTTGTTGATGTTCTGATCTATAGATTTCGAGGATGAAATCCTTTCTAAGGGGTGGAGTGTTGTAACATACCAGATCTAGAACCCTACCCTAGAACTTTGACCTTTTGGGTTTGACCAAACAAGGTTGAGGTTAGGATGATCCTAATAATATAATGCATGAATAATGTGATATAATATGTCATATAATTCATTTGGTGATAATAAGATGATAAATAACTTAATTAGATGCATAATGATGTTAATGGGCCTCTAATGGGCCAGATGACAAAACCCATGTAAGAAAGCCTCAAATCAAATAATAGACTTCAAATTCGTAATCAACACATCAAAATAAGCCTACATGTCAATTTTCATTTAATTTGGACCACCTTGAAATAATATGGTAAGATAGGAGAGAGAAATTGCCTAAAAGGTGTAATTAATAAATAAATATAATAAATAACTCTAAAAGAGGAAAATAATCTTAGATTAGTGATCTACACAATAAATATAGACTTTGGGTGAATTTTCATCCAATTTGGAGAAAGTTTGCTTAAAAGATCAAATCAGGAGAGAGAAAGTGTATAGAACCTTCAAAATATTAATTAATACTCAAACAACTCCAATATGTAAAATTGATGTAAAATTCGTATTCAACACACTTAAGTTAACTTGTGGATGAAGTTTTACCTAATTTGGATAATCCATGTGTCATTAATGTATCAGGAAAGAGAAACAAAGAATATGTTAAATAATACATCTAAACTTTCCAAAAGTGAAATCTATGTGGATATTCAGAATCTACATGTTTGACTTAGCTTGTGTGCCAAGTTTGGCTTAATTTAGATATTGTATGAACCCTTAATTGAAGAGAGAGAAACAAGGAAATAAACTTTAATGTCACTTTAATCCAAAATCATTTCGAGTAAGGTTTCTCAGAATATACTTGTCGCACAAGGATTTCTCTCCATCCAACGGCTCGTTCTTGTCTGCGTTTTACTCGGTTTGATCGGATGGTGCTCATCCTTCTCCTTCACCCGACCCTTTCCTTTTCTGGTGCAATTGTAACAATAGTGATCGGATCGTGATACCTCTCTTTCTTTCCCTGCTTTTCCTTATATGTCTCACTTTTCACCATCACCACTTCATTCCGATCCGTTTTATCCTAGATTTTCCAGGATTTTTCTCTCCAGTTTCTCGGGTCGGCTAAAGTTTCCTCTTTCTTCCCCTATTTCCTCATTTGAGATCTTTTTTCCCATCTATGGCCCTAGAATCTATATATAAACCCCTGGGAATCGATCGCGAGGATGAAATCTTTGACTCTCATCCCCTCCTTGGGTTCTTTTGGAACTGTGCTCGGTCTACTTACTTCGACCGTCTTCTTCTGTTTCTGGCTGGTCGGCCCAGAGCCTGGGGCTGTAGCATTCGCCAGATGGGGCTGGTGTTGGTCGCTGGTACCTTCATGAAGCTGGAAAATCGATCAATTTGCTCCCGAAGTGGGTACCTCCTTTTTCCCCTTTTTAGCTTCGCACTTGAGGATTCTTGTATGAAATGGTGTTTTATCGCTCTGGTTTGTCTCTGCACTAGTTATGTACCTCAGTTGGTCGGTCAATCGCTCACGGACTCACATGTGAGATCCTCTGCTCGATTTCCCCACTGAGACTCAGGTTGTGAAGTTTTAGTTCCCGTAGGTGATGCCTTCTGGGCTATGTCAGGGTTCTCACGGGGTTGAAGAAACCCTGAGGTGTTTTCCCCTCTATGTCCTCGACTCTATTTTGCTTCGTTTTCCGCAGCGATGCTATTTTAGTCTTTTTGCAGGTAGAGGTTTTGTTTTATTTCTGAGGCGAGTTGCCAGGGTGTTTGGTGGGGTGGCTGAGTTGGCCAATCCTAATTGGGCCAACTCAGCTCGTGCGCCCGCTCTCTCTTCTTTTCGCTCTGAATTGCTTATGTGGATTTTTCCTGTTGGTATGTTTTCTAAAATCGCTAACTAATTCCACATTGATCAAAAAATACAAATAAATACTCGTTGGAATCAGAAAACTAAGACCTATCTAATGGTACATGCTTTTATAATGTTTAATAATATGTGTTTTCAATGGATCTAATTAATAAGTTAAAACTTGTATAATTCATAACTAAATATATAAAAGTCATAAAAATATAATAAAATATGTTTTGAACTCAGGAAAATATAACCTAAAATATGGCATAGTTTTTATAACCTAATTCACACATAAATAAAAAGGCGATTTTTAGGGTTTTGAATAAGTAATGGAAACCTAACCCTAATCCCACATATGTGCTTAATAGGTTATTTGGATGCCTAGGCTTGGACCTAGATGTGACTTTGGACCTGTTTGACTCTAAAGTTGAGGTATGTTTGCATCCCTAATTATTCTTCTTGATCAATTATCCTATTTTTATCTTACTTTTGGTCCTATGGACATTAGCCTACACATTATCTTGTTCTTTTGAAATCATGCTTCATGTGATGTATCTTATTCTGTTATTGATCTTGTGATCATGGATATTCTCTTGAAATCTTATCTTGTTGCCTTGGTGCAATTTGGACTTTTGATATTATATGCCCACTGTGATGTGGATTTTTACTTGTTGATATGTGCCCACTTTGAAGTGGATGTTTATATGTATGTGTTGTCCATTGTGTGATGGCAACATTGTACAATTCTGACTATACTTTTACTTGCCTCTATATTTACATGCAATGTGATTCAGTAGCACTAGAGTAGTGTAAGTTCATTGGTTTTGTTTATAGCATATGTGATATTTCCTACTCTTTTTGGGACGGCAAGGAACCTCGTACCCAGGGCAAGATGTGTGTCTTGACCCGTTTTATATATATTTGGGAGTTTGGTGGTGAGTCATTCTCTATCAGGTTTGCAAGGATGTGAAGCCTTGGCTGCCAATTGTGTTTATATTGTTCTAGGGCTATGTTTATCTCACATGTATGATTGTGGGGTGTGTGCCCTACTGCTGCTTGTTTCCCACCGTGGTAGTGAATGTTTATATGGCACAATCCTTTTATATGTTGGTTTATGGCAAGTACCATTCCTTTGTTGTATTTTTTTCTTTTGACACCCGTCTGGGTGGTACTTATCTCTTGCATGGGAAGCCTTTTTACATTTAATGTCCTTTATATCCTTATATTGCTCAAATTTTCTTTTTAGTATGCACATACCAGCCTTTGCTGATGTCTCCTTTTGTTTCTCTTTTGCTGGGGTATGCTTCCAACCCTAGGTAGAGGACTTGGATGACAAGGTTTGTTGACCTGGACTTAGCTTGAGATGTTGAAGCTTGGAGACAATCTTGAGGTGGTTTAGATTTCCTCTACATGGATTCTTGTGATGTAAGTTTGTAACCCTTTATTTTATAATTGAATATAGTCATGCTTTTATTCTGTTGCTGTACGTTGGTCTTTTGTTACCATTATATAAATATTTGAAATTTTACACCCACTCCATCATACCTTCTGAGTGTGTTTGGGCTGGAGGTTTTATTGTTCAAATTTTTAGTAAGGAAGTGATTTCACTTCTTTACACCTGCAATCATCTCGTCACCTCCAACTCCAGCGCACATCCGCCATTGCTCCACAACATCCTTCTCTCCACCTGCTTTGCCTAAGCAACAACCTGCCTTTGCCACAATCGATCATCCAAGACCGTTAGGTGGCAACCGATGCTTGCAAAACCATATGGATGGCGGCAGCGTTCCTTCCTCTAAATGACTCAAAGACTGATTGGTACTGTCAGGGATCGATCGCTCCAAACCGTGTGGAGCGCAAGATGGAAGATCGTATGGATCAGTTGACCGTATGGGCAGGAGCAACGACCGTTTGCTCTAGCACGATCTCAAGACCAAGAGGAGGACCGCAAGCACAAAACCGATTGGAGCGATCGTTTGCCCAAGACCACAAGCACAGGACCGCAAGCGCAAAATTGAATGTAGCAATGATTTTCCCAAGACCGCAAGTGCAAGACCGTGAGGCTTCTCACGGTCTCTCAAATCGTTTAAGACTGGAAACCGTATGGACCAAGATATTTTGGGTAATTTTTAGAAAAAACCCAATCCATCTAAGACACAAACCAAGCTTATAAATAGAAGGGTAGAGGCATGGTCGAAGGATCGATCAGACCACGGCCCAAGGCTTCCGGACTGGGAATAGATCTGGAAGGTTGCTCCACTGCCATCTCACCTCCACCAATGTTCTGCCATCATTCCACCTCATTCTACCCGTGCAATCCCGGAGGTAGACATGAGGATCAAGGCAGAGAGACGGACGTCATCGACCACAACGGAGCAGTCTCGGAGACTGTGACGATCTACACCAGGCTGTCACAGATCTACTTTTCTACTCTGACGATGCTTTCTTTCTCTCTCTTCTCTTTCTTTGTTGCTCCCCCTATGAGGAGCGAGTAGTTCCATTCACTGGGGCACGGAGACTAGCCCCGCTACCCATGCTTTGTAATATGTACTAAAATATGTTATCTTTCTGATTCAATACCAAATCGTTTCATACATGCTTGAATGTTGGCCGCGTTCTTGTATGCATATATTTTCTTTCATTGTGGTTTGTCTACAACTGCTCTTGTGACTCGAATACCGGTTTGGTGTTGGTTTCTGGTGTGTGTATCCACCGCGCATCCGTTTTGGTATCTAGGAACGCTTCCCGAGGGATGGAGTAAACTCACCTCCATAGTTTCACTTCCGCACTATGAAATGGAATTAGTTGACGTATGTAAGTGCAACCTTGATGGGTCGAGGAACACATTCTGCGGAGGGAGTGGTGCAAGGTATTTGACCATTCGTCTGGGAATGGCTGACATTGCAACACTCCCACATTTCTCATAGCTATGTCCTCAAAAGAGGGATAGTCTATAAGAATACTAATCGAATTGATGATTTTCGCTCGCTTGTTAGTTTTCCGATGCACGTTTCATGAGGTTGAGTAAGGTTCTCTCTTCGGAGGCTACATCTTTTCATTGACACGTAGATATGTACCATATGAGGGTTACTCAACACGTGAAGGATGTGTTCATTACTCTTGTCCTATAAGACATTGGTATTGTATAACATCCATGTATCTTGCTTGCAAGTCTTGCTATGATTGGTATAGGTACAATACATGTGTAGTGGTGGTGAATACCCGCATCACCCTAGTGATCCATCATCATTTTCTAATCTTAGATTTTAATCCTTAAGCTAGTTTTAATTATTGCCTTTACTTTTGCATGTTTTAGGTTAAATAACTCAAATCAAACTTTTGGTCTTAGATGATTGACTTAGATCGATACGAAACAAGAAAAAGACACTTAGATTCTTAACGTTGTCCTTTGGGTTCAACCCTAAATATGTATTATGATAAGGCTTCCACACTATTATGGGGTTGGAGCATTTATCTAGCACCAGTTGTAGGTAAATCTAGAGAGAACATCAAATCCCTAGGGTTTTTGGTGCACATTAGGACTTCCATTGGAAGAGTAATCTTTTGGTGTAAGTTCTAGATTCATCAAAAAATGGCGTCATTGTCGGGGACAATGGTGTAAGAATCATCTTTTTCGAATTCCGTGTCGATTTAGGTTTCTCTAGGGTTTTCCATTTTCTTTTCAAAAACCTAAAAAAAAGAAGGGCTTAATCTCGCATATCTTCTTGGATTTGAAGTGGTTGGTCAAGCCTGATAAACTCTTTCTTTGATTTCAGGTACAACTCTCTTCAAAATGAAGCAGTCGACACCACCAACCGTTAGATGTCAACTATGTGGTGACTATTCTCATGCATCGATTTACTACTTCAATGTCCCTCCTCTCTACGTGATAGCTCTGCGTCACGTAATCATGAATCGTATAGTTGGGAAACTCAAAGCACCCTCTTCATACAACTATGGATATAACAAAAGCTATAATCTGTATCACCCTGGAGGCTACTATGAAAAACCTAACTATGGTGGATTTCAAGGTGTAGACTGCAATGAAGGAGGGAACCTGGAAAACAATGCAAATCAATACTATGATGAGGACAGCTATTATCAATATCAACCCAACGGGTGCAGTGAGGATCCTTTTTATGAAGATCGACACACATTGATGGAGGATCTACGAGCTTTACAGACATCAGTGGCTCAACAACTAGCTGATCAGACATTCGTGATCATGAAGTTGATAGCCGATCTTGATCAACTTATCAATGCTCCTGAGCAACATGTAGAACAGCCACCATTTTCAACTAAGCATATCCCTAGTCCATATGTCGCAATCGATTACGATGATGATTATAAAATCATGTGGGATATGCCTTCCAATGATCTTCAAGCATCAGTGCAAGATGAGGAACCATCCTCAGAGATAACAACTAAACTCAAAGATGATTTACTCGTAACATCACGAGGGGAGGAATTACTATCAGAGCCAAGGTCTGACTCGAATAATGATTCATGAACTATGATCTCAGAGGGAAGGATGAGTATCCAATATGGGGATTCTCTACAGTCAGAAGATCAACCGGAGATAAACTTCAACACTTACCCACCTTCTAACTTCATAGACTCAAATTCGACCATTGAAGAGCAATTGGCGATAATAGACTCCCTCAATAAAAAAATCTCTTCAACTTCATCTATCCCATCCATGAAATCCATAGAAGAAGGGTTTATGTCGTAAGGACTCTACACTCCTTCACAATCAGACTCAGATGGGTATGTGACCGATTCAGATAAGGATATGTCTTTTATGCAAGGGAATCAAATGTATTCACTTCCGGAACAAAATCTGAATTGCCCTTATGAAGAAATTTTTGATCATTTAGCTGATTTAGGGACAAACTTCGAGGATAGGATTGATCAAGATCTTGATTTAGAAATGGACCTTACCACTCTCACTAATGAAACAGAATCAAGGGAGGATGACGGGTCTCAAGATGACAATCCTATGACTGGTCCTTTTCATGAGATGATATTACCTGAGTTACCACCACCACAAGAAGTCCAGACGGAGCCAGTCCTCGAACAAGAGCATGATCTTTCTATTGAATCTCCTTCTAGTCGCTTGAATGAGTTGATAGTTTACTATGAAGAGAAACATGAACCACCCCTTGATTTTGGAATGGATCATGATATTCCCATAGACTCTTGTAATGATAAAAAGGGCCCGTGGGAGGGCATCGAGTCACAAACCCATCCACTTAGAAAAATTCACCCCTATGAAGAAGACCTTCCTAACATTCAAGAAACTGAGATATGTCTTTTACCTGAGCCAGGTTTCAATCTTCCTATAGAAAATCCTCCTGAGAACTCAATAGAACTGAAGGAGTACTATGAAGAAGTACTCGAACAACAATCTGACTCAGAAATGGAGTACTTTAGTCCCAACATCAAAGAAACGGAGTCACTGGGAGATTCTAGCCTTCAAAACATTTTCTCATGGACTAATCCCTCCCATGAAGAGACATCATTGGAACCTCTACCACGGAATCCCATGATTTCCTCAACTGAGCAAGAGTTCGTCCCACCAGTCGAATCCTCTTCTAGTTACTTCGATGAATCAAGGGTATTCTACGAGGAAAATTCTGAACAAAATTTTGAAAAGAAGAATGACGCTCTTATCAATCTCAACATTGATAAAAATGAGGAAACTTCTCACAATGACCCCTCTGATGAAGAAACGTCATCTTGGCTACCATATCCTACACAAGAAAAGCCAGGTGACGAAATGATGCCTGAATCGGATCCACCACCTGATCCAGGATGGGAGGAAGTTCAAGTGGTTGACCCTCAATCAACTGCTCTGGATCTTAAAAAAAGCAGTTTTACTTTGAACTTCGAGGGAGAGCCACAACTGGAGGACACAAATAGGCATGACTTCAATTATTCACCTAGTCCCCCAATTTTTACTGCATATATTCCACCTCCCCTGTTGATGGGGGAAGGCCTCTCGATTCTTCTGGATGGACAAAGAGGCGAACAAAATATGTATCCAAATCATCCAGAAAATGTGTTTGAGTTGCCACGACCACCCAGTCAACGGGTTGTTCAGGCCACTCCCTCGCTCTCAGCACTAGCTATTGTGAGACATCTTTGCCGGACCTTCTTCTAACTATGAGGACCGCTTGGTTAACACTGTGCAACCCTTCCCCTCCATCTCGAACCTAGTATTTGTTTGAAAATGAGCAAACTCACAAGTTCGAGGTGGAGGGTGGGTGGTATGACTCTCACTCCACCCTTTACCTTTACTATTGTTTGTTTTTCCATTTTATTTTCTTTTCCGTAATTTACCAGACTTTTTGTAGTTTTCCAAAAATAAAGCATTTATCTAGCCGGCTTTTGCTTTTCGAATCTATGGTCATCACCTCTTTTCGCTGCAAATCCTTAAGGAACCTATGCTTAAAACTAATCGATAAATGATTTCATCTTGTATAGCCTATGAACCCTAATGTCATACCCCCAATAAGAATGATAAGCCTCAATAAGTTTGAGACAGATCAAATGCATCGTGCCTCTAACTGAATAATGGATCTGCTGTATAGAATTCTCATTTGAAGTCATGTCTTGTCACTTTTTTAGCAGAGTGTGATGAAGAAAAAAAGAACTCATCATATGGAATCACTAAGCAGACTGCATTATGATCTGAACTCTCTCCTACACTTCTTCCTTCATTTTCATACCCTTCTTCTCATCAATCACGCCAAAGCTTTAAGTTCGGTGTGGCACGCCACACTCCTTTCTAGTGAAAACTAGAATTTTGCCGAACTCTAAGTTCGGTGTGGTGAACCACACCTCCACTGAACTCTAAGTTCGGTGTGGTAAACCACACCTATGTCAAACTCCAAGTTCGGTGTGGTACGCCACACCTCATTTTTCACTACCGCTTCTTCCATACCCATCAGTACATAACAGGGGCGTACCACCTTCTCTTCTTGATTCAAAGAGTATACAATGATGATTGTACACATACCGAGGTTGGAAAAAAATCTACCTCGATTCCAAAAAGAGGCTTGGCAGCCCAAATATACAAAAATCCAAAAAAAACCCTTTCTCTCAAGCCAAGTGAGAATGAATAAAAGCCAGAGTGTGAATAAAAACATGAGAGTTGTGCCCTGAATAAGGATAACTGATAAAGGCCTCGCCCGGCTGGTACATTAGCTACCCTCACAAAGGCATATGTGTCGTGACCGGTTGTGAGATCCTAAGGATCCAAAAATGAACCTTTACCTCCTCTTGAAGAGGTAAAATAGCCAAAAACCTTACAGCCAACCTATACACACTTCTAAGTTACCTTTAGAAAAGAAAAAAAATCGGGTGTAAGGCTAAGTCAACTAGAGTTGTGCGCAAACCACTCAAAGTATCTCGATGAATCAACCAATAATAAGAGTCTTTCCTTTTCATTTAGAAGATAGATTCTTATCTCTTGATCATACCCCCTTTCTTTCCTTTTCATTTACCAGCAACGGATCATATACATGATTGCTTGATTCTGTGGGTCTTTTCAAAGTCTCATAAAACTTTTAAACATGACTGATACAGCAGAGAATGAGAAGGAAATACTTCAGCAAAATGAACTCAGAAATGAGGATATCATAAGATGTACTCCGTGATCTAAGGAAGCCTTGAGGCTGCATCAATCTGAGCAACAAACAACATTATGATATGACAATAGGATGAGGCAATCACGAGATGAACGATTTCATTGGCGACTGTTTTAAGTTTTCCGTTCCTCGGGATGAGCAACGCTTAAGTTCGGTGTGGTGATGAATCCTCCATATTCATCCTCATTCACCAATTCAAAGGATTTCTGATGTTTTTGCCCTAATTTTGTTTCACCTCATTTTCCTTTTCTCTTTTTTGTGAAAATTCTGACACTTGGACGAAGGTGAGGTAATTACGAGACCAACATGCATTTTGGCGACTGTCTTGGGCTTTTTTGTTCCTCGAGACAAGCAACGCTTAAGTTCGGTGTGGTGATGAATCCTCCAGATTCACCCTCTCAGTCGCCAATTCTAGGGATTGGTGCCGCATATCGACCTATCTACCCTCGTTTTGATTTACTTTAAGTATCTCTTTAGTTTCGTGTAAATAGTGCATTACTAGCTCAAATTACCCTAGTTTCCAGTTTATTTGATCTCATTTTCCCCTACTCACATTCTCTTTCCTCTGTAGATCATCCTCAACCAATTCCAACGGTCATGACCCCTACAACTTTGACTCCAACGGTCTCAAGACCGTTTGAGCCCATACGGTCTCAAGACCGTTTGAGTCCAAACGATCTCAAGATCGTTTTGAGCCCAAACGGTCTCAAGACCGTTTTGAGCCCAAACGGTCTCAAGATCATTTGAACTCCAACAGTCTCAAGACCGTTTGAGCCCATACGGTCTCAAGACTGTTTGAGTCCAAATGATCTCAAGACCGTTTTGAGCCCAAACGATCTCAAGACCGTTTCAACCCAAACGGTTTCAAGACCGTTTGAGCCCAAACGATCTCAAGACTGTTTGATCCCATACGGTCTCAAGACCGTTTGAACCCAAACGTTCTCAAGATCGTTTGAAGCCAAACAATCTCAAGACCATTTGAACCCAAACGGTCTCAAGACCGTTTGAGCCCATACGGTCTCAAGATCGATCGAGCCCAAACAGTCTCAAGACTGATAGGCCAGTAGAGACTGTTTGGAGTCTAACTCAAGTCTGTGCAACAATAGATCAAGATCATGAAGCAGAACAATTGCCACAACCGTGCTGGTCATGCCACGACCGTGGTGCATCACCAACAGTACCAAGTCTCCACCCGCCACGACTGCGGCGCATCGCCAACAGTGCCAAGTCTTCTCACCCACCATGCCCGTGCAAGGCGGCACGGCTGTGGGGTTGTAGTCTCACCACGACCATGGTGTCATGCCACGGTCGTGGCACAATGCCACCAGAGCCCAAGTTCTCACCCGCCATGCTCGTGCAAGGCAACACGGCCGTGGGACAGCAGCATCACCACGATTGTGGTGCCTCAACACGGCCATGGCGCGTCGTCCCCTACCTCACGCCTCTCTGATTTTAGACCTCTGCCATAGTTGTCGTTCCACAACACCTCCGATCCCATCACCTTCTCCGGAATCACCTACTTCTACCGAGACCTGCAATCATCTCGTCACCTCCAACTCCAGTGCACATCCGCCATTGCTCCACATCATCCTTCTCTCCACCTACTTCGCCTAAGCAACAACCTGCAACAACATGCCTCTGCCACAATCGATCTTCCAAGACCGTTAGGTGGCAACTGATGCTTGCAAAACCATATGGATGGCGGCAACGTTCCTTCCTCTAAACAACTCAAAGACTGTTTGGTACTGTTAGGGATCAATCACTCCAAACCGTGTGGAGCGCAAGATGGAAGACCGTATGGATCAGTTGACCGTATGGGCAGGACCGATGACCATTTGCTCTAGCACGGTCTCAAGAGTGAGAGGAGGACCGCAAGTGCAAAACCGATTGTAGCGATCGTTTGCCTAAGACCGCAAGCGCAGGACCGCAAGCGCAAAATCGAATGAAGTGATCGTTTGCCCAAGACTGTGAGGCTTCTCACGGTCTCTCAAACTGTTTAAGACTGGAAACTGTATGGACCAAGATATTTTGGGTAATTTGCAAAACAAACCCAATCCATCCAAGACACAAACCAAGCTTATAAATAAAAGAGTAGAGGCATGGTCGAAGGATCATTGGGACCACAGCCCAAGGCTACCAGACTGGGAACAGATCAGGAAGGTTGCTCCACTGCCATCTCACCTCCACCATTGTTCTACCATCATTCCACCTCATTCTACCCGTGCAATCCCGGAGGTAGACACGAGGATCGAGGCGGAGAGACGGACGTCATCGATCACAACCGAGCAGTCTCGAAGACTGTGACGATCTACACCGGGCAGTCACAGATCTACTCTTCTGCTCCGACGATGCTTTCTTTCTCTCTCTTCTCTTACTGTGTTTCTCCCTCTATGAGGAGCGATTAGTTCCATTCAATGGGGCACGGGGACTAGCCCCGCTACCCATGCTTTGTAATATGTACTAAAAGATGTTATCTTTCTGATTTAATACCAAATCATTTCATACATGCTTGAATGTTGGCCGCGTTCTTGTATGCATTTATTGTCTTTCGTTGCGGTTTGTCTACGACTGCTCTTGGGACTCGAATACCGGTATGGTGTTGGTTTCTGGTGTGCATATCCACCGCGCATCCGTTTCGGTATCTAGGAACGCTTCTTGAGGGATGGAGTAAACTCACCTCCATAGTTGCACTTCCGCACTATGAAATGGAATCAGTTAACGTACAGAAGTGCAACCTTGATGGGTCGAGGAACACATTCTGCGGAGGGAGTGGTGCAAGGTATTTGACCATTCATCCAGGAATGGCTGACGTTGCAACACTCCCACATTTCTTGTAGCTATGTCCTCAAAAGAGGGATAGTCTATAAGGATACTAATCGAATTGATGATTTTCGCTCGCTTGTTTATTTTCCGATGCACGTTTCATGAGGTTGAGTAAGGTTCTCTCTTCGGAGGCTACATCTCTTCATTGACATGTAGATATGTACCGGATGAGGGTTACTCAACCCGTGAAAGATGTGTTCATTACTCTTGTCCTATAAGACATCGGTATTGTATAACATCTATGTATCTTGCTTGCAAGTCTTGCTATGATTGGTATAGGTACAATACATGTGTAGTGGTGGTGAATACCAGCATCACCCCATTGATCCATCATCATTTGCTAATCTTAGATTTTAATCCTTAAGCTAGTTTTTATTCTTGCCTTTACTTTTGCATGTTTTAGGTTAAATAACTCAAATCAAACTTTTGGTCTTAGATGATTGACTTAGATCGATACGAAATGAGAAAAAGACACTCAGATTCTTAATGTTGTCCTTTGGGTTCGACCCTAAATCTGTACTATGATAAGGCTTCCACACTCTTGTGGGGTTGGAGCATTTATCTAGCACCAGTTGTAGGTAAACCTAGAGAGAACATCAACTCCCTAGGGTTTTTGGTGCACATTAGGACTTCCATTAGAAGAGTAATCTTTTTATGTAAGTTCTAGCTTCATCACCAACAAAGGAGGAGATGGCCAAGACTCCTTACTCTTTTGATGTGGGGAGTTTAATATACACACTGGTGTGTGCCCATCCTGACATTCCTCATATAGTTGGTTTTGTGAGTAGGTTTCCCTTAAACCCTGAGAAAGAACAGTGGGAGGTGGACAAGTAGAGCTTTAGATATTTATGAGGAACCAATAAGATGTGTTTTATATTTGGTGATTTTCAACCAAATCTGAAAAGGATTGATTGATGTTGACCTCGCATGTCAGACTGATCACATGAAGTCTAGCTCAAATATATTTTCACTTTTGCACGGGGAGCCATTTTTTGACATACTAGGTTGTAAAATTGTGTAGTACTTTCTATGAAAGAGGTATAGTACATTGTAGTAGTAAAAGCAATAAATGGAATGCTCTGTATTGTGAGATTTCTATAGGATCTGAGCATGAATCGCGTTGATCAGACTAATTTTTATGAATTTCGGGGGTGTTATTGATTTGAGCAAGAACATAATGTATGGACAAAGCACACTATTATGTGATATCATTGGTTGTGTAATGTAATAGATAAGGATTTCTTTCTTGTTTGTAATGTAAAGATTCTCTTGACAAATTTAATCCAAAATTGTACAAGGATTTCTTTCTTGGTTGTAGCACTACTAGCAAGGCATATAGAGTGTATAATGCTGATCTATCTAAGGTATAAGAATCTATTAATGTCAAATTTATTGAGACTAACCCCTATGTTTCCCAGGATATTACTAATGATGATGTTGAAGATGAAGTGATTCCTATCTTAAAAGAACTCAATATTACCCAAAAAGGAAAAGAGGTGTCCACTCAAGAAGAAGAGATAGATGAAGAAAAGAAGGATTCAACTCTCCGCTTTACAAAGAATCATCCTAAAGAGATAATCATAGGTGACCCGTTTGAAAGAGTGAAGATGTGGGATGCCCACAACAAAGAATAAGACAAAAGAACCTTCATATCACAACTCAAGCTAAAGAATGTCCAAGAAGCTCTTGGGGATAATGAGTGGATCCTAGCCACATAGGAAGAACTTGAGTAATTTGAGAAGAACAAAGTGTGGACTCTTGTGTGAAGACAATGTGATAAAAATATCATGGGCACCAAGTGGATTTACCACAACAAGCTAGATGAAAGTTTCAAGGTGGTAAGTAACAAAGCAAGGTTAGTGGCTCAAGGCTACAATGAACAGGAAGGTATAGATTTTAATGAAAGATATCCACATGTATCTAGACTTGAGTCAATTAGAATGTTGCTTGCTTTTGCTAGTTACAAGAATTTCCTTCTATATCAAATGGATGTTAAAAGTGTGTTTTTGAACTGTACGATTAAGGAGGAAGTATATGTTGCTCAACCCCTGGGTTTTGAACATGATAGTTTTCTAAATCATGTCTATCTATTACAAAAAGCTCTCTATAGACTCAAACAAGCACCTTGATCTTGGTATGAGAAATTAAAGAACTTTTTGTTAGATAATGATTATATCATGGGAAAAGTTGATTCTACCTTGTTCCTTAAACACACTTCTAACAATTTTCTTATCATTCAAATTTATGTTGATGATATCATTTTTGGTGGAACTAATATTGATCTTTGCAAGGAGTTCAGTGATCTTATGTAGAGTGAGTTCGAGATGAGCATGATGGGTGAACTTGCATTCTTTCTTAGCTTTCAAATCAAGAAAAATAAAGATGGGAACTTCATCAACCAAGGAAAGTACACAAGTGATCTACTTAAGTGCTTTGGGATGGAGAACACCAAATCGATGGACACCCCGATGTCAAAGACCACCAAACTTGATAGATATGAAGAAGGTGAGGAAGTGGATGAGAAGCTTTGCAGAGGTATGATTGGAAGTTTACTTTATATAATTGCCTCTAGACCTGACATAATGTTAGTGTTGGCTTGTGTGCTCACTTTCAATAAAATCCTAAGAAATCACATCTTATATCTGTTAAGAGGATTTAAGGTACTTAGCCAAAATCCAAAATTTTGGACTTTGATATCCTAAGTTAAGGGGCTTTACTCTTACTGCTTGTAGTGATGTTGATTACGCAGGATGTTATTGATAGAAAGTACACAAGTGGCACTTGCTTCTGTCTAGGATCATGCTTGGTGGCTTGGTTTTCTAAGAAATAGAGCACAATGGATCTAACAACTATCGAGGCTAAATACATTACAATTGGGAGTTGTTGTGCCCAAGTTATATGGATGAAGCAAATGCTCTAAGACTTACATTTATTTTATTGCTTCTCCTATCTTTTGTGACAATACTAGTGCAAACAATTTATCTTGCAAGCCTATATTGCATAGTAGGGCCAAGTGTATAGAGATTCGTCGTCATTTTCTTCATGATCACATTACCAAGAAGGATATTTATATCATGCACGTGGACACAGAAAATTAGTTGGCAGATATTTTTACTAAGCCTCTAGCTAGAGAGCAATTTAATGTTATTAGATCTAAACTACTAATAACTGATTTGGATGATATTGATCTGTCATCTAGCTAGTGTTTATCCATCTTATATGCTTTTCTCATGTCTTGATAATCCTTGCTTGCTAAAGTACTAAAATATCATGTTCTTATGCCTTGTTTTTTTCACTTGTTTTGGGTATTTTTCACAAACGAATGTTTATCAGTAAATAGTACCCAATGATGAGTGATATGTTCCTAACTATATGGACTAGAAAAATAGATTTAATTAGCACTCAAAAGGCTAAAGACTAGAATTTCTAAGTTTGGGACAGAACTTTTGTCGGTGAGTTTCCAACTCGACTGATTGGTGGCCGAGGGCTTTTATAAAAAGCCATTTGGTTGAGTTCCTTTCTCTCATTTCTCAATTGATGGCCGAGCTAGACCAAATCTAAATAGGTTTCAGATGACTATTCTCCCTCTCAACTAGAGAAAATTTGACTAATTCCTCCTCCAGCTCTCTTAAGCTTTCAACCCTTGCCTCGACCTCCTTTCTCCTAGCCCTAGCCAGCCTTCGTTTGACCTACCTAGCACCTTTCCTATATGCCCTATCTGGTTATACGACCTTTTGGTGGTGTTTCTCTCTTGTTTGGTCTCTCAATCTTCCCCATCTCACCTTCATGGACTCAAATAGAAGAAATAGGGTCACCCCTTTTGGAGCACCATCGTCATCCTTCAACTCTTGCATCATTCCCTTCGACGACACCTTCTTTGTTTAAACTGAAGCTCTAAACATGTACAAGGAGCTCCTTCCTAGGAACCCTTTTCCTTTTTGTGCCTTGTATGAGCCTGGCCTGCATAAAAAAGAAGTGATAGATGAGGTAGTTGAGTTGCTTTATGACCATCACCTAGCACCCCTGAGTGTCAAACATTGGTGCTTTCACAATTCCATCACAAGCAAAAAGGCGGTCCATTAATTTTATACCAATCTTTCATGGAACTATGACTCTCCGGTACCCCCTTCTAATACTTGAGTGATTATCACCTCTATGATTGCAGGTTAGAAATTCACTATCTCAAAAGATACTTGAGTCCTTCTACAAGCAATCTGATATTACTCTCCCTGATACTCATAAGTTCTTAAAGAAGCCTCAAACACCCTATAGGAAGAAGTCCACCATCCCATCCTCTTTCTTAGGTCTCAAAAACTACATACTTGCTCTGGTAGTCAACTGCAATATTTACTCCAAGAAAAATCAAATTGAAATTACAGATAATACCGCAGTAATTATGTATTATCTTTTGAAAAACATAGGACTCAAGTGGTCTAGATACATTATCCACCACATGACCTGCTTTGATTCCGGAAAGGATACTCGAGGCACCCATCCACCCTACCCAGTCCTGATTTGTGGTCTCTTCACCTTTGTGACTAAGAGTGTCTTTTTCATGATCTTCATTACAAACCTTCTAGAAAAGGAGTTTGTATCAGTGAGACCACAATCAAGAAAACTTTTTGCCGACATCTTCTTCTACCACATATGGTGCATCTACCTCCACCCAGGCACTTCCACCTATACCATCATCCCGACCTTCTCGTGTGTCATTTAATGTATCTAATGAATACCTCATGGGTTACATGGTACATCAGTAGGCATACAACCTACAGGTTCAGGAGCACCTGCATCAGGACCTATGCCATATTATGTCAACTATGAACCTATCATGTGTCCATCCTTACCCTACCTACCAGCCCTAAACATGTGGTGATTATGCTTCCTTTGCATATAATCACTTCTACCCAACCCCTGCACCTATTACTTCTACTGCCACACCCTCTATTGTTGATCGACCTGCCCCTACATCTACACCTACACCTAGAGTGCTATCAATGCTACCATGCTTTCCAGCCTTGCTACTTCTGCTCCAACTTTCCCTCAGGCTAAGGAACTTCATGATCTTGGCATGTCTTGGGATGAGAAGAATGCCATGTGGCATGGTTGTGGTTTCAGTACTTTTGTCGATGAGTAGATGCTCGATCAAGCTGATGAGGAAGTTGTTGATGATGAGGAGGAGGCCTCTGAGGATGATGGCCCTAATGCTGGTTCTAATGGCTCTAGTGATGAAGGTGAAGTTGTTGTCTCTGTTGCACCTTTAGATGGAGATGAGGACTTCGAGCCTGCAGCTGACTAGGATGAAGCTGATGATGACCCTTAAAACTTAGATAGCCTAGATGTTTAGATAATTTAGTTTTTAGCTCTTAGATGTTGATCATATATATATATATATATATATCTAGACTATTTTATATTAAAGATGTTTGGGCACATTATCTAAGCTCCACTATTTCTATCATCAATGTTGTTTTTGTTGCTTGACTTGTAGTTTCCTTAAGAACATGCTTATTTGTTGTAATCTTAATCCTATGTATCATAACTCTATGTGTGCTCTATCATATGAGTTATTGGTATGTTTTCCATATTTTGATTATGACACGGGTTGTTTGTTTCTCTCTCTGTTCTCATCTTTGTTTGGTGTGTATTATGTGGTTGAATGTTTTATCTCTTGGTTACATGTTGTTGGTTGTGCTTGGAGAAGACATGATTTACGCTCTTCCACCCCCTTCCTTTTTTATAATGACAAAAGGGGGAGAGAAATTCAATGTTTTTTAGGATCAACCATATTGATTTTACTGCCTATATGATCATTTTCTTTTCTAAGAATATGTTTTATCATGTGACTTACTAAAGGACCATTTAAGTATACATGTTACATATCTTTGTGTAGAAAGACTAACTATCTAGGTAAGAGTGAGTATAGATTGAGGGGGAGAAATTCACATTGTTAAAATTATGAATCCCCTTACAATTTACAAGTCCAAGGTATAACTTTACATAACCTTTTTAATATATTGATAAATGGTTTGTCATTATCAAAAAGGGGGAGAATGTTGACTTGTGATTTATACATTGTCCATATTTTGATAATGACTTAGCATTCCATTCATATGTATCTAATATGTTTGTTTAAGAATGATTTCAGACATTAGGTACATGAAAAGGATCAAATTCACCAAGCCAAAGCTTGTCCAAGTTCAAGTCAAGAGCAATGCAAATGCACTTTTGTGGAAAACACTCCAAACTACCTTAGAATATTTTTGTAATCATTTATATTGATGATATGACTTGTAACTAAGATGAGAAAAGATTAGGGACACTTACTTCCATTATTTGATCACTTAAAAGTTATTTTAGAAAATTTGTCACAACAACTTTATCGGTCGAGTTTGATTCTCGACCAATCAGTGATGGATTTTTGGAAATGATGTGATTGATAGAGTTGTACACTCACAGAACTTGATTGACCAGCTTTCTATCCAAAGTTGATTTTAGCTGATCGGTCGAGTTACCTCAGGGCAAACTCAACTGATAGTTTGAAAATTGACTTTTTCAGATAGTGGATGGGTCAAGTTACCTTTATTGAAACTCGACCGAATACAATGTAGGGAAAATACAGAAAAAAGTGATTCTAATCATCAGAGAGTTGTTAGAAATGAAAATAGATCGGTTGCAAGTTGTAAAATGGCTATTTTTCTGTCTTAAGTGATCCCACACTCATAGGAACACCCCCAGGTATAAATAGGACCTCTTGGAGTTCATTCCAAGGTTGCTCATTCATGTTATCCTTGGTCCTTTCAACGGTTGAGTGTGCTAAACCCCTTTAAGCCCCTTTCTCTCTCTTTTACAAAGCATTTCGTGATTATGAGTGAGTTAGGCATGTTGTAAGAGAGATACCTCATTGCTACCTTGTAAAGCTCTTCATCTTTCCACTTCCCAATCCCCTTTTTCAAAGAGAAAAGGCTGAAGTGATCTTCTCTAAGTGAAGGAGGAGGTGTTGTTCTTCTTCTAGGCTAAAGAAGGTGTAAATATCATTTCCAAATGAAGGAGAAGGACAAGGCAGATGATCCAAGGAGTTTGGTGGGTAAATCCTCAAGGTTGAAGACGTGTTGCAAGGTGGAGATGTCCTAGTGGAAGGAATTGAGCTACTTGCAAGAGTGGGTAAAATCTATTGTGAGGTAGAAGACTAGCTCTTGGATAGGTAAGACCTTGGATGTAAGTTGGTATGCTTGTATGTCTTATAATGGAATATAAGTATATATGGGTTGCAAAGTCCTAGAGGTTGACCTATCTAGGTAGTGGACTGACGATCTCCTAGTTTGGAGATTGGAACCACTCTAAACACCTTGTCCAAGTGTTTGTTTCAACCTCTCTCGTCCTTTCTATGATTCTTTAGATAGGACTTCAAATTCACTTTTAGCATTTGGTTTCAATTGATATAATTTGAAGGTCTAACTATTCTTGTGCAAGTTTTCAAGCTCTATTCACCCCACCCCACCCCCCCCCCACACTCTAGAGCCCTAGATCCAACAAAGGAAGAGATGGACAAGACTCCTTACTCTTTTGATGTGGGGAGTTTAGTATACACACTGGTGTGAGCCCATCCTGACATTCCTCATACAGTTGGTTTTGTGAGTAGGTTTCCCTCAAACCCTGAGAAAGAATAGTGGGAGGTGGACAAGTAGAGCTTTAGATATTTATGAGGAACCAACATGATGTGTTTAATGTTTGGTGATTCTGAACCAATTCTGAAAAGGACTCATTGATGTTGATCTCGCATGTCAGATTGATTACATGAAGTCTAGCTCAAACATATTTTCACTTTTGCACGGGGAGCCATTTTTTGACATACTAGGTTGTAAAATTGTGTAGTACTTTCTATGAAAGAGGTACAGTACATTGTAGTAGTAAAAGCAATAAATGGAATGCTCTGGATTGTGAGATTTCTATAGGATTTGAGCATGAATCGCGTTGATCAGACTGTTTTTTATGAATTTTGGGGGGTTTATTGATTTGAGCAAGAACATAATGCACGGACAAAGCACACTATTGTGTGATATCATTAGTTGCGTAATGTAATAGATTAGCAAGTGGTTACTCTGAAAAAGATCCATGCTGGGTAGAATACTTCTGATATGATGACGATATAAAGTAGAACTTTACAAAGAACTCAACATCATACAATCCCAATGAGAATTTTGTGATGACAATTTTTTCCTTAGACTTGATGGAGAGATTCTTGAGCCTGATTCTTTCCAGCCCAACTTGCTCAAAGCCTATTAGGGCTCATTAGTGGTTGCCATTGCTTGGGAAATATGGTCACCTCCTTTGCATGAGAGGAAAATCTACTCAAGATAGGAAACAAAGCAACCGCCATTATTGTTTGTTTACAAGTATTATTCGTCTCAGTGAGAAGAAAAACAAAGGAGGAGGAAAGAAAAAGAAGATAAGAAGAAAGGAAACAAGCAAGACTACCACCAGCTATCGAGTGTTCTTTTTCAGGCCATATACCAATAAGCTTTGTGGAAGAGTGTGTCTTTGTGGAAGGTTCCGGTTTGGTGAAATTGTGGAAGGTTCCGGTTTGGTGTTCTTTTTCAGGCCATATATAAATAAGCTTTGTGGAAGAGTGTGTCTTTGTGGAAAATTCTGGTATGGTAAAATTGTAAGAATCTCTCCTGATATTAATATTTTTCTATATCTCCCTCTATTTGTACTTTATCGGATTTGGGTCATAAATTCGAGAAGGATATTGTACCTTTACTTCATAGTTGATTTGTCTATGGGTTGTCCCGTGATTTTTCCCTCGTCCTTTGCGATGATTTTCTACGTAAAATGTGGTGCTTTTTATGTATGGTTGTGGTTCTATTTTTGAGTTTACTCACTCGTTGGCTACGCTTTCACAATAATTATTTTTCGTAACATATCCGGTTACGTATTACAATATACATACATATTCTCCAACGTTACTCTCTCTCTCTCTCATATTCTCCTTCTCCCCCATCTTCTATTTATCTCTCGTATTCTCTCTCTCTCATATTCTCCTTCTCCCCCATCTTCTATTTATCTCCCCCCCCCCCACCCCTTCTACGGACTGTGTTCAAATCCCGTCTCTATCCAGTGATGTGAGGACGTTATAGCATGGGGTACATGGTGTGTCGCTGTGTGCCGTATAGCTTCACGATTGATCAACCACTCGATACGTGTCTTGAGGCATTCCATAGCAGCACGTATCGACAGATTGGTTGCTTGTGATGTCAAAATCGTTGATCACCGTTTTAACCAAAAACCACCAAGATCTCTAGTTTCACAAGAGATATCAGAGGTCAGCTGTAACTGTACTTTGTTGTTGTTAGTTTAGCATCATGTTAGTTGACAAATGGAGAATTGTAAACTGGATTGGCAATCCACAGCAAGACTTAATAAGGAGAGCGATTTTTCTTTTAGTGGGGAGCAACATTTTGTATCTCGCATCACCTGCAAGCCAAAGTTACCTCCCAACTTACAGAAAATACATATTAAAGTAGGGCGTCCATCTCAAAAAGGAGCTCATCGTCATTTGTTGGACGGACTCGCCAACTTCCATAAACAAACGAAAGGTCGCCCGCTGTTGGTGATCGGTATTTTTCAGCAACCGCGCGCAAACCTAGCTAACAGCTCCTTCAATAATAAACGTGAAAGTCTGAGATACAGTGTTGGTTGTGACGGTAGTTGAGATGAGATTGTCTGGCATATATTACCGAATTTTAACAGTGCTATAGTACTGATTGTGACAGCCCACCTAACTTACTTTCCGCTGCACATTTGTTTGTTTACTTCGCAACAAAAGGGGTGGTCTTGGTTCTCTTTCGCGTCGACTGTGGGATAAGAAAAACGAAGGCATAAAGTTGAAGCAATTGTTCTTTGTCGGGCCTTTAATTCTTGGTCACGAGGGTTTACGTGTGTATATATATATACTAATGGACACATATAAAATTTGTTAGAAATATGTGCGGAGAGGACTTGTCCTTGAAAAGGTCCTACAGTAAGAGATATTTGTGTTGGTTATTTGAAAGAAGGGAATTAAGGAACCGTTTCCGTGGGATGTAGAGAGAAATACAGAATTAAAGATAATAAAAGTTAATAGGAGAGTGTGAGAATAAATATTTGTATGAGTAAAATTCTTTGAAAAAATGAGAGAATAGTAAATCAATGAGAGCGCAGCATCAAACTCACTCTTTTTATAGTAATAGTAATATATATATATATATATATATATATATATATATATATATATATATATATATATATATATAACCACACTATAGCAAGCACTGATTACGTACCATTGACTGCATAGTTTTGTGCACTTTAGCCGTTACTGACTGTTTCAATAGTCATTATTCTTCTTATGAATTCAATAGTCATTGTCAAACAGCTTTCGTCATTACATATAAGCTATGACTTGGACACAGAATCATGTGCACTAAAAAGTAGATTTATGTATTTTTAACGTGCAAGAGGAGCCTTGTATTGTGCACGGCTTGTGAACCGAAGTAGTTTGGGCCGGTGTCTCCGCTATTCCGTGTGAAAGGTTTGAACAGCAGTACAAATTGTCAAAATACCAGGAGAAGTATATAGGCGGCTTAATGGGGTGCATGCTTTTTGTACTCGCACATCAGACTATATTTATTTACTTAGTTTTTTTCGCAGCAGGTACCAAAACAGGTAATGCCACGTGCAGGAAGAAGGTTCTGAAGATAGGTACGTGTCATTAACCACGCCAACGGTATATCATGTGGGGAATAATGGACGAATATAAAGAAGACATAGAATATCATCACTAGAGAGTTGGAGCTATTGTGAGAAGCATTCATAATCACCAGAATTGTTTCCTATAATGGAGACTTTGAGGGTTCTTAAATTAGTGGATCTATGGAAGGTGCATGAGGATATAAGTTGTGAGTCATGCATGTCATCAGGACGATTTGCTATCCAAATTAGAGATGATGAGAGGGAGATTTAGAGACATTGTAGGCATCTTAAATCCCCTCCCAAAGGGCCTTTAGATTTCTAATGAAACAAAGGAGTTGGTCTTAGATGATGTGCTTTTGGATGGTGTTTTCAAATCTCATATCACAACTATGAAGAGCATCCCTCATAGTTGTTGTCTTGCATTCTCTCAAGTGCTAGGACAACTATTTACAAAGTAGTTTCTGAGATAGACTCTATATTTGCTTGGGTGAGCCTGTTGCTTCTCCCTCTTTGTATGTGAATTGTGGTTAGGTGTAAGAATACATAAGAAGTAGATCTAGAAAAAGAATGTTGTCTCAATATTGTTGTATTATGAGTTTGTTTGCTAATTGGGGCATAGGAGATGGTGTCGCCAAGTTAGTGAGCAATATGGAGAACTTTTCTATAGGGGAGGTCATGGTTAACAAAAGGGATAATTTTTGGGAGAAGACAACAAGGAGACGTCTAACATCAGGTAATTCCTATAAAAGGTTGTAGATGTCACTTTACAACAGTCATAAAAGTATTTTTCTCTTTTTGGGTTCCTTATAATTAGGATAACATGAATATTTTAGAGGTTAAACACCCATACAAAGTAGCTCCTTCCACATCATATATTTTTTAGAAGCTTCCTTTATAGAAGATGTTGACATTGTTCTTTGGTGTGTCAAATCATTTTTTAAAGGGACTTCATGTGGTAAAGATGGGTGGAGGGACCAACCCATATTCGATACTCTATATGGACAGGCATCTGTTGTGCCAAAAATTTCTACTTTCCATCACCCTTTTTGTTAATTTATGATTGGAGGAGGTGCACCTTAAGTTTGACAAAGGTGATAGATTTTGAACCTCCATGTTGCTACTTAATTTTGACAAGTGGACACAACCCATCCTAGTGGATACCATTTAGATGCATTTAGTGTCCAAAGTTGCCATTATAAGAGTGATTAAATATATGGCCAAGTATCCCAATGACTCTAAGTTTGGAGTCAGTGTATTCGGCATGGTTGAGAAAATTTTGCATAGTGTCAACAAGTTCTTGAGTGAATGACATGAATATGGGTCTCTCTCAATACTTAAAGTGGATTTATCTAATGTTTTTGACCTAGTGGATAAGTCATTGTTATCCTATGAGGTGAGGGAGATCTTCTTATTTATTTCTAGTGGATAAGTCATTGTTATCCAGCCAAAGGGGGATTTTCTTTACAGTCAGAAATGTAGGTTGTATATTTGAGATATATGTATCTAGTCAGCCACTAGAGTATAACAAGGTTATTATGTGGGGCCACTTATTTTTTCCATTATACTAAATCCACATATTTATAAGACTAGAGACAACATAAAGCTCCTTCTCTATTCTTGGTTTCTTTGACATGATCCTCATCAATGACACGAGGAAGGTGTCCAAGGTGATTGATATCATTAGCACATGGGTCTATGGAGGGGCCATGGTTTGAATATTTATAAATTTGATATTTTTTGTCCTATTTGTGATGGTAGGAAGCTTCACAAGAGGTTGTTTCCCAAGAACATTGGGAGGCCTTTGTTGAGAGTGAAGTTACTTGGAGGAGCCGCTGACAGAGATAAACGTTTTATTGAGGAGTTGACCATGAGAAGAATATCAAGGTTATTGAGTCTATGCATCTGCTACCACATTTGCATGATCTGCAAAGTGAGATTCTTTTATGTAAAATTCTAGCCTTTATGCATCTTATCTAAAATTTGAATGATCTGCAAAGTGAGCTTCTTTTACTCAAATATTTTGTGAGAATCACCAAGATTCTATTCAGGATTCGGGCATGCCAACATGTACACATGAAGGAGGAAGCAACATCATTTGATAGAGGGTTATGAGTGTATTTTGTGCATATTACGGTATGCAAAGATCCTTTCTTTGGGCACCTTAAATGGTGGGTGGCTTTCTTGTCCATTAGGCCCACTGATCTGGGGCTATATTTGATAGAAGAGGCATCTTCAAATGTTTGTGTGGTCTCCATGGCCCAATATTGGGTGCTTTAAGATCACATTTTGTGAGACGGCAAGATATGTAGTATGGACTCATTTTAACCATGATTTGGATTGTGTTCATGTAATGATTACATCGTTCAATCTTTGTTGTTTTTATAATAAGGACACCATCTCCCCTTAAAGCCGAACATGCTTTAGAGGGTTCCCTTTTAAAAAATTGATAAGGACATATAGATGTTAAGCTTGACATGATTGTTGGACCAAAAGTAGCTATTAATTTTTGCAAGTTGAGCATGCTCAATATTTTACTTTTACTATTCTCAATGATGGTCTTGTAGTGCATAAGTCAATTGTAGAGTATTCTATTATTCTCAGGCATCGCCTTATGATTCATGTATTTCTAGTTGATGAGGTATGTTTAGTTTGTCACAATTCATTCTTAACACTTTTAATGAGCATTAAATTTATTGTAGGGAGATCCTATGTTTCAAGTATGTGTGTGATCATATTAGGGATGTTCTGCATGTTGTTCTTAGACACGATTTTCTATGAAAAATCCACTTGTGATTTTTTATTGGTCCACATGAGGGGAATCAACATCTAGATTAGAAAATGTTTTAATTTTGGTTGGGTTGGAGGGAGGTATGAATATGTGGATCTAAAAGGGATTTCCCCATTAGTGTGCTTGAAAGCTAGATATTTTAAAGTGAGACAAACTTCACTAAAATCTACTTCAGTAAAAGCAGTCAAGCGTGAGAAAGAGTGTGTCAAAAATCATCATGTTTTATATCTTCTAGATTGATATTATTGGGTTCTTAGCACCAAACATTGTGGAACTTCTCAATAAGATCCAAAAAATCATGCATAGTGATGTTATGACCTCCATGTATATGGAATAGTGTTTGGAAGGATTGGTTGTGCCATACAAAAAGGGTTGGTAGCATATGCTTCGATTCTTCTAGTTCAATTCGAGTGTCCCTCGGTTAAGATAGGATTTAATTGAACTGGAAGAATTGAAGTATATGATGTCAAACTAGATTGTAAGCATGATAACATGAATTGACACATTATTAGTCAAAGTCTTATGTTTTCCCTCCAAAATTCCACCTAAAGTTTCTCACCAAGTCTTTCCCCCTTACTCTTGTCTCCACTCCTATAATGGCCCCCACTTTTGAGTGACCCTCGGTTATCGAGGATCGTTACCTAAATTTTCTAGGATCAGATTTAACAAATAATAAAGAACAATAAACAATTTCCATTAATTTGAACTTGAATGAATATATATATTGAATTATACTCCTCTAAGGAGTTACATGAATGTTTCAACATGGGAACTGACATATATTGAGAAGAAGTATACATCTAACAAATCCACCTTGCCATTAACGTTGTGCATTCCAGTGTACTTATCTGAATTTTCAAGATTTCTTTATTTTTCATGTCTTCAACTAATAGATGTAGGTTAATCTAAAATATCAACAAACAAAATGGATCAGTATATTTCTATATTGTGTATGTAGGGTGCATACAAAGTGTGCATATAAGATAACAACATATATTCTCAACAATCAAATAGATGCACATATAAAATGATATTTTTGTTAAATTAATCTAACCCATGTTTGACTAACCACCTTGGGTGTAATCACCTTTCTCTATCCATTATGGGACTTAGGTGAACTAAGTACCCTTGGTTTAGATTATCAAAGTTTACTTTATGTGATACTCATACGGGCCTTATAGTTTGCATGAAATAAATAAACATCCAACATGTTATTTTCATCAAACTTAGAGAAACCTTGACAAACTTCAGAAGTCGACACATGTGAGTATTCATAATCATAACCATGTACTTTTGTCATGCACAAGATATGTAGTTATAGTTTAAGTGTACTTTATGAGATCCAGTCATCAAGTGTTTTCAGCAAGAAAACGTACATCCAAAATCAATCAACATGATCTGTAATTGTATACAACTGTAAGGTGTCATCATTGACCATATACATTCTAATTAGACCTAACTTAGGTCTTAGACTAGGGTTTAGGTTTGTCTCAAGTTGGAAATAGGAATAAAGGTCACAACCATAATTTCTCATATTGAGGCCCCTAAAGGTTACTGATTGCCTCCCCCTAGAGTGTTACTTTGGGATTACACACTACTCAATTGAATTATGAATAGATGCAACCACATCAAGTCACACAAGAGAAGACACACTTGGATCTTTCAAATTTATAATGGGCCATATACTAACACATTCACATAGACTAGAATATCAACCACAAGTGCACATGACATATTATATAGGTGAGTGGCAAGTGAGGGATAAATCTTTAGGGAGAGGCGGGGCACTAGAGCTAAGTTAGATTAAGCCATGTTCCCAAAGTGGAGATTAGGGTTTTTAGGGTTTAAATTTGTTTTTGGTTTGATTACACTAATGTTTATGCAAGAAAACAAAAAGGGAGCAAAACAAGTGAAACACTATTTAACCTTGAATAAGTTAATTCGAGTTAACAAAGAAAGATAACAAAGTAGACAAGATCAAGAGACTAAGACTAAATTAAACTAGCTATGCAAGTTAGACACTAAAGCAATTAAGGACCTAGATTAGCACTAACTAGAAAGATTAGCACTAACAAGCTCAAAAGAGCACTAACTACTCTAGCCAGACCTAACCATCCAAAACAAGGCAATTAACTAGTCAAAGTAATTAAAGCAGTTAACTAAACTAGCATGAACTATCTAAGATAGAAATTGAGGTTTTAATGCAAGTTAAAGAGAGGTGGGTCATTTGGGGGATGTTACTAGGGTTCTAGTTGGGGGAGGATATAACATGTAATCCTAACCATTCATTCTAGATTACCAAACCAAACAACTAGCCAAATGCAATGGAATCACCCCAAACTATTAGTCGACCATGGATAGAATAGTGTGTGTGAAGGGGAACTACACCCTTGCACACCCTATCTAGCCTTACGGGGCTCAACTGAACTAAGGTTTAGGTGATATTCCAATAGGATTTGACTAACCTAGGTTTCTAGGGTGGGAATCTTTAGTGTAATTGGGAGCCAAAGGTGGGAATTGGGAGTAGAGGTGAGGATATTTCACCTCGCATTACTCACCATCTAACGTTTAGAGAACTCCTAGGAGACTATGCTAAACACTCCCACACTAGCTACTTAGATCTCACACCTAGGAGTAGGAGAAGGGATATATGTGTGGGAACATGGGGTGCTAGCTAGGGATCCACTAGTTGGACCTAGAAGAAAGTCCCAAGGTAGCCTCACATATGTCATCTTCTCCTAGACTTAGGTGGTTTCAAGCATAAAAAAGAGTAATTCATGCTTTCAAGCACAAACCACAAGAAGAAATATGGGAAATAAGATAGAAGTAAAAAGCAATTATCATAGAATGAAAATATGAGTTTACAAATTATATTCCCCCGACATGCTATCAAAGTATCATTTTAATCCCAAACAACCCACCATAAGGGGATTAGCTATTCATAGTGCAAAAAAAGAGCAAAAGAAGAGGTAGAAGAAGAAAGAAATGTCATGGAGCTCGTGGGAGATCTTCTTCTCCTTCACCTTCAACAGCAAGAGTATGTCCTCCTCCCTCCTTGGTGGCGAGATGGCATGGAATGGGTGGTGGAAGTAGCCAAAACCTAGAAAACTAGGGTTTTGAGGTTGAGGAAGGTGGAAATGGAGTGGAAATAGGTGGGAGCTCTTGAATTTACTAAGGAAGGTAAAAATGAATGATATGGGGTTGTAACCTCAACTAACCTTCATGATACAAACTCCACCCTTGAATATATAGGTGGTGGAGAAGTACTAGGATAAGTGGGAGCATTGTTGGAATTTCAATGCAAAAATATATTAGGATTCCTGGTCACCACAACTGTGGTGGAGTGGGGTGAACATGGTCATGGTGGATTGGCACGAGCAGGCTGAAAGTGTGAAAAAATGATAGGTTTAGGGTGGTTTTGGGAAGGCTAGTGGCATAGCCGTGGTGGGTGAGAGGTGGCATGGGCGTGGTGTCTAGCACGACTGTGTTGGCTAAAGTGGCCATGGTTGTTTTATTGTTGTTGGCCATTGTGGACGCTCCTCGCCACGGTCATGGTGGCTGATACGGACGTGGTAGCTCTGGAGCACCACGGTCGTGGTGGCTGAGTTGTTGTAGCACCTGAAGTATTAAATTTTCCATGTGACTCCGGCATTTTGGCCACGGCCCTGGAAAAGAACCACGACCCATTTTGAGGGGCCAGTTGTCCATTTTGGCTCCAAAGACCTTCAATCAACTGCTCTTTGCCTTGAATGTATTTTTTTTCCCATCTATGGAACGTTGGGAGATGGTCTAGGACTCATCCATGTGTGTAGAAACCCAAGGATCCTCCCTTCTTACTCCCCTTCATCCAATTCATGGTTCAAAAACCTAAAAAACACACAAAGAGCAACCATTAGCAAATTTGATATGAAACTGTTTATTAGGGGAATTAAATTACATTCTAATATGTCTAGAAGTTATTAAGATGAAATAATACAAAGATGGATCCCTAAATTAGGGTTGCATTATAATCCCAAACTTAAAACATACTTGTCCTCAACTATACTCCAACTTAATCTCACTTTAGTTTTTTTTCAACAAACAAGAATGATAAATGCATTTCAACATATGATTATTGACTAAATGGTCTTAGTGGTGACTAAGTACATGTATCCCACTTATCCCCTCTCCAACTTTACAAACCAATAATTATTAAGCATTGAGCATACAAACTTCACATATAGGGCATAGAATACACAATCAATACATATGGTTTTCATGTAGCTTTGGGTAGACCGTTTTATGGTGGTGATAATTGTGTTGACCTAGAGGTTGTACATTACCTATATTTTGATAATGACTTAACCATTCCATTCATATGTATCTAACATGTGCGTTAAAGATTGTTTGCAGACATTAGGTACATGAAAAGGATCACATATACAAGCCCTAGAATGGGCCAAGTGCAAGCCAAATTGACTACAAGTGTGCAATTTAGGATTTCCATGTAAATCACCTTAGAACATAAATGTAATCACTTGTAACGATGAATATGCTTGTAACTTAGAAGAGAAAAATTTTTGGGACAAAATTCACCAAGTGCTAATCACTTTTATTGCAAATTAGAAAATCCATTTCAGGCACTTGGTCGGTCGAGTTTCCCACCCTGAAACTCGACCGATCATCCTGAGTCGATTTTCTGAAGATTGCAATCGGTCGAGTTGTGCACTCACAGAACTCGACCGATTGGGTAGTAGGCCAATTCCAGTTAGAATGGTCGGTCGAGTTTCCTCAGGACAAACTCGACCGATCAATTCAACATCGAATTGCCTGCTACCTGATCGGTCGAGTTACACCCATTGATACTCGACCGATTGCACTGTACGGAGTTTGCAGAAAAAGTAATATGACCGTTGTTGAATTGTTTTGGGCAAAAATATAGCTATTTTCTTAAAGGAAAAATGACCACTTATGTACCCAAGTGTCCCACAACATAAAGGGCCACCCTCAACTATAAATAGAACCCCTTGGACTTCATTCCAAGCTGCTCTTCCATTGCAAACTTGGTTCTAGCTTAGTTGAGAGTGTTCCAAGCCCTTGAGCCCCTTTCTCTCTCTACCTTCAAGACAAATTCGTGAGTGAGATAGGTTCCTTTGTATGAGAGCTATCCTTTGTGCTATGTAAAGCTCTCTCTTCCTTCTTCCCACCTCCAAATCAAATAGAAGATTGATTGAAGCTTCTTCTCCGAGTGAAAGAGGAGTTGCTGCTGTTCTTCTCCGAGTGAAGGGGAAGATGTGTTGCTGATCTTCTAGAGTGAAGATTGATCGTTGCTCCAGCTCCCTTGGTGAAGGGAAAATGTGGGCAAGCTCTCCAAGTGAAGGAGAGGTGCAAGGCAAGCTCAAGTAAGATAGGTAATTCCTGCAAGGCTGAAGACAAAGGTGAGATTGGGTAAGTCCTTTGTAGAAGGCTGAAGAATCTCGCTTTGTGGGTAAGTCCTTGGATAGGTTGAAGATCTTAGCTTGTGTAATTAAGCCCTTGGTTGTGTGGTTTATGTTTCTTGTAATCTTATCGTGATAAATAAGAGGATCAAGTTGCAAATCCTAGAGTCTAACCAACTCTAGGTAGTGGACTGACATAGCTCCTAAGTTTAGGACGTGGAACCACTCTAAACCACCTGTCCAAGTGCATGATATTCATTATCTCTTATCCTTGCTTTGTATGCTAGAATAGGATATCAAATTGCTGCTTGCATTAGTTTTTACACTTCATTTAAATTGGTGGTCTAATCGATTTGGTGAAGTGTGTGTAGCTCTATTCACCCCCCTCTAGAGCCATCGATCCAACAAATTGAAGATGACTAGGAGTGTTGTTTCACTTTCACACATTCAAATTCATAATTCAAACCACACTATGTGACCTACATGGCTGCAAAAAAGAAGGTGAAGTGAGATAGTTTTGATGTTTCCTAGCCCAATGGGTAAGGAAATAGAAAAAGGACGTTGTGTAAGATATTAGAGTGCTATTACATAGGAGCACTCATCTTTTCTTTATTTAGATGATATAACGAGCATATTTTATTTTCTTTTTTATTATCTTTTTATTTATTTTTTTATTTTTTCCTTGAGGTAGCTAGGGCACATGTTGGTAAGAGTGAAGTGGAGGGATGTAAATATGACCAGCCCAATTTCTTTGGAGGGTGGTCAAGGATAATATGTTCACTTTGACATCCTTTCATGGTACGGGGAGGTGAGAAGATGATAGAAGAAATTTTAGGTGAAAGGGGGGTCACTAATGTGGTTCTTAAGATAATATCTCCTACATGAAAATTATTTCTACACTTCATTAAATAATGTCACACTGCATGAGTGAGCAATATGAAATTCATACTTTTATCATGTGATTCCACAAACACTAAGCGTTCATAGCTTGCTCAAATCACAATTCAACTAAAAAATTCACAAACATGACAAAAGTGATTCACATGTAGAAAGTCAACAATTAAGACCATCTAGCAATACAATACAAGAATGTAGCATGCATTTCTCATATGTCAAGATTTTCAGTTCAATAAGTAGAGATTAGGTCAAAACATGCTTCTTGGGCAAGACATTCTACACTGGCCAAAATGGTGCCAACTTGCATTCAATCACATATAAACCTACATTTAGGGAATAAAAAGCATAAAGAAAGAAAATCCTATCTAAAACACACAAAATTGCCAAAAATCTACATAATATTCAATGAATGGCATGAAAAGAAAAAAAATAAAAAATATGCAAAAAAAATGTATGAAATTAAACAACATGGTATGCATGAACACAAAAAACACACAAAGTGTGGATGGACAATTATAAGGGTTAGTTGGACTGTTTGATCACCTTGTCACAAATTTAGAACAAGGTGCATAGGGGGATGTGTAGCAAAATAAGGGCTTACCGCCCTACCACCCCAAACTTTTAAATCGTGATATCCTCAGCATGAACTAGAAATTTAGAATAGTAGGGTAGAGGGTATGGAGTCATGGTAGACAAATTCCAAGAGGTGGAGTGATCAATGTCACATTAAGTGAGCAGGATAGGGCCACCGTAGTCGTGTTGTGCAAAATGGTCATGTTGGCTTTCCAGTAGCGCAACTGTGATGTGTGGAATAGGCATGTTGCACTCCTTCCTATAGCTTTTTCACTGGTTTCAATTTTCTTTTCAACTTTGATCTTCTCCTTGGCCATCTCCTTCAAGCATCATCATTTCTCCATTGTATAGAAAAACCATCAAGTATGGTGTGTGTGTAATTCTTGGAAAAACAAAAGCATGCTCAAGAAAAGGGGTTATGAGAGAAAGAGTCTCACGTGGCTTGCCTCCCATTAGTGCTAAGTATAGATCCTTCATCCAGGCTTATTTCTCTTTCCACCATCATGTGGCAACACCCAAGATTTCCTCGTTCTCATCCAAAGTGACCCTCTCTAAAGATTTTACCACATGATCTTCATCCTAGGGGACAAGCAAGGTTTTGTAGCTATTATTTTCCATCCAACTCTCACAAAAGTTGGTGTAGTCCAAGTTGTGACAAAGGCCCTCATCCATTATGTTCTTCCTTTCCTTAGCGGTGAACATGAATATATCTAGCTTTTTCTTCATATAAGAGATTGTCATGATGTCGACTTGTATTTAGATCTCTACATTTGTTGTGCATAAGAATGGCCTCCCTAGGATGATGTAGTTCTTCCAATCCTTTGGCTTTATGTCCATTACAAGAAAATCCATTGGATAACTGGCACTCCATTTCTTGTCCACATCCACCCTTAGATTTTGTGCCATACCCATCGGTGTCTTGTTGGATCTGTTAGCTAGCTGTAGAATACAATCTACAGGTTTCATTCCTTCTGGGTGGAGCTTGATAAACAAGCTATATAGAATGATGCTTACACTAGAGCCTAGATCAAGCAATGCATGCTCCACAAATTTATAGTTGAGGTAAAAAGGAATGAGACTGATGCCAAGTCTTTCTTCAGTCTGGGAAATGGGTAGTCAAGAATGAAGTAGATTTGCTCTGTTGCTACAATCTTCTGGGTGGCACCATCATCGTCTTTTCTTTCACGGTGCAAGAAACTTTGAAGAAATACATGAGGGTCGTAATGCTTGCCTTTCCTTGCTTTAAAGCATTAAAAAAATTCGTGGTGTGGTCATGTTCTTCTGGGAGGAAGGGGTCTTCTAAAGCATCATAGAAACATTGACCTCTTGCATCAACGTCTTCTGTAACAAGGTGTGGACCTTGGAGCAACCCGGGAGTATACTTTAACTCATAGGGTGGAACCATATTGTTACCAATTCCAAGAGGGGTGGGATAGCAGGTGTTATCCATAGAAAGGTGTGTGTATGCACAAGTTTTAATATACACTCAAGCACTGTCGCACAAGTATACATGTGCAGGTAGCAACGAGATTGTCTAAGGGAGCAAGGCACTATTAGGTGTAAGAATGTTACTATTCAACAATCGAGATGGTTTATAATAGAAAAGTTTGATTATTATATACTAATTGGCAATAAAAGGAACAAGAACTAAATTAAGAAGACTAAGATCAGATTTTAGAAGATCTTGGTCATAGGATTTCACTTCCATTCTATCACTCACATGTAACTACAAAATTAACATCTTAATTAACTTACAAGGAGGTTGTCGTAATCATACACCTCTCGATCACATGAAGTAGTTCTCATCTTTGCATAGAACTCCCGTGTTTATGTTCAGATTTGAATTGAAACCATGGATCCTCAACGTACCCAAGCCGCTCCAGTCGTCAAGAATTTGTTGACAAGAGAACTACTCCATACTCCCCTATTCATTCTCCCAAATCACATAAAGAAGCATAAAACATGGAGGTTTGATGGCCAAGAAAACATACAAGCAAATAACATAGTAGAAACTCTTGGGGAAGCAAATTAACCAACATTAGTTTAGAATTATGAGTTCATATGAGTAATAGCATGGGAGCTACTCTCCCGTGTCCAAGAAGAAAGGTTCTACTCGCACATAGTGAAGAAACACAAGTACAAGGCACAAATTTTATAGTTTGCCATGATTAGAGAGAGGAAAAGTAAAGGAGACCAAAGAGTGAATTGATACAAGGCCAAACTCTGGCTTGAGGATAGAATTCCACCATTGTATTTGCTTCCACTTGGACTGCTTTCCCTCCCAAGAAGCTAGATAGAGTAGAGGAGCTCTATTGCACTATTTGGAGAAGACATGGCAAAGAATGGAGGTTCTTTTCTAAGAAACCTCTTCTTCCTCCCAAAAGTCACCCTCCTTTTGCTCTGCACTATTCTCTGGTCACAGTGTGTTTCAAGTGACAATAGATAACCGTCCCATCCAAGTGTTTTGTATTTAAAAGATGGGATGGTTGTCCTTTTAAAATTGCAAAAATTGAACTTTGCGTTTGTGGATGGAACCCCCCTAGAAGGGTTAAAATAGTTGTATTTTTGTGTATACTTTATAATACTATTTATATAAAAATAATAATATTTATTTGATAGGATGGGTGTTCATGAGGATGATGGTGGTGGTAGTGATCTTTGGTGAGGTGGATTAGGATTTTGAAGGATGTAAGTTTGTTTTTGTGGAGTTTGTTGTGAAGGTGGTTGTTGTGGAGGGGGTTGATATTTGGGAGGGGTTGTTGGTAGGATTGTGGTGGAGGTGGGGGATATTGGTAGTTGTACTTGGGTTGTGGGGGTGGAGGGTCATATGGGTTATAAGGACCTTTATATTGTTGCAAAGTTGTTACTTGCCCTTGAGGTGGAGCATAGGTACCTTGAGGAGTGCCCATGGAACCACTATCACTGTTTGGATTGGTCATGGTTTAGGAAGGGAGTCTTCCCTCCTCACGGTGGGAAAGTGATATGGAAATCTGGTTTAGCCTTTGCTCATGCCGATCAATGATTTGTCCATCGAAGGACACATCTCTATTTACTTGATCAAGGCCTCTTAACCTACCAAGAACACCTTCTTCAAACTTGGGGTTGTTCCTCATCCCTTGGTGTTGCCTTGGCTATCCAAGTCCTTCATCTACTTGCTTCCAAGAGGTTTATATGGTTTCTCCATTCTGGAGTGTATGTGTTAGACATGGACCCTTGGTAATTCTGGTTTCCAAAAGCATGTAGAGCTTTCACCTCTTTGTCAATGGAAACAATGGACATAGCAGATTGGCTAGTAGAGCCCCTAACTTGATTCTTCATCAAATTCACCATATCAGTGAGAATCTTCATCATCTGGGGATTTTGATCTTGCCTAGCTCAAGGTCGAAAAGGTGGAGGAGGAGTCCAATTCATATCACAATGTACACCCATGCTAGAATCTCAGTGACATGCATTTTCATCTAGATGCTCAAATAGAATCCATGACTCTTCTGGGGGCTTGGCCATGAATATTCCACCACAAGAGGAGTCATCAATTGTTTGACCCAATTCACATAGCCCAGTCTAGAAGGATTGCACAAGCTGTCATATGGGTACTTCATGGTGAGGGAAGTCTCTAAGAAGCTTTTGGAACCGCTCCTATGTCTCATGGAATGTCTCATTCTCCTTCTAGGTGAAAGAAATGATGTACCTCCTCATTTCTGTAAACTGCAAAATAGTATAGAACTTATTTAGGAACTCATTATTGACAGCTACCCAAGTAACCAATTTAGGCTTAGACATGTACCATTCTTTAGCCTTTTCCTTGAGCGAGAAGGGGAACAAGGTCCTCCTGATAGAGTCATTAGCTGCAGCATGGGTGTGGAAGGTGAAACACATCTCCAAGAAGGCATCGACGTGGTGATATGGGTTTTCATTCTCCGACCCATATAAGGTGGGTAAGTGTCCAAGGAGGGTTGGTGGAATGGAGAATTGTTGACCCGACATTTGGTCAACTAGGGTGGCAATGGGATATGTGTAGTTTCATAGGGTGAAGTATTCATGGAGGGACTTGGGTAGTGGTGGAGGATTGGCTTCCCCATCCTAACAATGTTGCCCATTCTTGTCTCCCATTTCAGCCTCGTGGTGTTGTTTGTGTCAGTGTTGATGTCTCCTTCTACCTATCTACAGATCAACTAGAACCAAAGTAGTAGAGATCAAGCATCGCCCAAGCATGCACAACAGTCACTTGCACAAGGCACAAACAAACAACAAGAGTTAAGTTATAAGACATGTATGTAAAAGTAAACAAAGAATAAAGAATAGCAATTATGAGGGAAGTAGGAAGATAAAAGCTAAACTAACTACCTAGGCGAAGCACCTATTTCACCGAAAGCGACGCCAAAAAACTTGATGTGCCTCCCCCTAGATTGTTACTTTAGGACTGCACAATACTCAATTGAATTATGAATAGATGCAACCACCTCAAGCCACACAAGAGAAGACACACTTGGATGTTTCAAATTTATAATGGGCTCTATACTAACAGATTCACATAGACTAGAATATATCACCTACAAGCGCACGGGATCATATATAGGTGAGTGGAAAGTGAGGGGTCGGTCTATAGGGAGGGGGTACTAGAGCTAAGTTAGATCAAGCTATGTTCCTAAAGTGGATATTAGGGTTTTTAGGGTCCAAAGTTAGTTTTGGTTTGATTACACTAATGTTTATGCAAGAAAACAAGAAAGGGAAAAAAACAAACAAAACCCTAACTTAACCTTGAACAAGTTTATTCTAGTTAACAAAGAAAGACAGCTAAGTAGACAAGATAAAGAGACTAATGCTTGCTTATTTTTGGTATGTATGCTTAGAGAGCCAATCATATGATGATTGTAATGGCATATCTTGTAAACAATTTGATTAATAATAAAAACTATCTTCCAATTTGTTCTATTTTATTCAGTTATGCGATAATAATATTACATAATAAATGTATAAAGAATGATATTACTCAATGACATATTTCTTCATGTTGAGGACTTGAACAATGAGATCATACAGATGTTAAGAGTATATGCATTCTTGTTATGTTCCTAGTTGATTGTTATTGTGTAAGGCAAATAGACACCAATAACACATAAGACTATAGTGTGTGTCGGTTGATGACATAATCTCATTAAGTAATGATATGTGGTATGAAACCAAACACATATATACTTGTCAGAGAATAATGTATAAGACAGACCCACCTTGAGAGAGATGCATGGAAACCATGATTGATATCCAGAATAATCTCTCATAGTGATGGTGGTGATTGTGGTTGTTGGACCTGAAATCACTACACTCATCACATGCCGTTCAATGTACTTTGACATCATCCATCGCGACCTTGAATAAGGGTTGACATAAAGGTGGTGCTTAGGTGCATTATGACACATGGGGATAATTGTGAGTGATGTAGATCAAATTTGTCCCTCCTAAAGGAGCATGATATCCTGACCACTTGATAAGCGAGACTAAGAAATGCATGGCCATGCTCATGTGAATCTATATGTGATATTGAGCTTACATATATCTCATATGGTCTGCTCTAGTTTAGGGAACATGGATTGAATGTTGAAAAGGATGACAATTCAATGCCTTGAGTACAATCTAGATATCAGTGACAAAGGAACTATACGATCACTGTAACGTCAATCACAAATTGTAGGTTGAAGTTGTTCTCCAACTTTCATATTACTTAGGTAGCAACGATGTCTTGTTAGATACCACTCATTGCTTGTGATGTCATAAATTAATTATGGACATTCACTGCTAATGCAACTTGGAACGTGTAGGGTCACACACATAGGATGCACTTGGAATAGGAGTTTATTCATCAATGATGATTAACTTGATTACTAAAGTGTTAGGTGTTCAATTTAAACAGCAATGGTTGAGTATCGACTGACTAGATTGTGAACCTAATGGTTCAAGTATTGAACTGATTGATTCAAGTGTCGGGTCAATTTGAACCAGCACTGGCAATCAAAACTATGAAATGACTGGTTCAACAAGTGAACCGATCAACTCAAATGTTAGAACTGACCAGTCAGGTTGTGAACTGATAGTTTGGTTGATCAATATGATTGAATCAAGGATTGATGCTAATGTCATGTTGTGCATTAATTGAATATTAATTGCCAATACAATTTTTAATAGAAAACATAGTGAAACAACCGATTGAAGTGATGAATCAATCTTATTATGTGTGAACCAACCAATTCATTGGTGAACCGACCAGTTCAAAATTTGTAGGTTCCAGAATTTTATGAAATTTGTGCTTTCAACTCCCACTCAAACAAGAACTCCTGACCCTGAACCTCCTATAAATAGAGGATAGTTGAGGCTTTATGGAGACACAACAATAAACTTTGACAATTGTTGTCTTCTCATAGTTGTGGTAATGTGAGAACCCGAGCAAGTTCTACCCTTTAAAGGGAAAGTGGCACTCTTTACCACATAAAATGAGATTACTCAAAACAAAACCGCAGAAGAGAGATTAACAAGTAGATTACTAGAATGTATAGAAAATTAAACCATTTTCATAAAATTGTCAAACAGCAAGAACCTTTACATATGAGTCCTTTCATGCCTTAAAGTACTTATTGTGTGTGCCATCAACTTGTTACCAAAGAACCTATTCCCGAACATATATACATATATCCACTACAACTGAACACAATAGGGCACACAGGCCAACCACATTTCAAAAGCACGTTCACAAAATATCTACAAAGCATCCCCAAAGACCTGAGTGTATAGGGATGACTCAAGGACTGTAACAATAAAGACATCTAGTAGCACTTCCAACCTTGTCAGCTAGTGCCTCTCCTACTGCTCCTCAACCTCTATTGCACAATCTCTACCTCTTCATACACGTCCACCTAAAAAGGATGTGGGAAACCCATGGGGTGAGATTCCAAATCTTCGCGAGAGATATAACTCTCGACCAATTCTATTATTAGCACTGATAAGATAATTAAAGCAGTGGTAAAGTACAATTATAAGAAGCAAGTAGTCATTATTAATAGGATGAACAATTACTGCTGGATTATGAAACATCTTAATATTATATAAGGAATATGAAATACATGTATAATTCCTATCAACAATATTGTATAAAGATCAGGAAAGGCCTCATCCAATGTTTCCGTGTTTGATCATATACAAGTATACTACACGGATATTTATGTATTTTATTATGCCCCGAGGATTTGAGTCATACCACTCAAATCCAACCTAACACTGCTAAGTCAAAATTGATGCCATACCAGGTCTAGTGGAAGAGACGGAATCCACGACCTCACCTTCCTCGGTCAATATGAGTGAACATGCAGTGGCATCACGACTTAGACTACTTCCAGTGAAATATGGTCCAATTGTGCAAACCTAGCCCACCTTGGTACAGGTCACGACGCTAGTGAAACTGAGCTAAGGCCCACAGCCGCACTCTTCTAGGGTATAGCCTGCAGCCAATCCTTTGTCACATTTCATTGAGCTACGGTCCAAAGCCACACTCTTCCAGGGTATGGCCCGCACCCAATCCTATGTCACATTTCATTGAGCTATGGTCCAAAGCCGCACTCTTCCAGGGTATGGCCTGTAGCCAATTATGTGTCACATATTCCTGGACGTAAGGATATATTCGTCCTCACCCACGCATACTCATAAATATGCACTCCGAGTTAAACTCGTTTCACCATTCAACAAGTACTGACACTGAATGGATCTATGGTACAGGGCAAGCAACATGATTAGGTTCCACTTTATTAATTAGATCATTTAAGTATATTTTAGCATCAATCAAGTTACAACATACACCCTCTAAGCAAATTCTACATAAACAAGGCATAACACATCACCAGAACATATTTGAGCATATAAGGTGTGATCTCATCACATTATCACTTGATGCTTGTCATTCACCATATTTTTCATCACAAGGACCACATATCTTGGGGTAACAACTCCTCCTCTCATCACTGAGGGAAATCATCATCACATATGAGGCAATAAGCCATCATTAGGTCATAAGACCATTTACATCCTCTTTGAATTATGTCAATATCACATATGCCTCACAAGGCCCATTCAAACATATCATAAGCAACATAGCTCATACCTGGCTATGCTTATCAACTGGTGTTACATGCATGGTTAGAGACTTGTATTAAGAAAAATAATACATCATCATCATTACTATCTCATGAGATTCATGCCATTCACTTCACATCATTAGCGTCAGGGTTTCTATTTAATCAGTTAGGGTTTACCAGGTCAGATCAACGACCACCCTTAGACCATTTATCCCAACATCATTACCAGGTTCATTATGAAATAAATATTATAGAAAATAGCACTCCTTATTATTGACAGGCCTAAATCACATGTCCAAAAGGAGCGTATTAAAGTAGTCGAACTTTTAAAGAAATAACCCGACTCTCAGGCCTCTGCAATGATAATGGGGTCTGATGTAGCGATCGGGGTCAAACACGGGGACAAGGTTGGTAGTGCCAAGAATGTGGAATCAACACTCTATACTTCTATATAAAATAGGATAAAAGGGTGTTCCCCAAGGAACGACAACTTGAAAACAAGAACAATAAAGCGAAGGAAATAAAAGAAAACAAACTATAACGAGAATATGGGAAAACTCAGATCGGGGTTCACTTAACCAAAATGTTCTCTTAACAGGCATACTATCTCTCTCCTACATTCTCATATCAAAATTACAAGCAATCATAAAAGTGCCTATTCCACTCTCTCTCGAGACGAGGAAAGAACTAGACTTAACAGAAGTCTCTCTACCGAGATGACAACTCAAAAGTCCCACAGCAAAACATATGGTTTAAAGCATTAGCAATCCAACACTCTCGTGCATTCATGCTACTCCATGTCATGGGATAAAAGTGATATTACTCTCTTGAGATATTGATAATCAAACATCACAAGATGATAGCTAAACATACAAGTGAAGCATTAATGCAAGTGCATGGGGATAATTTTTATATGAGTATGTATATTCAGGCAAGAAAGGATAGATATGTTGCAACAAGGAAACATCGTAAAGAAAAATAAACCAAACGACTATCTCCAACTAGAGTTACAAGAAAGATGATGGTTTTAGGGTTTTAGCAGTTTTTAGGAGTTTTGCACAACAGCTTCTGAGGAGTTAAAACTATTATTAAGTCAAGTCATGAAGGAAGAAAACTTAGGAATAACAAGCGGCAGCGGAAAGCATCCAGCACCATCTTCTCTCAAGGAGGGCACCTCCAACTAAATGCCAACACCCTATCTCAAGGGTAATGAACATAGGTTGGAGTGGGAAGGCAAACCAAAGCAACCCCGACCCTGGGTACTCTCGTACTCCAAGATCAGACCAAGCTCTGGAGTTACAACATCCTTCTCTCGAAGGAGTTGAAATGGTAAACACGATTTGATAGCTAGTCAAAACATGATCCAAACATACAAGCTAGAGCTCAGATGCTATATAAGAAATCATCCAATAAAAGGAAACCAAACACAGAACAACATGTATTAAATTCCATAGATTCTATAAGCATAGACATTGTGTAAAAAGGGTTTAGTTACAATGTGTAATAAATGAAAGTAAATGTTGATAAGGGAAGATAGGTATCTGCCTCCTTGATGTGGGAGGTTGTTATAAAGCAGCAGACCCCCAAGGCATCGCAAACTCGGTACCGGGTGGGACCTCTACCCGATATCCCATGTCGGGCAGCCGCCTGCGTGATGGCCAAGCGTATCGGCCAGGGATCCCCACCCGATACAGTCGTGTCAGGCAGCCACCATGTCGGGCGACACACCCTAACAATTGGTCTGTATTGGGTTCGGTATCGTGTCGGGTTTGAGATGACTTAGGTTCTCGGGTTCCTTGTATCGGGTTTAGGGGGTGAGCCATCTCGGGTTGAAGCCCATCTAGGAACCCAGCACATTGGGTGGCCTTCTTGGTTGTATCGGGCTACTGCGGCTATCGGGACGGGTTATAAGTGAACCACTCCCATCCCTCTTGGGTTGGGGGTGAACTCGCTTAGTATCGCCCGGCACACCTTGGGACCCAACACACTAGCTCTAGATGTTTTCCAAAGTTAGCTTTCATGAGGTTCCGACCCATCCCATCGAAGTCATGTAGCTGCTATTTATAGGCAGCAACTGGTAGAGGTTGCGGTTCTTATGGGGCAATGTGTCCTTAATCGATTCCGTTTACGTGGCCTCAGGGATGATCGAAACATGCGTGTCACCCGATACAGTAGGTCGTCGCGTGCTAGGTTACGAGTGTATCGGGTGACCTTGGCAGGCAACCGCTTCCGATGAGTGGCTCGTATCGCACGACACACCCATGTAGGGCTAACCAGTCGTGGCGGGAAAATCTCTTTGTCGGGTAGGTAGCGTACCGCCCGTCGAGGGTCTCCTCACGTGACACGACCGTGTCGGGTTACTACCATATTGGGCAGCGATCGCGACGGTTACGTGTGTGTGTGTCGGGTGACCAGTAGAAGGGTCGATGCAGGTGCACATTGTAGATGGGCCGGGATGGGCCTTTTGCAGACTTTAGGTGGAAAAATAGGGAAAATCTATACAAAAGATGGGAACAGAGTCTGGGGCGCACTGCAGGTTATTTTTGTGCAATAACAAGACAAAATTGCGAGGAAAAATAGTTTAGAGGGCAGTTTTGACAATGAAATGAAGGCTATAAATGGCCATAAAATGGGTGTTATCAATTATTATTCTCACAACCACCCCATAGGGTATCACATCATATCATGTAACCCTATCATCCACTTGATGTAACATAACCACCATTCTAAGGTATCGTTTAAGACTATCATATAGTATATCAGTTTAGACCACCTTGGTGTATTGGGTGATACTTGCCATAGGGTGTCGACTTGTCATCATCACAACATGTCAACTACCACAATGCAAGGCACGGGAAATAACATTGTAAAAGGTGTAACAATTTGCCACTTCTCTTAAGCGTGTGACGGTCAAAACCATCTAAGGTGTGTCAGCCAGTACCACCCCATGGTGTGATGGCCAGCACCATCCCACAGTGTGATGTCCAGCGCCACCTAAGGGTGTTGGGCAACCAAGGCATGTTGGGAAACCCTAGGTATATCAATTGTTAGGTTTAGGGTTTATCTAGGCACCATAGTCAAGGTGTATCTGGAAACACTCAACTAGGGTGTCACGGTTAGCCCTCAAAACATACCAACTCCACAAGCACTATTTTAGCCATGATAGGCTAACACCTCCAAGGCATATCGGTTGAGCAACACCTTATCTATTTAGGTACTTTAAGAGCATGACAACTAATACTCACCAAGCATAACAATTTAGTCAACACATATATCGATTTAGGTGCTTCTAGGTCATTACAACTAGCTCTTCAAGGTCTATCCACCATATCAGTTTAGCAAACACAAGACTAGCTAACCTTCTCAACCCATGATGACCTAAGCATGCCCAAGACATGTCGACCTAAGCCTCACCAAGTCATGACGACCTGTCCCATGGTGTGTCGTATTGTTGCACTTACAAGTCATGATGACCACACACACCACCATGTGTCGATCTAGTCATCTTCAACCTTAGGAACTCACCTATTCATCCACCTACTATCATGGCAAGAAGGTGCAAGACATGGGCAGCAGCTAAGGAAACTTCCTACTTCAAAAAAATTCTCAAAACCACCAAAAGATCTACTAGCATGCAAGATATAAATGATCTAGAGATGAAGAACAACATAAACATATAAAGAGTGATAATAACAAAGGAGGTTTAGAGTTATATAACCCGCATCAAAGATCACCACCAAGATCCAAGCTCCAAGGTCAAGCTCCAAGCTCACGAGCTCAAGATAGAAGATGATCCACCAACTTGATCACCACCACACCTCCAAGGAAGAAGATGATACCAAGGTTAAGATGGTTCAAGATGGAAAGAAGGTATCCAAGATCCATGTCCAAGAAGGAGAAGAAGAAGAAGAATAATAATAATAAGAAGAAGAAGAAGAAGCTAGAAGACATGGCTTACCAAGGTAGAAGATGAAGGATGATCACAGAACACTACAAATTGGAACTCATTCACCAAGCCCCAGGAGAGACTCTCTATCTCCTTAAGCTTCTCAAGGTCATCAACAAAGGAGGAGAGGAAGAAGGGATGGCCAAAAGGATCCTCTTGCATGGAAAGAAAGGAGATTATATACAAGAAGGATGAGAGAGATATCAAGAGAAAGGTGTCATCACCTCAGGTGACACTTGTCCACAAAGAAGGGCCACATGCAACACCATGCAAGATGTGGTGAGAAGATCTAGGTCTTGTCCCTTAGGTCTCCTACGAAGGTCATGCCCAATACCATATCTCCACACACCCATAAATGGATAGGCATCACTCTACATACTCACAGACTAATAGGACGCAACCCTACACACTCACCAACTGATAGGGTGCAACCCTACACACTCACCAACTGATAGGGTGAAACCCTACACACTCACAAACTGATACACTGCCTCTCCTAGGTCTCTAGCCCGAGACAACACATCTAGGTGCAAGTCACACCTCATACTTGTGTTCAAAGCATCATCAAGGATGTCACCAAACAACCAAAGTCCAAATAAGGTGACCATCGCTCTCCTCAAGATGATGCCAAGAGAGAGAAGGAACATTCTAGAGGTGGAAAACTTGCACATCAACCCCTGCTCTGGGTGAAATGGCAATTTGCACCAAAACCTCACCATAAAACACAAGCATCATCCAAACAAGCTCAAATAAGAAACTTCAAGATTCCAACGTGTCCTAATTACATCTCAGATGATTAGAGCAAGGTGATAAGCAACATGCTTAGGCAAAACAAATACGGTTATCCTAAAATGTGGGTCAGGGTCCTTATAAGCCATAAACCCCTAACTGGGATTTTTCCCCTGAAATCCTAAGAGAAAAGGGAGGGGTATTTCCTCCTCATCTCTTCCTTGAGCTCCCAAGTGGCTTCCTCAATGCGATGATGATGCCAAAGAACCTTCACATGCACAAGGTCCTTCCTCTTCATCTTCTTCACTCTTCATTCAAGGATCAACCTTAGACCTTCCACATAGGTCATACCTTTATCAAAGCTCCACCTCCACTGGCTGCAACATCAACTCTATATCTGGATGGCACTTCCTCAACATACTCACATGAAACACTAGGTGCAACATGTGTAGCTCAGGTGGCAACTCCAACATGTAGGCCACCTTCCCAACACGTTCCACCAGTGGATAGGGTCCCATAAACCTGAGAGTCATCTTACCCTTCTTCCCAAACCTCAAAATACCCTTCCAAGGAGAGATTTTCAAATATACCTTATCTCCCACTTAGAACTCAAAGGGTATACGACGGTTATCTGCATACGACTTATGTCTATCATGTACTATCTTCAACTATTGTTGTATCACCTTGATCTTCTTTATCGTTTGTTGCACAAGCTCAGGACCAAGAAGCTGATACTCACGTGTCTCGTACCAACATAACTGAGATCTACAAAACCTCCCATACAATGCCTCGTAAGGTGCCATGTCGATGTTACTATGATAGTTGTTGTTATAGGTGAACTCTATCAAAATGAGACGTATGTCCCAACTTCCTGAGAACTGAAGAAAACATGATCTCAACATATCCTCCAAGGTTTGAATGGTCCTCTCAGATTGACCATCTGTTTGTGGGTGGAAAGTAGTGCTAAACTTTAACTACGTACCCAAAGTTGTGTGCAGTCACTCCCAAAAGTGACTTGTGAACTGTAGGCCTCTATTCGACATGATAGTTGATGGAACATAGTGCAAATGCACTATCTCATCCACATAGATCTTAGCAAGATTTTCTATTATGAGTGTCGTCTTCATGGGAAGGAAATGCACTAACTTGGTCAATCTGTCAACGATCACCTAGATGGAATCATGACCTTTGGTTGTCCTAGGCAGACCAACCACAAAGTCCATAGTCACATGATTCCATTTTCACTTTGGTATAGGCAACGGTTGCAAAGTTCCTGCAGGATTATGATGCTCAGCTTTAACCTACTAACATATAGCACATCTCGCAACAAACTCAGCCACATCCTTTTTCAATCCTGGCCACCAATACATATCCTTCAGCTTATGATACATCTCGGTGCTACCTTGGTGCATAGTGTACATGGACGTATGAGCCTCTTTCAGCACCATCCTCTTTAGGTCATTAGCATCAAGAACCGCTATCATGCCATGATAACAAATTGTCCCATCATCTGACTCATGGAACCCATCACACTTCTCACTTCCAAACTCTGACCGAATCTGTTGTATCACAGTATCTGTTAGTTAGGCCTCTTTGATCTGCTATCTCAGTGTAGGCTTCACCTGTAACTATGCCAAAAACCATGCTAGCAAGGAGACCTCCAACTTAATATTCATATGACACTAGGAGACCAATATGTCTCACTTGTGGAACATCAAAGAACTCAATTGGGTTTTATCCATAGGCGAAGATGAAGACTTCCTTCTCAACGTGTCCGCCATGACATTTGTCTTCCCAGGATGATAATCAATCATGCAGTCATAGTCTTTGATTAACTCCATACAATGACATTGTCTCATATTCAACTCCTATTATGAAAAGATGTACTTCATGTTCTTATGATCTGTGAAGATATGACACTTCTCCCCATACATGTAGTGTCTCCAAATCTTCAAAGCATGAACTAGAGAAGTTGATTCCATGTCATGGGTTGGGTAATTCTCCTCGTATTTCTTAAGTTGTCGGGAAGCCAAAGAAATCGCGTGCTTGTCCTGCATCAGCACACAACCCAAACCATTCATGGCTGCATCACATAAGATTATGTATCCTTTTCCTTGCTCAAGCAGGACCAGAACCGGTGCACTTATCAACTTCTCTTTCAACGTTTGGAAAGCATGTTGGCATATGTCATCCCAGACGAATGGCACATCCTTTCTTGTCAACTTTGTTAGGGGTAAGGTGATAGCGTTGAAGTCCTTGATGAACCTTCAATAATAGCCTACCAAACCTAGAAAATTGTACACTTCTGTCAACGTCTTAGGATGCTCCCACTCTGTCAGAGACTCCACATTATTAGGATGCACACGTACTCCCTCGACATATATGACATGCCCCAAGAAAGCTATCTTCTTCAACCAGAACTCGCACTTGCTAAATTTAGCATAAATATGGTGTTGTCTTAGCACGGTCAACGCCTAACAAAGATGTTGTTCATGCTATTGACTATCACAATTGTATATTAATATGTAATCTATGAATACCACCACAAATTGATCAAAGAACGGTTGGAACACTCTGTTCATCAAATCCATGAATGTTCTTGGTGCATTGGTCAGCCCAAATGGCATAACGCCGAACTCATAGTGACTGTACATCATCCTAAAATCCGACTTAGGTACGTCATCCTCCTTGATCCTCAACTGGTGATATCATGATCTCAGATCAATCTTCAAGAACATTGTCGCACTACATAACTGGTCAAACAGATCATCTATTTTCAGCCAGGGATACTTATTCTTTATCGTCACTTTGTTCAATTGTATGTAGTCTATGCATAGCCTCATAGACATGTTCTTCTTCTTTACAAACAACATTGGAGCGCCCCACAACGGTGTACTCTTCCTGATGGAACCTTTATCAAGTAGTTCTTGTAACTATCTCTTCAACTCTACCATCTTTTTCGGATCCATCCGGTATAGTGTCTGAGCTATCAGTTGCGTGATGGGAACCAGATTGATCTCAAAATCAATCTCTCGAGGTGGGGGAACACCTGGAAACTCCTCATGGAACACATCCTTGAACTCACTAACAATTAGAACATCATGAATACTAGGACTCCTCACCTTGGTGTCCATCACATGTGCCAAGAATGCCTCGCAATCATGTATCAAAAGATTCCTTGCTACCATGGCCAATACCAGACACATCAGAAGGATCTTCCTATCTCCTTGAAAGATCCACATCTTACCACCATCTATAAACGTCACCTTCTAGGAACTAAAATTCAAGATTACTCTGTACTTCTCCAAGGTATCCATTCAGAGGATTACATCGAATCCATGTATATCAAGTGGTATGATATCCACTTGAATGTTGTGTCCCAAAAAGGAAAGGACACAGGAAGGACACATGTCCTGCAACACTACTAAACCAACTAATGGGATTTCTAACAACAAAATATTCATCTTATGACTTATAGGCAAAAGACAATTGTTAAGCACTTTATGAATGATAAATGAGTGTGCTACATCCGGGTCAACCAAAATAGATACAAATCAAGAAGAAGACAAATCAGAATGAAATAACTCTATTTGACTTGTCACCACTCAATAGTTGACCACCGCCTCTAGCTGACTCATAGCATAGAATCTAGTAGTTGCCTATTGTCACCCATGTCCCCTACTTTCTTGAGAAAACAATCTGACCTGCGATGCTTATCCACGTCATTATCCTCCTACATTGCTATTCTGCTATCTCTACGAGCCCTGCTGGATCTGCCTCAGTTGTTGGGGCACCTCATTATCCCTTACTGGACAATCTCGCATCAGATGTCCCATCTACCCACACTTGTGGCAAGCACAGTTCTCATATTGTGGCCTAGATGGCACCGTCATCGATGTTGATGTTGTGTTGTAAGCTCTAACAGGTGGAAAACTACAACCTCTTCCCTTACTTGGTGGCCACTGTGTTGGAGCACTAAACCTCTACAATACTGGCAGTGTAGAAAACCCCAACTTCTTAAAGCCTCCTATTGACTGCCGCTAGGACTATGCAGACCTCTTCTTGGTGCTTGCCTCTCGTTTCTCCTTCACAGACCATTCTATCCTCTAAACAGACTCCACAAACACAGCAAACCTTTCTCGATTCTTCAAAGCAGTTGTTGAGGTAGACAACTCAGCATTCAACCCTTTCTCAAAATAATGAATTCGCTCATCATCTATAGCAGCCATGTGAGGATAGAATCTCAACAACTCCATAAACCTTGGTTCATACTCATTGATCGTCATGGATCCTTGTCATATCCTTTCAAACTAGTTGATCTTATCATCGAGATACGTTCGAGGAAAGTATCGATTAATGAACTCATGTCAGAACTCCTCCCAACCGATCACAACACTTAGTCTCTTCTCCTCCTCTATGGCCCACCAATGGCCAGCACTCCCCTTCAGAAGGTACACAGCATGCTTCACCTTGTCTGTTTGAGGGATACTTAGGATCTTTGTAACGACCCACACTTTTGAGTGTCTAAAAGACCATGAAGTCACAGATCGTTAATAATAAATTCCAGGATCAGATTCAAGAAATAATACAGAATAGTAAACAATTTCCATTAATTATCGAATATTTACATGTTTGCATAAAAAGCTCCTCTAAGGAGTTACATAACTTTTAAATAGAACTAACGATTACATGTGTGAAGATAAACCATTAAGACTAAACATTTATGATTAAACTATGGTGTCTTCAACATCTTTATATGTACCCTCATGTCCACAAATCAAGTATATCTTATACCTAAAATGTTGACAGACAAATACACGGTCAGTATATTGCTATATTGGTATGTGGGTTCAACCAATAATCGCAAGTACACATATAAGCAAATATCTTTATCTTTCATATAAGAACATAAACTTGTTTTCATATTCTAACCCATATTTGGTCTACTACCTCAGGTGTAATCACTGACCCTCTGGGGCTCGTGTGCATTACCCTTAAGATCAGTTTAACCCAGGGTTTAGAATATTGTTATTACTTTACATGATACTCATAGGAACTTTATAGTTTGCATGAACTAAACAAACAAGCAAGTAGTTTATTTATCATTCAATCTCATCGAGAAACCTCGACAATCTCAGAATTCGATATAGGTATTCATAAGTGTAACCACATACCTTATTCCATCACAGAAACCATGCATAATCTAACATGTACTTTAAGAGTGTATCCAAACATCCAAGAAACCAAGCATATAATCAACAGTATCTAAAACAAGCATACTACGTATGTGTCACCATATATTCGCATTACATTACTCAGATCTAGATACACTCCTAAACTAGGGCTTAGGGTTATCTCTCATTTGGACTAAGGATTAGGGTTACAAACCCTATTTCTAACATATTCTGGTTTCTAAGATTACAAACCCAGTTATGCATATTAGGTAAAACCCTAATCATCAACTTAAGCCTATTTGACTATTTGTGATACCTAGATCACATTATCGGCATTAGATCATAGCAAGATGTCGACATTGGTTTCAAAGCCCTATATCTACATGTATGAGATTATTAATCATCATTATCAATTATTCCTTCATTTTACATGTCTAGATCAGGTATTAACTTAACATGAACAAACATATTCAATTAAGCATCAGATTAAGGCAAATCTAGGTTTTCCTTTACATTAAACACATCTAAACATGTATTGCACATACTTTTGGAATAGGAAGCATAATTAGACTCTAAAACTATTTTATTTGGATTCCTCTCGTTCTCCTGATCAATTTTCATATAAAGTTGGTCTAATTCGGAATTACCAGCAATTATTTATGAATTTTTCAAACTAACCTTATTTGGGCCAATCCAGGCTTGACATGTCAGAGAACTTGCTTCAATTTCCTTTTCCTTGCTGGCGGCCGGTCTAGTCTTGAACCACCAGTTCACCACTTGAGCCGAGAACCAACAAAAACGTGGAGGGACATCTGGTTCATGGATGAATCGCCTGCCATTTTCTTCACGTGATGCCTTCCGACTGCTCGCTCACGCAGGTGGAACCTGTGACATTATCACCGAAGCAAAAAGACAATCATCCTTGCCTGACTACAACCCAACCCCGTTCACTTTGGTCATCGAAGGTGCTGGCTGCAGGGGACTTCTCTCCATTGCCACTGTAGTACCTTTTCCAGTAGGCCGCAAAGCCCACCTCTGCCCCGATGGTGAGGTACCCTCGCCCTAGCCACAGTAGGTGGTACCATCTCTGGTTTCCCTCGCAATCCTCCATTCTTAAGGATCTGTGGTGGTCCTCTCATCTCTCCCTCTTTTCCCTCCAAATGACCTCTCGCGTTGGTCTGCTACGCACGTCTCGCACGGACGTCGTCACATAGATGGAACTGTCAGCAAGTCAGATGGGGTCCATGCCCTTAGCAATACCTCTATCCGGTCCAGGTCTGATGCCCCGACGCATGGTAATCCTAGTAGTCATCAAGGAGAGTCTGATGCATTCTCCTAGAAGAGCCATCATTGCATGAGGTGGAGGGAAGAGCCTGCCACAGGGCATCCTCCCATGATGATGGGCTACAGCAGCCCAGCAGCCTTCGGTCAAAATCTTAGTAAGACGCCTATGCATCCTCGGGTAGCTGTGGGAGAACTGATTCTCCTTGAAGAAGCCAGGGAGTTGCGCAGCGGGAAGCAGACGAGAAGCGCTTACAACATGAGTAGGAGTCAAGGTTTTTTGATTGCAATGAGGATTACTGATGGCCTCATATTCAAAACTTAGGGTTACCACCCCACTTAGATATCTTTAACAACTTTTCTTTAGTATATCACTTTTCATTTTATTACTAAGATTGGCACCTGAATCTAAATTCAAGTATATCCACATCTATAGTATACACACATTACCATCACTTGATGATTTCATTCTCTTTGGTGATTTCATTATTACTTGGTGATTTCTCTTTTCACCTAGGTTTCCAACCTATGATTCATTATTTTCACACAAGGGTGAGGTGACACCTCTAACGCTAGGTCATGTCATTACCCATTAAATGTAGAATATTCATCCTCATTATCTCAATTTTATACATAATGTGTGTCTATCCAATCTCCCTCCGTCATAATGAGATGAAATAAGCGTTTGACTGCAGCCCAAACACAAAGTTCATTCCATTCTAAGAGTGGAGATGGTACATCCACATATTACCTTTCAACTTCACATGTTAAGTTGAATCATACTCAATATGACTCTCAACTTACGTGTTCTTAATTTTGTCATATTCATATATTCTATGAAATCAAGTGTCCCTTTTCTCACTCTTAAGTTAGGTCACAACCTCTCTCAAGTTTTCATGACTTCCTTATATCTTTTACATATACATCTCATGTATCATTATGAGCCTTAGCTAAATCCTTTATGTCTCTAGGGTTACATGTACTCTTGGAGTGATCTCATCCTTATGCATCAAGAGAGTGTCTTTACATTCACCCTACTGGACCACATGAATATCAGAAAGGTGGCCAACCTCCTGAGACATGGGCCTAGGGCAAACCATCTGTTACCTCTCGACCACTTGGTCACGTGCATTTAGGGTTTATCCACTCCCAACCCATTGGTCATATGTACCTCCAATACACCCTACTTGAACCTAAGATTGAATTAGGTCTCTACCCTCCTTAAGGGTTTTTTTGAGATGACACATCTTTTAAGCACGTTATTCTCTTATTTAATTCTTTAACCAGGATTGCCTTCACCTCTCACTTTCGAGTAGACATTATGCAGTGTAGTCCCAACATTGGGCTCTGGCCACCTTCCCTCCAGGGCTTGGTGTCGTGTCATTCTTCCCTCTTGGGCTTGACCTTCTGTGATCTTCCCCTCCAAGGGCTTGATCCTAAACAACTGCATTGTGGACTTAGGCCACCTTCCCTCCTGGGCTTGGTGCCTCTCTGTTCTTCCCTCCTGGGCTTAACCTTTTCATGACCTTCCCTCTGGGCTTGGTCATCCACTTAGGCCACCTTCACTCTTGGGCTTGGTGCCTTAATGGTCTTCCCTCTTGGGCTTGACCATTTCATGACCTTCCCTCCTAGGCTTTGTCATCGACTCAGGCCACCTTCCCTCCTGGGCTTGGTGCCTTACTGGTCTTCCCAATCCTAGGCTTGACCAGTTGTTACGCAGAGATGGCATCCTTGGGTTCAAATAATATAAGTGTTTTCATTTTTATATCTTTAACTCTTCACCCCTCTAGGTGAATATTAAGGTTATCTCAATACTTAAATACATGTATTCACTTACCTTTTTAAGGGAGTGTGCTAGCCTAGGGTGCCTTCTTGTCTCAAAGGAGGGGGTTAGGCTCTCTAGCCACAACCTGATCCCAATATCTAGATTTTGCTTCCCTCATAGGTCATCTTCCCACTCTTTGGGTTGACCCACCCCATGTTGGCACACTAACCCTAAAGGTTTCATACATATCTCTTTTTTTTATTTTCTTAGGCATAAATTTTATCATTATAACATAGAAACACATGTTTGCTCAATTTCTAGGATACCCCCTCATGATCTCTGTCCCTTTAGTGCACTTGGATCACCTTCCCCTCCAGGGGTTTGGTGCTACATCGGCCTTCCCCTCCAGCTTGGCCACCATCACCAAACTTCTAGAGACAACACTAGGAGTTTGAGCAAGTTATATTCAAACTTTCACTTTCATATAAAAAAAATTGGATTCGTATATTTCTTAAGACCTCTTACATAAGTTGTGCTCCTCATGCACACATACATGGGACACTGGGTTACCTAAACCCATCCCTTTATCTTTCTTATTCCTGATTTCAAGTTTTATATGGGTGGTGTCCCATACCACCACACCATGTTCATTTTCTTAAGGCTAAGGTTTTAGGGTTAGGTTTAGGGACAATACTCTACCTCTTATAGTTCCATATCCCTTGACTCTCTAGAGTTTTCATACTCTAATCCAATTCCTCCCTCTAAGGAAGGACTTACCCATACATGTATCTTTCTAGTATCTACCCTCTCTAGAGGGACCTACACGAAAGGTTACATCTTTTCACATTTTACTTCTCTACTTAGCAATTTATTTTCAAAGCTTTTTAAGTAAGAGATGAGAAGTAGACGAAAATGTGAGACGAGGAACCAAATAGATACAATATGCTTTACTAATTTTTCTCTTAAATTTCTAAGTATGATTTGAAATTATAAACTATTAAGAATTAGTTGATGAATATGGGCTCTGATACCAAATGTAACAACCCGCACTTTTGAGTGTCTAAAAGACCTTAAAGTCACAGATCGTTAAATATAAATTCCAGGATTAGATTCAAGAAATAATCACTACTATAAAAAATTGTTTTTACAATAGTTCATTTTTCCATTTTACAATGGGTGTCAACTGTTGTATTAGATCATGTGGTCTTATGGGGGGGTTCCTTATACAACAGGTGTTGTGCATGTTGTAATATATGTATTTTATACAACAGTTAATACATGTTGTAGATCATTGAACACACCTGTTGTAATACGGGTGTTGTATATAACATTTTGAGACTAAAGGAAAATACATCTAGATACAAGGTTTCGAACTTGAGACCACTTGAAAGTAAGGCACGTCTCAAACCACTGAACCAGTTTCATTTTATGCAACACATATATTCTTTGTTGTACATATACAATAAATGACGTGCAAACCTGTTGTGTGATTGTGGTCTATTACAACGGGTAACTATTATAATAGGTGAAAGCCCGTTGTGTAATTATAGTATACTACAATGGGTTATAGTATGTTATGTAATGATGGTCTATTACAATGGGTTAACATATGTGACTATTAAAATAGGTAGAGCATGTTGTGTAATTATGATCTCTTACAACGGGTTAGAGTATGTTGTGTAATGATGGCCTATTACAACGGGTTAGAGCATGTTGTGTAATTATGATCTTTTACAATGGTTTAGAGTATGTTGTGTAATGATCATCTATTACAACAAGTTAGCGTATGTGACTATTACAACGGGTTAGAGCATGTTGTGTAATTATGGTCTTTTACAATGGGTTTGAGTATGTTGTGATATTACAGTCTATTACAATAATTTTGCACCTGTTGTAGTATCACGTATACTACAATGAGTTTGGCTCGTTGTATATGACTTGTGTTGTATAAAATATATAATTCACAACACACAAATAGACTTGTTGTAAAAGATATGCTAACTACAACACAACCAACAGAACTGTTGTGTTTTTTCCATTGTAAAAAGCATTTTCTGTAGTAGTGAATACGGAATAGTAAACAATTTCCATTAATGATCAAATATTTACATGTTTGCATAAAAAGCTCCTATAAGGAGTTACATAACTTTTAAATAGAACTAACTATTACATGTGTGAAGATAAACCATTAAGACTAAACCTTCATGATTAAATTGTGGTGTCTTCAACATCTTTATCTGTACCCTCATGTCCATGAAACCAAGTATATCTGATACCTAAAACGCCGACAGACAAATAGACGGTCAGTATATTGCTATATTGGTATGTGGGTTCAACCAATAATTGCAAGTACACATATAAGAAAATATCTTTATCTTGCATATAAGAACATAAACTTGTTTTCATATTCTAACCCATATCTGGTCTACTACCTCAGGTGTAATCACTATCCCTCTGGGGCTCGTGTGCATTACTCTTAAGATCAGTTTAACCCAGGGTTCAGAATATTGTTATTACTTTACATGATACTCATAGGAACTTTATAGTTTGCTAGAACTAAATAAACAAGCAAGCAGTTTATTTATCGTTCAATCTCATCGAGAAACCTCTACAATCCCAGAATTCGATACATGTATTCATAAGCGTAACCATGTACCTTATGCCATCACAGAAACCATGCAGAATCTAACATGTACTTTAAGAGTGTATCCAAACATCCAAGCAACCAAGCATATAATCAACAGTATCTGAAACAAGCATACTATGTATGTGTCATCATGTATTCGCATTACATTACTCAGATCTAGATACACTCCTAAACTAGGGTTTAGGGTTATCTCTCATTTGGACTAAAGATTAGGGTTACAAACCCTATTTCCAACATATTCTGGTTTCTAAGATTACAAACCCAGTTATGCATATTAGGTGAAACCATAATCATCAACTTAAGCATATTTGATCATTAGTGATACCTAGATCACATTATCAGCATTAGATCATAGCAAGATGTCGACATTGGTTTCAAAACCCTAAATCTACATGTATGAGATTATTAATCATAATTATCAATTATTCCTTCATTTTACATGTCTAGATCAGGTATTAGCTTAACATGAACGAACATATTCAATTAAGCATCAGATTAAGACAAATCTAGGTTTTCCTTTACATTAAACACATCTAAGCATGTATTGCACATACTTTTAGAATAGGAAGCATAATTAGACTCTAAAACTATTTTATTTGGATTCCTCTCGTTCTTATGATCAATTTTCATATAAAGTTTGTCTAATTCCGAATTACCAGCAATTATTTATGAATTTTTGCAAACTAACCTTATTTGGGCCAATTCGGGCTTGACACATCATGAACTTGCTTCAATTTCCTTTTCCTTGCTGGCAGTCGGTCTGGTCTTGAACCACCGGTTCACCACTTGAGCCGAGAACCAACAAAAATATGGATGGGAAGTCTGGTTCAGGGCTGAACCGCCTGCCCTTTTCTTCACGCTATGCCTTCCGAATGCTCGCTCACGCAGGCGGAACCTGCGACGCTGCCGCCCGAGCAAAAGGACAATCATCCTCGCCCGACTGCAACCCAACCCCGTCCACTTCGGTCGTCGAAGGTGCTGGCTACAGGGGTCTTCTCTCCATTGCCACTGCAGCATCTTTTCCAGTAGGCCGCAAGGCCCGCCTCTGCCTTGAAGGTGAGGTACCCTCGCCCTAGCCGCAGCAGGTTACCGTCTCTGGTTTCCCTCGCAATGCCCCTTTCTTAAGGATCCGTGGCGGTCCTCTCATCTCTCCCTCTTTTCCCTCCAAACGACCTCCCGCGCTGGTCTGCTGCGCGCATCTCGCACGGACGTCGTCGTGTAGCTGGAACCGCCAGTGAGGCAGACGGGGTTCATGCCCTTGGCAAGACCTCTAGCCGGTCCAGGTCTAATGCCCCGACGCAGCCACGCAGGGTCATCCTAGCAGTCGCCGAGGAGAGTCAGGTGCATGCTCCTAGAAGAGCCATCGTTGCAGGAGGTGGAGGGAAGAGCCTACCACAGGGCATCCTCCCATGATGATGGGTTAAAGCAGCCCAGCGGCCTTCAGTCAAAATCTTAGTAAGACGCCTATACGTCCTCGGGTAGCTGTGGCAGGAGGAGCGATTCTCCTTGAGGAAGCCAGGGAGTTTCGTAGCGGGAAGCGAACGAGAAGCGCTAACAACGTGAGTAGGAGTTAAGGTTTTGTGATTGCAATGAGGATTACCGACGGCCTCTCTCTCTCTCTCTCTCTCTCTCTCTCTCTCTCTCTCTCTCTCTCTCTCTCTCTCTCTCTCTCTCTCTCTCTCTCTCTCTCTCTCTCTCTCTCTCTCTCTCTCTCTCTCTCTCTCTCTCTCTCTCTCTCTCTCTCCCTATATATATATATATATATATATATATATATATATATATATAGGGTGTTTATTCATTGCCCGCGCGGGTAGCATGGATTTTCGCTACCCTGCAGCCAAAAAAGTAACTCTCCTAGCTAAGAAAGTAACTATGCTGTAAAAAAAAGTAACTATGGTGTCAAAAAAGTAACTCTGCTGGCCAAAAAAGTAACTTTGTACAAAATATACAGCAGATATATATAAGGACGGGTTTTTTTATTTTGGAGGGGCAAATGATATTATTTTTTGCTCAATTTTTTTGGAGAGCTAGACAAAATAGTCCTCTACAATAACGAAAAAAAAAATTAAAAAGTGGTCGGAAGGGTGGGCGGGTAGCTACCCGCGCGGGCAAGAAAGATGGGCCCATATATATATATATATATATATATATATATATATATATATATATATGAGAGATTGTTTTTAATACCCGGCGGGTAACTTAAGTTAACTACTCAGCTCTAAAGACACGGTGGCACGGTTTGTAAATATTAACTTACCTATTTGATTCTTAAAATGTTCGCGTCCCGAATCTAAGTTCTGCAAATTTGTTTTCCGGCGAGAAATCCACCTGAGACGACGGCCCATCCCCATCCTCCCCTCGCACGCCACCACCCCTCCTCATTATAGGGCTCCCTGGCACCGACCTAGACGATGGCAAGCTGAGGCTCCTCCTCAGCAGCTGCACGACCGCTGATATAAGATCGTCCCCGCCAGACCCAACCGGAGTCGTCGGAAACGGAGGCGACGTGGACCGAAACTGCAAGCAAAACTCGAAGTGGCGTAGCACAACCTTCTCGGTAGATATGGTCGGGCTCTGGTCTTGTTGTCCCCCGCGTTGGGGATGGAAAAGCTCCTCCTCGACTGCCTCGGCGCATAGGCCACAGATCCATCTTCCGGCGTGTCGGTCACGGACGCGTGAGAGGTATTCCGGCGTGCAATCCTCCGTGAGGCCGCAACACTCACACTGGGCCAAGACGAGCTGGATGGTGGAGGAGGGTTCTGGCGGCACTGGCGACAGGTGGGTGTCGGTTATTGGAGTGCCTGCGGCTGTAGTTGGGATGGGTGTAAGGGGCTCGACTCATTTTCTATTCACTGAGGAAGAACGCCTCCTCCGATAGTGAGCAGTAGTTGCCCACCGTCACACCTCCGTAGGCCATGGAGACTTAATTCCAGAAACGAAAATAGCAGGATAGAAGAAGGAAGGGTTTTGTATGTGTAGATATAAAACTGAAAGAACAGGGGTGAGAGGGTAAACTCAGAGCAGAGGAGAACGAGCAATATACCCGCTTTGCTAGGTTAGGAAGCAACCAAGACATGACGCGGTACAGACACATGTCGCTGGACACTAGATATGACTCAATGATACTACCTTTATTTTTTAATATAGCTGGACACCTGATCCATTGGATTCCTACTTGAATTTACTGATTCATAGTCAACCGATTTGGAAATGGTTTCCTTGATATTTGTGTAATATTGAAAATGAGTTTGCAAATGCAGATGAAGTGGCTGGTAATATAACTGACAGGAATAGACCAGTTCGGACCTACATATCAGAAAAGAACTGCCATATAAAATGATGAAAAAGTTTCTACTTGTGGCATTGGAACAATTTGGGCGTTAGCCAAAACTTCTTATGCTTTCTCACTGGGTTGAAATAATGCGCAGTGCCCAACCACAATGCTTACTCAAGGTCCCCACCCAATCCGCGTCGTCGGGGTTGTCTGTCTCTGGAGGGACTCGCGTTGGAGGAGGAAGACAGCAACAACCACAACAACAGCACGTCAGTCACATGTTGCAGGTTGTTGATGCGGCGGCTTCGGCGGGTGGGAAGAAGCGGAAGAAACTGCAACCTCAACCTGCCGCTAGGCATATTGTAGTGTTATTCAGTAACTCAATTTGGCATTTTTTGGTTTGTTTCGTCCAAACAAGAGATGGTAGACATAAATCCATATCTTCTTGTATGATATACAAATGACTCCTCTATTACATCCTATTTAAATCCATTCCAATGTATCCATCAAGGCAAACGTCACTATATGGTACGAAAAGTAATTATCTGACATAAAACTATCTAACACCAAAAGTGATACTAGGATACAAAAAGTAAATGTATGGTACAAAAAATAAGTACCCGACATTAAAAGTAACACCTAGAGTAACTGTAAGAGCATTACAAGTAACTGTGACAACATAAAAGTAAGAACACCTTAAGTAACTGTAAGAATACCTAGAGTAACTGTAAGAGCACTACGAGTAACTATACGAACACTACGAGTAATTGCTCCGTAATCCCACTGAATCGCTCATTGATTATGGCCCCATGTGCCATATCTGCCTCCACTTTGTGGGGTGCAACACTGAGAGTATCTGTGACAGCACTAAGGAGTAACTGAGAGAACACTAAGAGTAACTCTGATAGCACTGAGAGTAACTATGATAACACTGAGAGTAACTGCGAGAACACTGAGAGTATCTGTGACAGCACTAAGGAGTAACTGAGAGAACACTAAGAGTAACTCTGATAGCACTGAGAGTAATTATGATAACACTGAGAGTAACTGCGAGGACACTGAGAGTATCTGTGACAGCACTAAGGAGTAACTGAGAGAACACTAAGAGTAACTCTGATAGCATTGAGAGTAACCATGATAACACTGAGAGTAACTGCGAGAACACTGAGAGTATCTGTGACAGCACTAAGGAGTAACTGAGAGAACACTAAGAGTAACTCTGATAGCACTGAGAGTAACTATGATAACACTGAGAGTAACTGCGAGAACACTGAGAGTATCTGTGACAGCACTAAGGAGTAACTGAGAGAACACTAAGAGTAACTCTGATAGCACTGAGAGTAACTATGATAACATTGAGAGTAACTGCGAGAACACTGAGAGTATCTGTGACAGCACTAAGGAGTAACTGAGAGAACACTAAGAGTAACTCTGATAGCACTGAGAGTAACTATGATAACACTGATAGTAACTGCGAGAACACTGAGAGTATCTGTGACGATATAAAAAGTAACTCCAACGACCAGAAAGTAACTCTTGAGGCTGAAGGTTTGTCAAAAACACGAAACAAGTGTATGTGACAAATACCCTTTGTAACTTATCAATCATGTAACCAAACACAAGAAATCGTTGTATGAGCAGAAAATGAAATCTTATAGTGACAAATACAACATAAGCACAAAGTTTGTGAAGTTGTTGTACATAGTTGTTGCCCCGACGTTGCAGTGGTAGAATATATATAGATATAAATTTCAATTGACAATTGACATCATTTCTGACTCACAAATCTATGTGAGGAAATTAGTTATGTCTGACATTGACATCTGTGTGATCGTGAGCAAAACAAATAATTATGACACACACACAAGTAGATCATTACAGGTTGATACAATTTCAACACAGTGAGTTACAGCAGAAATTGTGGTGAGAACATGAAGTGTAGATCATTGTTTATTCATTTTCTATACCAATTTGCAATGCTATGGCCAGCGGGGAAACAAATCCCTTGAAAACTAGCTAGCTAGCACTTTGAATATATAAAAACAATATCGTCTTAGTGGAAGATAGCTAGCGTATTGGCCAATGGTGCTTCATAAATAAATAATGAGCCAGTACATCTGCATATCCCACCAATCCAATCGACCCCTTTTTGAACCAGAGGTCTGTTGTCGAAGAGATGAACCGAAATCTAGTGGAAAATTATCCTACTTGATACGACCAGTACAGAGGATTGAGCAGATCAGACACCAAACTTGCTCTCCATGGTAACAACAGTCCATGACCAGGACATCAATGTCTTCTACACGCAGGTCTTCTACACCCTGGGCCGATCCCTCTTCATCCTTTGCCACTCTGACAACCACACTAACACGCAGTTCATGGACCTCCCAGGATCCCCGACATCCTCTTCCTCCACATCCTCACAGGGAACCACCGACTCCGACCTCGACGCATTCCAGAGACTCGTCGCTGACGCCTTCCGGGGACTCCTACTCCCATCCTCGGGTGAGGAGCTCCTGTCTGCCGCGTGGGTGTGGAAGCTCCTCGACGTCTACCTCCTCTACCACGACTGATTCAGTGAAGTCGTTCTGGCATCACCGGCATCCGCAACCGCGATGCGGAGGCCCCCGCTTGACTGCGTCGTCACTGAGCTCCTCGAGCGGTCCTTGACTGTAGTGTGTTCCAGGCGAGGCTCGTCAGACGGCAGCGGCGGCACCTTCCAGATATTTTGGGGCACCGCCTGACGCAATAGACGATGGCACAAGATGTAATTAGTCAAATTGACTTTAATTCAGTAGCGGAACAGAACTAAGGGGAGTCGGGTAACTAAATCTAAATACCCGCGCGGGTAATAAGTAAACAGCCTATATATATATCTATATATATGTATATATATATATGTGTGTATATATATGTGTATATATATATATATATGTATATATATGTATATATATATGTATATATATGTATATATATATATATGTATATATATGTATATATATGTATATATATGTATATATATAGGCTATTCACTTGCTGCCCGGGTAGATAACACAATTACCCATGTTGAAGAAGCGGTGGCATCACTTTGTAATTATCTGGAAATATTGGTATGGTGGCATCACTTTGTAATTATTGGGAAGTATTGGTCTGGTGGCATGACGTGTAAATATGCAACACGTATTGATTAGTTGGTTTATGGACCATATATGTAATTCATTTTGACCGCACCTGCTGGAAAAGTGACAAAATGAGATCATGATGGGGGATGGTAGAATGGGATTAGAGTATTTTATAATATCTCTCACTGAATCACATATCACGTTAAATCCAATCCCCATAGAAAAAGAGAGATGAACAAATATTATTTTCTAATTGATCATGTACCAACTTGAAGCATACACATGCTCAGCGTAACGAGTCTAAAACTATTATAGTGGTGTCCTTTTGTGGAGACAAATAAACACATGAGAAATAGAATGACACTTCCCATTACACATTCTCTGTTCTCATTACAAATTCTTTGTTCCCATTACGAATTCTCTGTTCTCATTTTGTAATACAAAAAACTAAAATGTAATGTGTATACTGAAGATGGATACTGAGTTATAGCGATAAGTAAAGTAAGATGACATTTTGTAATATGAAAGAAAGATTTGTAATCTGAACAGATACTTTTTAATAGAAAGGAAACAAACATAAACAATGATGACATTTTGCAATTTATATTATTTTATTTTCCTTCTTAACATGTGCAATCAGCCTTTTCTGATGTTTTACGATTTCTATCGGTATTTTACAAAATATCTATCGTCATTACAATTTTCTCATACTTATTACAGAATGTCTAACCACATTACATTTTGTTACTACATACACAAATTTTACAAACTAATCTATTACATTATTCTCATAATCTTTTTGGTGATTAGTTAATTCGGTCACCCGCGCAGCACCCAAACCTCATCGGCATGGATTCTGGAATGATCATATACTGAAAATGTCTGTCCTAGGTTACAAGTTGAGTTAATTATAGTTGTGTATATATGGATTGGATGGGGATGAAATTACATTATTCACATAATCCTTTTGGCGTACATATGTTGGCTCCACCTGATTGTTGCATTGAAATAATCTCCTTGGTTGTGCATCATTCTCGCACGATGAAAGTTGTTGTTGTCTAAATTTGGCAAAGTCTTAATGGAGGGGTGGATAAGGTTGATCACTGTTGTGGACCATGGCATTGGTACATATGTTTTCCTATATACCGACATCATACTACAGCTCTGACGATCCAAATGCATGTGCTTCTGACCGAAAGAAGCAAGAGGTTGGCTAGCTGGTGGACTCCTCGTTCCCTTTCAAACCATGTAGTTTCAATTTAAATTGTATGTAGAGGATATACAATATGACTATCCATATTACAAACGCTCACCTACATTACGGTTGACTATCCATATTACAATATGACTATCCATATTACAAACTGTCACCTACATTACGGTTGACTCTTGCTTATTACAATGTGATTGTCCATATTAATATGAATATCCATATTGCAAAACTGTCTCCTACATTACGGTTAGCTTTTTCCTATTACAATGTGACTGTCCATATTACAGATGACACTTGCTTATTACAATATGAGTATCCATATTACAAAACGATCACCAACATTATGGTTGACACTTGCCTATTATAATGTGATTGTCCATATTACATATGACACTTCATTATGACTATCCATATTACAAAACTATCATATACATTACAGTTGGCTCTTGTCTATTACAATGTGATTGTCCATATTACATATGACACTTGCTTATTACAGTACAAATTACCAAAATTGAGCGTATACACAAAGACACCAATAACCATTGCCAAGAAGAAGAAGAAATATACAGTTATCTAATATATAGATATTCTCTCTAACTAAAACTATAACATACATGAACAAATTTATAATGAGGAAGAGCATTCTATAATTTGAATACAAATTTATAATGAGAAGGCATTTTGTAATAGGAAGCAACCTTATGTAATTTGAATAGAAAATTTGTAATGAGAATGAGATAAATGTAACTAAGGATGATGTCTTGTAATACAACCTGCTTGTATCACATGTTGTATTCATATTATGTAGACTCTGATCTGTACGTGTAATCAACTAAAAAATAGCAATTGCTATGTATGGAAGTAGTAGGTTGTTGGGGTTTTTTATACTTCCATCCACATTAATTACAAGTGATGTTGCTATAAAAATAACTTTATACATCCTAACTTGCCAAACCACGATGCAAATGAATCAGGAATAAAGAATAATAATTTATTCAGCCTTACAGATCCATTCACCACCGTCCCATCCCCACAAACGAATTCGAAATGCTATTGATAATTACAAATTTGTGCCACCGCTTCATCCTACTAAAAACACAGAAGTTTGATATTTACAAAACATGCCATCGCTACTTAGTCATGGGTAGAATAGCTGGTTACCCGCATGGGCAGTCAAGATAAACTCATATATATATATATATATACCTCCCAGAGAAAGACTAAAGGAGTTTGTACCCTAATTACCAACCTTGCCTTCTTTCCAAAGTCATTATCGTATCCCTAATACAAGTCTCACGATAACACTTTTTCTCCTATGGGTGTCTGATCCTTTTAATCTTATTATAAAGAGTTATCTTGTTATTTATCATACATGTCCACAAAACCCCACCAAATAAACTCCCTATCTTTCTCTCTCTTCATCATCTTTTAAACCATGTTTCCTATTTCTTTTAGGAAACTAACATATTGTTCCTTTATTTGACTTCCATGAAAAAGGTGGATAATCTTTTAATTAATTATCTAGTCCACCTATTATCTTAGATTATCCTAGAAATCCTCTCATTATATTATATTCTAATTATCCATCATCCATGACTATTTTGGATACCTATTATGGTCACAAATATCCACATTATCCAAAAGTCACGTCTCATGGGCCCATATGTAAACTTCAATTATCCCATTGGGCTGAAAAGTGACCCTATGACTCATAAACCATAGTTTGGGCCTCCCAAAGGTTCCATAAGGTTAATAACATTCTTAATCACCAAATTTGAGGGTTTGGTAACTATTGCATCATATATTAGCCTCCTATGATCACATATGTTCATCATTCATTATTAACTGAAATTGAACATTTATTATGAATCTAGGGTTTGGAATCATCCACCATGATCCTCAAAACTCTTCCTTACTATATGTTCCCTAATTTCATTTAGGCTTGAAATCCACGAATTTCAAGGATGTAACAATCTTAAAGGCTTTCTCAAGCTCGGTAAGCCATAGATCTGCATCCCGGATCAGTCATCCCATCACAATCTACCGTCCCAACATGGCGTAGCTACTCAAAAGTCTTCCCAGTACCCGAAGATTCAGTATGGGGAACTGTTGCCTTAGGATGAGGTGCATGCATCCTATTTTCCATATAAATCATAGTAGCCATAAACTGTCCAAAAAGAGATTGAAAGGTAGGATTTTTTCAATCATGTTTGGGTCATACTGGGAGACTTCAGGCACCCGATCTTCTCATGCCTGGTTCCTTGTACCGCTACATGGTGTAGCAACACTGCACTCGACAACATATTCTTTGTGTTCTCCAGACATCTTTAAGCTTTCATTTCTTGTCCTGCATAAGCAGAAGTCACTATAAGACTAACTGGAGGACACAAGAACAAACACAAACCCTAGTCCTAGGTCTCTGTAGACTCAGCAAACCTAAAGCTTGGATACCGCCAAATGTGGCACTCTTTGCCACAGAAAATGAGATTATTCAAAAAAAACCGCAGAAGAGAGATTAACAAGAAGATTACTGGAAAATATTGAAAATTAAAATTGTGTTCATAAAATTGTCAAACAGCATGAACATTTACATATGAGTCCTTTCATGCCACAAAGCACTTACTGTGTGTGCCATCAACCTGTTATCAAAGAACTTATTCCAGAACATATATACATATATCCACTATTGCTGAACACAATAGGGCACACATGACAACCACATATCAAAAGCATGTTCACAAAACATCTACAAAACATCCCCAAAAACTCGAGTGTATAGGGATGACTCTAGGACTCTAACAACAAAGACATCCAGCAGCACTTCCAACCTTGTCAGCTACTGCCTCTCCTATTGCTCCTCAACCTCTGTTGCACGATCTCTACCTCTTCATGCACGTCCACCTAAAAAGAATGAGGGAAACCCATGGAGTGAGATTCCAAATCTCAGCGGGAGATATAATTCTCCACCAACTCTATTATTAACACTGATAAGATAATTAAAACAACTATAAAGTACAATTATAAGAAGAAGTAGCCATTATTAACAAAATGAACAATTACTATTGGATTATGAAACATCTTAACATTATAAAAGGAATATGAAGAACGTGTATAATTCTATCAACAATATTGTATAAAGATCAAGTAAGGCCTCATCCAATGTTTTTGTGTTTGATCCTATACAAGTATTCTACACGGCTATTTACATATTGTATTATGCCCTGAGGATTTGAGTCATACCACTCAAATCCAATCGACCACTTCTAAGTCAAAATCGGTGCCATATCAGGTCTGATGGACGAGTTAGAATCCACGACCTCACCTTCCTTGGTTAGTATGAGTGAACGTGCAGTGACATCACAAGTCAGACAATTTCAAGTGACATATAGTCCAGTTGTGCAAACCTAGTCTGCCTTGGTACAAGTCACGGCGCTAGTGAAACTGAGCTATGGCCTACATCCACACTCTACCAAGGTATGTCCCGCAACCAATCCTACATCACATATCATTGAGCTACAATCCAAAGCGGCACTCTTCCTGGGTATGGCCTGCAGCCAATTATGTGTCACATTTCATTGAGCTACGGTCCAAATCCGCACTCTTCCAAGGTATGGCCCACAACCAATCTTGTGTTACATTTCCTTGATCTACAGTCCAAAGTTGCACTCTTCCAGGGTATGGCCCACAGACAATCATGTGTCACATATTCCTGGACATAAGGGGATATTCGTCCTCACCCCCGCATACTCAAAAATATGTGTTCCAAGTTAAACTCATTTCACCACTCAATAAGTATCGACACTGAACGGATCTATGGAACAGGGCAAGCTACATGATTAGGTTATACTTGATGAATCATGTCATTTAAGTATCTTTTAGCATCAATCAAGTTACAACGTACACCCTCTAAGCAAATTTTACATAAACAAGGCATAACACATCACCAGAACATATTTGAGCATATAAGGTGTGATCTCATCACATTATTACTTGATGCTTGTCATTCACCATATTTTCCATCACAAGGACCACATATCTTGGGGTAACAATCCCTCCTCTCATCACTTAGGGAAGTCATCATCACATGTGAGGAAATAATCAATCATTAAGTCATAAGACCATTTACCTCCTCTTTCAATGATGCCAATATCACATATGCCTCACAAGGTCCATTCAAACATATCATAAGCAACATAGCTCATACCTGGCTATGCTTATCAACTAGTGTTACCTACATGGTTAGAGACTTGTAATAACAAAAATAATACATCATCATCATTACTATCTCATGAGACTCATGCCATTCACATCACATCATTAGGGTTAGGGTTTCTATTTAATTAGTTAGGGTTTACAAGGTTGGATCAACAAACACCCTTAGACCATTGCTCCCAACATCATTATAAGGTTCGTTATGAAATGAAGATTATAGAAAATAGCACTCATAATTGTTCTCACAACCACCCCATAGGGTATCACATCATATCATGTAACCCTATCATCCACACGATATAGCATAACCACCATCCTAAGGTATCATTTGAGATTATCATATAGTATATTGATTTAGACCACCTTTGTGTATCGGGTGATACTTTCAATAGGGTGTCGACTTGTCATCATCACAACATATCAAATAGCACTATGCAAGGCAAAGGAGATGACCTTGCAAAAGCTATAATGGTTTTCCACTTCTCTTAAGCGCGTGATGGTCAACACCATCTAAGGTGTGATGGGAAACACCACCTCATGGTGTGTCGGCTAGCACCACCCCATGGTGTGACGGCCAGCACCATCCCATAGTGTGATGGCCAGTGCCACCTAAGGGTGTTGGGAAACCAAGGCATGTCGGGCAACCCTAGGTATATTGGTGTTAGGGTTCAGGTTTAGCTAGGCATCACAGTCAAGGTGTATTGGGCAAAACTCAACCAAGGTGTCACTGTTAGCCCTCAAAACATACCAACTCCACAAGCACTCTCTTAGCCATGATAGGATAACACCTCCAAGGCATATCGGTTGAGCATCACCTTATCTCTTTAGGTACTTCAAAAGCATGACGACTAATACTCACCAAGCATAATGATTCAGTTAACACATATATCGATTTAGGTGCTTCTAGGTCATGACGGCTAGCTCTTCAAGGTCTATCCACCATATTGGTTTAGCAACCACATGACTAGCTAACCTTCTCAACCCATGATGACCTAAGTGTCCCCAAGACATGTCGACTTAAGCCTCACCAAGTCGTGATGACCTATCCCATGGTGTGTCGCCTTGTTGCACTTACAAATTGTGACAACCACACACACCACCATGTGTCGACCTAGTCATGTTCAACCTTAGGAACTCATCTACTCATCCACCTACTATCATGGCAAGAAGGTGCAAGACATGGGAAACAACTAAGGAAACTTCCTACTTCAAAATAGTTCATGAAACCACCAAAAGAGCTACTAGCATGCAAGATATAAATGATCTAGAGATGAAGAACAATATAAACATATAAAGAATGATAATAACAAAGGAGGTTTAGAGTTATATAAGCCGCCTCAAAGATCACCACCAAGATCCAAGCTCCAAGGTCAAGCTCCAAGCTCACGAGCTCAAGATAGAAGATGATACACCAACTTGATCACCACCACATCTCCAAGGAAGAAGATGATACCAAGGTTAAGATGGTTCAAGATGGAAAGAAGGTATCCAAGATCCATGGCTGAGAAGGAGAAGAAGAAGAAGAAGAAGAAGAAGAAGAAGCTAGAAAGCATGGCTTACCAAGGTAGAAGATGAAGGATGATCAAGGAACACAACAACTTGGAACTTGTCCACCAATATCCAAGAGAGACTCTCTAGATCCTTAATATTCTCAAGGTTGTCCACCAAGGAGGATATGAAGCAAGGATGACCAAAAGGATCCTCTTGCATGGATAAAAAGGAGATTATATACAAGAGGGATGAGAGACATATCAAGAGAAAGGTGTCATCACCTTAGGTGACACTTGTCCACAAAGAAGGGCCACATGTAACACCATGCAAGACCTAGTGATAAGATCTAGGTCTCGTCCCTTAGGTCTCCTACCAAGGTCATGTCACATATTTGACACATATTTTATGTGTGTCTAAATGCAAGTGTACATGTCACATAATATAGGCCTTGTAAGGCCTGAGTCGAATATAGGGAGACGTAGTCTCAGTGACTACTACTAACTACAGTATGATCAGCTAAGCCGGTAGAAAGTTTGAGAGAATCAGTTTCTAAAGCAAAACAAGAGAAAAATAAAATGAAAAATGGTTTGTTTGATTCAAGAGAGGTGGAATTCCTCAGGAATGTCAGTTTCACCACGGATCCCCGTTGTATCTTCTTTTACTAACTTTTATATAATTTACCCTCTTCCTGGATAGAAAGCATGTAGCGAGAATTACCCGCTTTCATGATACAATCCACTACCCAATTCTAAGCCAATTCCATGTCTATGGTAATTTATATCTTAGATTAGGTGCTTTACGTTCAATATCTAGGTATCTTCCCACTACCCATACATTTCCTTTACCAAAGAATGTGTAAGATAGTGTTTATGTGTGGGTTTTAGGCATTTAATTCTCCTTCCAGATTAATTATTCTCCTAAGATTTTCAATGAAGGTGATAAATAAAAAAAGAACATTCATTCACATGCATAAATATCCATGAATTAGGAAGGAAAATTGCATTAAATCATGTAAAAGTCGATACAATGGTTCCCCGGGCTACTCCCGAGTCCTAAGAAATCGAGGGGTTTAGCCCCGCATGGTTTTTAGTTGAAAATACATGGAAAGAGAGAAGAAAATTGTAGGAAACATGAAAGAATTCGTGTAACCCCTGGAAAGGCGATGTTCCGGATGATCTTCCTCGAGAAACGCGTGTTCTGTAGTCTTCTGGAAGTAGAAACACCCGTCAAAGGTGCTCGAATCATCCAGTTGTCATCCTTCAGCTCTGTGCTTCTCTCCCTCTCTTCTCTGGTCATCTTGCGGTGCAATGTGATGTCCTTTTTTAGGTTTGGTCGGCCTCCCTTGTTGTCCTAGGTCATTTACGGTACCACATAATGTGGACCGTTGGATCGGGCGACTGATTTAGATTGTTAAAATCTGACAGATTCGGTGGCACTGACTGCATCGGATTTTTTTCGATCTATGGTTGAGTCGGTACCATCGACTGGAGTGTCGGTGGCACCAAGATGAGGTGAGTTTTCTCCCTTTCTCACTGAAGCTAACTCGGTGGCACCGACCTGTGGGGTCGATGCCATCGACTCGTCTGGGCGATCGCCTTCGTCGCTAAAGCTTTGTCTCGGTGGTACTGACTTAGTGGTTGGTGCTACCGACTCCTTTGGTCAATTTCTGCCTGGTCGCTGATGCCACGTCGGTGGCACCGACTCTAAGGGTCGGTGGCACCAACTCTGCACTATGCATAATATACCTGAAAAATGCAGAAAATCGAATATAAGTCCATGGAATGTATAAAATCATATAAATATGATGAAACAAGCATGATTTGATGCAAATAGAGTGTATAGGCCAACGATAGTGATTTATGAAAATATAAACAAAGAAATGACAAATAAGTGTACAAAACACATGTAAAATCGGTCTGTAAAAGTGACTCAAAACCCATGCATCCAACTCCCCTAAGCTGAATCTTGCTCATCCTCAAGCAACAATACCTTTGGATCTGATTGAGATAAGTCAGCAAAAGGACACCATGCATAAGGTACATCTAAAAATCTCCACCTTTCGGTCCTCATTCCGGCCTTCACTGACCATTGAACACTAACTGTCCTATAGGTGACAAAAAATCTCTATCCAAGATGTTTGTCCCCCAATCAACAAAACACTATCAATTAAACCAGTTAATATGATAAACTCGTTCGGTTCATACTTGGTGCATCGTATGATCTAATCTACGTTGCCCTTTTTCTCTACCTACCATCTAGGTGGAAGCAGTTCTCCTGATAGATAATGAATGAGGAGAAAATCAATTGAGTGGCCTACCAATAAGAGCAACGGGTAGTTGGAATGGGTGGTTGTGGAAGAATCATGGACACATAAAATCATTTGTGCAATCACAATTATGATAATCCTATGATGATGTAATTTTTAGAATGCTCCTAATGCCTAATCATTGTGGTGACATGATGCATACAACTATTATTTCATCTCAAATTAAAACAAAATATCTACAAAACTAAATCATGTACTAATTCTTCCTTATGATATAGGTAGGACTATGCCCTTTCTCCCTCACTTTCTGATACTCTACTCAATCTTTTTTTTTATTTTTTTTCAAGCCCCCTTTTAACATGATATTACGGGCTTCTACTCACACTACATTTTTTTTAAATCATGACCCTATTTTTCTTCTTTATTTCAAGGGTATGGGCAAAGTCACTACCTTCTTGTGTTTTAGAAGAATGCCTAGCACCTGATGATACTATATGCTTTATGTAATGTAGTTGTAACTATATGAACAAAGATGTTATGCAACGAAATGACATGCACCAAAAATTTTGTTGTGCATGTATGTTTTTCTATATTTTTTCATTTTTCACTAATGCAAGCAAAAATAAACAACAATTATGCAAGGTTTGTTATGCAATGTAAATGCAATCAAAAAGAAAGAATGATAATATGTACTCAATCCTCTTATGGTGGGGTGTAAAGAAGATGTATGCGGTGGATGAGATCACACGACTAAGAGATAGAACCTTCATAGAAAATCATATGTCCCTCTCTAATGACCTATGTACAGAGTAATCACAGGGTTTCTTTCTTGAATTTGAATTTAAGGTCACATTAGTGTTTGATCAGTTTAGGCTCAACAATCCTTGTCAATCACTTTCTTAGACAATTTAGATAGTCATTTATGCTTTAATTTCCTAAAGATGACTTACTCAAGCACTTCCTCAGTTATGTGACTCTCTTACTCACAAGATTAGCTCACAAATTATTTTGAAATTTACTCATTTTTCATGTGCACCCAACCCCCAGAGATTAATATACTCAACTGAAACCATGCATTTATTTCTCTACAAATTACACTAGGTAGACTGTGGATCCTAAAAATTTCAATAAACCTAAAAAATAAAAACAACTAAATTTTTAAAAATAAAACATCATAAAAGAAATAAAGAAAAACTAAGATAAAAGGTTGTTCTAGCACCCCCCAAGCTTGAATATGACTATGGCCTCATAGTCAAAATTCTAGCTTAGGAGGTGGAACAGCGGTACCATTTGCTCTGAAGGGTGGTGGAGGTGGATGGTTAAAGGCTCATTTGACCAAGTTTTGCTTGATAATCTCCCTCTTCATGGTGGCCCATTTTTTTATCTTAGTGGTGCTTAGATGTGACATGCTTTAGCCTTCTTTGCTCTACAAAAAATGGTGCTAAAAAAACTTTTTCAGTGTTGTTTACAACCTTTTTTAGGTGGCTGTCTGCCAGGAGTCGGTGGCACCGACTAGGAGGTCGGTGGCATCGACTCTGCCAACCATTTTCAGTGCATCGACGCACCCACTGAACCTGGAACAATCAAAAAATTTAGTGGTACCGACTTTGTAAGTTTTGCACACTTCCAAACACGAATCAGGGTCATTTTTACAAAAAAATTACTACAAAGTAAGGAAAACTAAGTGCATAAAATTAAAAGAACATAAAAAAGCAATCTAAAAGTTGGGTTGCCTCCCAACAAGCACCCTTGTTTAATGTCTGAGGCTTGACATGAGGACTACCTTCAACCTGGGTTGTCAAGGGGTGGCTCTGACGATTTAGATGGAAGCTTAAACTCAACTCTATCATCACCAATCCCAAGTGTCAAGTAACCTCTCCCAATAGCAGTGATCACATCAGTTGTATCTTGGAATGGCCTTCCCAATAGCTTCTCAGATCCTTTCATCTCAGACATATCCATGACCACACAATCTACAGGAAATATGAACTTGTCTACTTTGACTAGCACATCCTCGCATATACCCTGTGGCTTTACAATTGATCCATCAACCAACTCAATTGTCATAGAGGTTTTTATTGGCTTCTTCAATCCCAACTTCTAAAACGTATCAAGAGGCATGAGGTTAATGCTAGATCCTGAGTCACACAGTGCTTGTGGGAATTGTTGTCCACCTATAGAACAAGGGATGTAGAAATGTCCTAGATCCTTTCTCTTTCTTGGCAACTTTCCCTGAATAATAGAACTCACTACCTCATCAACACACTAAACATATGTATCTTTGATCCTCTATTTCTTATTGATGATGTCTTTCATGAATCTTCCATATGTAGGGATTTTCTCTATAGCTTCCACCAGTGGGATGTTGATGTGGAGCTTTCTAAAGATCTCAAGAAATTTCCTAAAGTGCCTTTGCTCTTTCCTCAGCTTCAGACTATCTGGGAATGGCACACTTGGCTTCTCTATGCACTTTTGCGGTGGAACATAAGGAACTTTGAGGGTCTCCTCCCCTAATCTTGCTTCAACACCACCTTCTGAGATAAAATTTGACACATCTTCTGTGGATGGCACGACTTGTGGCTGCTTCTCCATGTTGATTGTGGCTGCTCCATTACAGAGTAGAGCCTTCACTTGTTCCTCTAGCATGGGAGCCTCTTTTGAAACATGAGATGTGGACATGGTAGTAGTGGAGTTTTAGAGTACTTTAACTGGTGTCATGCATCCTCTTGGCAATCCATACAAACTGCGAGGGTATGGAATTTCGGGGACATATTCTATATCTAGCTGCATGACGTTCTGCTCAGGTATCTCCTTAATAGGGGGCTCTGGCTCCTTGCTGACTGAGATGTATTTAACATGTTGATGTTGTTGAGAGGGTGCGGCATTCCCAATAGGTTCCTTCTGAATGATCTTCTTCATGGAAGCCATCTCCTCTATAATTTGAGAAATTTTATATTGTATGCTCTGTATCTATGCCCCATGGCTCTGGAGAACCTGTAGTGTCTGTCCCATGAACGACTCATATTGTTGGAGCAGTTTCCTTAGCATCTCATTGGTACTATCTTCTTCATTGTTTCTATACCCCTGTTGCCTCATGTACTAGGCCTTTTTTGCCTCTTCTTCTTCCTTCTGATATATCTTCTTAGCAATCAAATCAAGTTTTTCATTCAACACATTGATTGCCTTTGACTCTGCCATAGTCTTGATGTGCTCTGGGCATTCTCTCTCATTACCCCAGGATTGGTTTTTAGCCATGTTCTATAGTATCTCCTGGAACTTAGATGGCGAGTTATTAAGAAAGAAACATGTGTCTGCACTGTCCAGAGTGACATGTTCATTGTGGTTGAGACCAAAGTAAATCATCTTGACTTGGTCCTCCTGATTTATCCCATGATGAGGGACTTTCCTGAGCATGTTCTGAAAACGCTCCCAAGCCTCAGAATAGGACTCAGCTGCTTGCTGTTTGAAATTGTGGATGTTCTTCACCAGCTCATTTGTCTTTTCAAGAGGGAAGTACCTTTCAAAGAAAACCTCAATCATATGATCCCATGTCTCAATGAATTCCTTTGGCAGGTTGTATAGCCATTCTTTGCCTTGTCTGCCAGCGATGATGGAAACAACTTTAGGTAAATAGTTGTCTGTGGAAATTTATCCACTTTCACCATGTCACAACACTCCATAAAGTTGTTGATGTGTTCCACCAGGTCTTCATGAGTATGACCGTGAAAATCCTGTGACTTGGCTAGTGCAATCAGCCCTGGATCAATCTTGTATTATGCCACATTCACCGTCTGTTTCTTGATCGGGCCCAACTGAGCAATCGAAGAAGATGCCTTGATCTTCTCCCATATGGTCTTTTCTTCAGCTACTGCTTCGTCACCCATTGTTGCATTACTAGTACCTTAAAATTTCAAATAACAGTGTATGAACCGGTACTAACAATTGAGAAAGATAAATAAGATTTGCAATTCAGTTCAAAAGATTAAAATAAAATTACAAGAAAAATAAAAAGTGGCCTAGAGTGGCCGACCGCAGCACTCGTAGTGTTGAGACATCGTCGTCTCCCCGGCAACGACGCCAAAAACTTGACACGTATTTTACGTGCGTCTAAACGTAAGTGTACGAGTCGCGTAATACATGCCTTGTGAGGCCCGAGTCGAACACAGGGAGACGTAGTCTCTGTGACTACTACTAACTACAGTACGATCAGCTAAGCCGGTAGAAAGTTTGAGAGAATTGGTTTTTAAAGCAAAACAAGAGATAATTAAAAAGAAAAATGATTTGTTTGAGTCAAGAGAGGTGGAATTCCTCAGGAACGCTAGTTTCACCACGGATCCCCACTGTATCTTCTTTTACTGACTTTTATATAATTTACCCTCTTCCTGGATAGAAAGCCCACAGCGAGAATTGTCTGCTTTCACAGTACAATCCACTACCCAATTCTAAGCCAATTCCATGACTATGGTAATTTATATCTTAGATCGGGTGCTTTACGTTCAATCTCTAGGTATCTTCTCACTACCTATGCATTACCTTTACTAAAGAATGTGTAAGATAGTATTTATGTGTGGGTTTCAGGCGTTTAATTCTCCTTCTAGATTAATTATTCGCCTAAGATTTCCAATGAAGGTGATCAATCAACAAAAGAACATTCATCCACATGCATAAATATCCACAAATTAGGAGGGAAAATTGCATTAAATCATATAAAAGTCGATACAATGGTTCCCCGGGCTACTCCCGGGTCCTAAGGAATTGAGGGGTTTACCCTGCATGGTTTTCAGTTGAAAATGCATGAAAGGAGAGAAGAAAAATGTAGGAAACATGAAAGAATTCATGTAACCCCTGGAAAGGCGATGTTCCGGATGATCCTCCTCGAGAAATGCGCGTTTTGTAGTCTTCCGGCAGTAGAAACGCCCGTCAAAGGTGCTCGAATCATTTAGTTGTCATCCTTCGGCTCCGTGCTTCTCTCCCTCTCTTCTCTGGTCGTCCTGCGGTGCAACGTGATGTCCTTTTTTAGGTTTGGTCGGCCTCCCTTTTTGTCCTAGGTCACTTACGGTACCACATAACGTGGACCGTTGGATCGGGCAGACGATTTAGATTGCTGAAATCTGACAGAGTCAGTGGCACCGAGTGCATCAGATTTTTGTCGATCTCTGGCTGAGTCAGTGCCATCGACTGGAGTGTAGGTGGCACTGAGCTGAGGCGAGTTTTCTCCCTTTCTCACTGAAGCTAACTCAGTGGCACCGACGTGTGGGGTCGATGCCATCGACTCGTCTGGGTAATCGCCTCCATCGCTAAAGCTTTGTCTCAGTGGTACCGACTTAGTGGTCAGTGCTATTGACTCCTTTGGTCAAATTCTTCCTGGTCACTGATGCCACGTCGGTGGCACCGACTTCAAGGGTCGGTGGCACCGACTATGTACTATGCATAATATACCAGAAAAATGTAGAAAATTGAATATAAGTTCATGGAATGTATAAAATCATATAAATATGATGAAACAAGTATGATTTGACGCAAATAGAGTATACAGGCCAACAATAGTGACTTATTGAAATATAAACAAAGAAATGACAAATAAGTGTACAAAACACATATAAAATCAGCATGTAAAAGCGACTCAAAACCCATGCATCAATACCATATATCCACACACCAATAAATTGATAGGCATCACTCTACACATTCACAAACTAATAGGTTGCAACCCTACACACTCACCAATTGATGGGGTGCAACCCTACAGACTCACCAACTGATAGGGTGCAACCCTACACACTCGCCAACCTATAGGGTGCAACCCTACACACTCACCAACTGATAGGTTGCAACCCTACACACTCACCAACCTATAGGGTGAAACCCTACACACTCACAAACTGATACACAGCCTCTCCAAGGCTCTCTATTCCAAGACAACACATCTAGGTGCAAGGCATACCTCATACATGTGTTCAAAGCATCATCAAGGATGTCACTACACAACCAAGGACCAAACAAGGTGCTCGTCTCTCTCTCCTCAAGATGATTCCAATAGAGAGAAGGAACACTCTAGAAATGGAAAACTTGCACATCAACCCCTGCTCTGGGTGAAATGGCAATTTGCCCTAAAACCTCACCACAAAATACAAGCATCATCCAAACAAGCTCAAATAAGAAACTTCAAGCTTCCAACATGCCCTAATTACATCTCAGATGATTAGAGCAAGGTGTTAAGCAACATACTTAGGCAAAACAAATAGGGTTATCCCAAAACGTGGGTTAGGGTCCTTATAGGGAGGAACAACAAGGAAGAGATAATTGAGAGAGCAAGTCAACACTAGCATGTTGACTGGATGGGACAACTCCTTCTTGTCTGTTCATTTACAATGATAAGAGTTCACAGTGGTCCTTGTTGACTACTAAAGAGGTGAGGAGGTCATTGTCAACCTCTAGGAGGATGAAGTCAACTGTCGCCTGTGGTGATTAACCAGGAGGCGACTGTCGACACCGTCCAAGTGCAACTTGACGCACAAGGGATAGTCATTGGACTTGTTGTAGGACTAGGTGTAAACCTTACAACCCTCTTATCTGTTACATAGTTGATGAAGAAATCTAATTTTTAAGGGGAATATGGTAGTGAAACTTTTGTTTCCTCTGTTATATCTAATGCCATATTTCCCTATAGTGGTATAAAAGCCATGTCAGTTTACTATGTTTTTGGATTTAATCAATATTATCAGATTTTTGGTTTTATCATTCATTTATTACATGTTATGTGAATATTTAAATGATTAATGTTTGTATCTAATTAAAGACCACATATGATCCCTATATATATATGATATTATATATATATATGCAATTTATATGTGTCGCCCTAAAATGGGTTTTCATGGTGGATGATAGTATGGTTATGGCATATAACCCCTTAGACCATTGTTCTTGGTTGGATGGTTTTTATTCCTTTTTATATCTCAATTTGCATATTGAGCATGTATATTCTCTTCCATATGTAAACATATTAATTATCTCCTTCCTATGCTCCCCTCAAGTGTAACTCGAGATTTCTCTATTACCATGTAATATGTTAAATAGGATTAGGATAGTTTTGATTCTTGTTATGGAAAAGAAGATGTTCTACACCAGACGAACCGCCTGTTTCAAAAAATGAATTGATCAGTTGGACAATTGATGAGGCTAGAGGATAGGAGGAGCCAAATTGATTGGTTGGTGGTGCAACTGATTGACTGGATGTATCCAGAAGTTGCTTGGGCTGGAGTCCAGACGATCATTCTGAGAAACCAACTAAACAACCAGGAGGCAAAACAATCAGTTCAAGAGTTGAACCGATCGACCCAGATTGGTTCAAGCATAGACTTCATCATCAACAAGTTTCTAAATATGATGTAGACCTTAGGTGGTAGTAATTCCTTGTGGGTCCAAGGAATTACAATAGTATGACCATAACATTAACATGTGTTTTATAATTGCATGTTTTCATTGTGGTTATAGCGTGTATATGATATGTACTATAAGAATATTGTCATTGGATATGTATATGTATTTATATATAAAATCCCTCAATCAAACATATTATGTATTAGATGCTTTCCATAAGAAACACGCATGAAATCTTGATTAACTATGTGTGGGCACGCCTAGCTTGGTGTGTTGTCTATCTCATGGAAGTGTGATGGTAGTCACGTGGGCTTGTCAATCAGGATGCATCACTATCATGTTGACTTTTGGGTCAGGCTTAACTAGGTGATCTTAATGAGATTAAGTACCTTGAAGCATGCAAATGACTATGGCAAAGAGTTGTGCATACCATCTATCTAAGAATTGCATAAGATGTGATTGGAAAAAGTTTCCTACCTTAATGATTGATTACAGACGTTGGTGTTGTCTGCATAGTAACTCAATTGTTTTGGGTCATGGCTCACTAGAAGGTTATACACTACAATCTTCCTAATTGATATGTGAGGGCTATCAATTTGAATAAAATAGTGGGAATGATAATTAATTAAAGGACTAATTATACATCATTAAATTTTATTTTAATAAAATCAAATCAAAAGTGTTTTGTCAAATTGCAAACTTTTCTTGTAGAATCAAATAGCAACCATTAACATGTTTTCCTCGCAATTGGTCCTTGAGAAGGATAAGTTGAATGGAAATAATTTCTATGAATGGTTTAGGATGTTGAGAATTGCTCTCACGCAAGAGTGTAAGTTCTATGTCCTAGAGACACCAAAGCTAGATGAACCTACTCCCACTGTGCCTAAGGATGATAGGGATGCTTATCAGAAGCATTGTGAAGATGTACATGTCAAGTGCCTGATGTTCAGCTCAATGAACTATAGTTGTAGAGATAACATTAGAATATGGATGTTATTGATATAGTAACACATCTTAAAAACATGTACCAAGATCAAGTAAGAAAAGAGAGAGATGATGTCTCCAAGGCAAGATTCAGGTGTAACATGGTAGAACGAGATCTAGTAGGTCCCCATGTGCTCAAGCTTATTGGGTATGTGGAGAACCTAGCTAGACTGGGATTTCCCTTGGTTCAAGAGTTGTCCACATACGTGATTCTACAATCACTTCTAGAGTCATATAGTCAGTTTTTCATGAACTACAACATGAGCCATTTTGACAAACTGTTGTCAGAATTACTTGGCATCTTGAGAACTACTGAAGCACAACTAAAGAAGGACAAACCCAAATCTGTGATGATGATCTAAAAAGGAAAGGAGAAGTCTAAGGATAAAGGAAAATCTAATAAGAGTTCTAAAACTAGCCAGAAACCCAATTCTTTTGTACTAAAAGCAAAGGTAGGGGTGAATAATGGAGGCAATTGTCACCATTGTCACCACCTAGACATTGGAAGAGGAATTGCCCTCTCTAACTATAGGAACCAAGGAAGAAAAAGGAGGGGTTAGAGATTTTCACTTCAGGTACATAAATTATTGAGATAAATTTGTCTACTTCTTCATCTTGGATACTAGATATCGGATGTGGATAGCATGTATGTTCAAATATGTAGATTTGAAAAGAATTAAGCATTTCCAAAAGGGCGAGGTTGAACTGCATGTTGCAAATGGAGCAAGAGTTGTTGCCCCTGCAGTTGGAACCTATAATTTATATCTTCCCATAGGGCTTGTAATAGAGTTAAATAACTACTATTTTATACCTACCTTAAATAGAAACTTTATTTATGTATCTTGTATGGATAAGGATGGATATGAATTTCATATAAAGAATGGTCAATGTTCTATTTCAAAAGATGAGATCTTTTATGGCAGTGCCTAATGTCTTATGGTCTTTATTTGTTAGATCTAAAGACAAATGTTTATAATGTTAATACAAAAAGATTAAAACTCAATAACTCAAACAAAACATATCATTTGGCATTGTCTTCTAGGGCACATCAATGAGAATTACATCTCTAGACTCCATAAATATGGTTATCTAGACTCTTTTTATTTCAAATCAATAGAGACATGTGAGTCTTGTTTGTTGGGCAAGATGATAAAGACTCCCTTCACTAGCAATTGTGAGAGCGCTAATGATCTATTAGAACTCATACATACTAATGTATGTGGCCCTTTTAGAACAAATTCCAAAGGTGGTTATCAATACTTCATTACCTTTACTGATGACTTCAGTAGGTATGGTTATGTTTACTTGATGAAACATAAGTCAGAAGCTCTTGAAAAAATCAAGATTTCATTAATGAAGTACAAAACCAACTTGGTAAAAGAATTAAGGAACTTCATTTTGATCAAGGTGGAGAATACTTAAGTCATGATTTTGAAGACCTTCTGTGATACTATGGTATTGTATAATAATGGACTCCACTTGGAACACCACAACACAATGGTGTATCAGAAAGAAGGAATCAAACATTACTAAATATGGTGTGATCTATGAGTTTTTCTGATCTTCCAAATTTCTTATGGGGTTATGCTCTAGAAACCTTCATGTTTACACTAAACCGTGTACCGTCTAAATAAGTTCAAAAGACACAATATAAGATATGATATGAGAAACATCCCAATGTGTCTTTTATGAAGATTTGGGGTTGTGAAGCTTATTTTAGAAGCAGTTTCTCAAAAATCTTTGACCCAAATCATATAAATGTTATTTTATTGGATAGGGAAAGCAAAAGATGCTACTTTTATACTCCATCTGACAACAAAGTACTTGTTTCCAGGGATGATGTATTCCTAGAAAAGGAATTCCTTTCTAAAGGAATCAGTGGGAGGAAAGTAGAACTTGAAGAAGATCGAGACCAACAAGAAATTATTGAACCTATAAAGGTATAAGAGGATCATAGAGAGTCACAAATAGTTTTGGAATTTCAAATTCCTCATGTAATACAAGAACCTCATAGATTAAATAGGACAACACCTTGATCCAAATAGATTTAATTATCTAGTGACTCAATAAGGCGATTAGTCGGTCATTGATGATGAGCCAACAACCTACCTAGAAGCTAAGAAATGGCTTGAGGACAAGCAATATGAGATGTAATCCATGTATACCAACAAGGTACGGACCTTGGTGGATCAACCTGAAGGGGTAAAACCCATAGGGTGCAAGTGGGTCTTCAAGAAGAAGGCTGAAATGGATGGTAGTGTACAAACTTACAAAGGTTGATGGTTGTAAAGAGTTTCAGACAAGTTCAAGGTGTTTACTATGACAAAACCTTTTCTCCAGTTTCCATGGTTAAGTCCATCAGGATCATGCTTTCCATTGTAGCTTATCATGACTATGAGATATCATAAATCAATGTTAAAATTGCATTCCTGAATGGGAATCTTCTTGAGGATGTGTACATGACACAACTTGAGGGTTTTATTAATCCAAATTATGCAAATAAAGTCTCTAAGCTACAAAGATCAATATGTGGACTGAAGCAACCATCTTAGAGATAGAATCTTTGATTTGAGTTTGGCTTTAGTCAAAATTGAGATGAACCATGTGTTTACAAGAAGGTTAGTGGGAGCATGATTGTATTCCTCATATTGTATGTAGATTACATATTATTGATGGGAAATGGCATCCCTACTTTACAAACGGTAAAAACATGGCTAGGAAATACATTCTCTATGGAAGACTTAGGTGAAGCATCCTACATCTTAGGAATCAAGATATATAGAGATAGATGTAGAAGGATTACTGGGCTAAGTGAGAGCACATACATTGACAAAGTGTTGAAGAGGTTCAACATGTAGAACTTAAAGAGAGGAAACTTGAACATTTCTAATGGTGTAACTATATGTAGAGCTCAATGTCCAAATTCTTGTGAAGAAAGGGAGTGCATAAGTAAGATTACATGTGCAATAGCAATTGGATCTATCATGTACACAATGTTATGTACTCACCCAGATGTCTTGTATGCCTTGATCATGATGAGAAGATATCAGTCAGATTCTGGTGAAGCTCACTGAACTTCCATGAAGAACATCCTTAAGTACTTGAGAAGAACCAAGGATCAGTTTCTTGTCGACGGTGGTGAGGAAGAGTTGGTGGTAAAGGGTTACACCAATGCAAGCTTCCAAACTAACAAAGACGGCTATATATAATAGTTTGGTTTTGTGTTTTTCCTAAACAATGGAGTTGTAAGCTAGAAGAGTTCCAAGTAAGAGATGGTTATTGATTCTACAACAAAGGCCAAGTATATTGATGCATCCAATGTAGCAAAGAAAGTTGTTTGGATCAAGAAGTGCATCTCAAAATTTGGGGTGGTTCCAATCATCAACGATGCAATTGAGCAATGTTGTGATAGTAAAAGATAAGGAACCCCAATCACATCAACATTCCAAGAACATACAATGGCAGTTCCAACTCATACATGAGATCATACATCGAGGAGATGTGAAGATTTGCATAGTACCAACTGAAAGCAATGTGGTTAACCCCTTAACTAAAGCTTTTTGACAATAGACGCATGAAGGTCATGTTATATCACATGGGATTAAGTTCATGGGTGATTGGCACTAAGTGTAAGTGGGATTCTGTTGGTATGTATGCCCATAGATCCAATCATATGATGATTGTAATGACATATCTTACAAACAATTTGATTAATAATAAAGGTAATCTTCCAGTTTATTATATTTTATTTAGTTATCAAATAATGATATTACATAATAAATGTCTAGAGAATGATATTAATCATGGTGTGCATCTTCAGGTTGAGGACATGAACAATGAGATCATATGGATTGTTATTGTCGAAGGCTAATTGATATCAATAACATGTAACACTAGAGTGTGTGTTAGTTCATGATAGAATCTCATTAAGGCATGATATGTGACATCAAACCAAATACATAGTTACTTGTTATAGAACAATGTATTGGACATACCCATCTTGAGAGTGATGCATGGAAACTAAGATTGGTAGTCAGAATCATCTCTCATATTAATGGTGGTGATTGTGGCTCTTAGACCTAAAATCACTACACTCATCTTATGGTGTTCAATGTACTTTGACATTATCCATAGTGACTTTGAATAAGGGTTGCCATAAAGGTGGTTCTCAGGTGCATTGTGATACATGGGGATGACTATGAGTGATGTATGTGGGATTTGTCCCTCCTACAAGAGCATGATGTCCTATTCACTTGATAAGCGAGACTGAGAAATGCATGGCCATTCTCATGTGAGTCAATATTTGATATTGAGCTTACATATATCTTAGACAATCTACTCTAGTTTGAGGAACATGGATTGAACATTGAAGAGGATGATGATTCCATGCCTCAAGTTCAATCTGGATATTAGTGACAAAGGAACTATATGATCACTGTAACACCAATCATAGATTGTAGGTTGAATTTGTTCTCCAAATTTCCGATTACTTGGCTAGCAATGATGTCTTGCTAGATACCACTCATTGCTTGTGATATCATAAATCAGTTATGGACATTCACTACCAAAGTTACTTGGAACCTATAGGGTCACACACATAGGATATGCTTCGAATAGGAGTTTATTCATGAATGATGTTTAACTTGATTACCAAATTGTTAGGTATTCAATTTAAACAACAATGGTTGAATATTTAACGTGATTACTAAAGTGTTAGGTATTCAATTTAAACAACAATGGTTGAACATTGATTGACTAGACTACAAATCTACCGGTTCAAGTGTTAAACTAATCGATTCAAGTGTCAGGTCAATTTGAACCAAAAGTAATCAGAACTCTAAAATGACCGGTTTAGCAAGTGAACTGATTGGCTCAGATGTTGGAACCAACTGGTTCATGTTGTGGACCGACCGTTTGGTTGATAAATACAATTGGATCAAGGATTGATGTTGAGTCATGTTTTCCATTAGTCGAATATTAATTTCCAATACAATTGTGAATAGGAAACATAATGAAACAACCGGTTCAAGTATTTTATTGATTGTCTCATGTGTGAACCAACTGGTTCATTGGTGAACTAACCGGTTCAAAGTTCACAAGTTCTGAAAAATTCATGAAATTTTTTCCTTTCAACTCTTGCTCAACTAGAACTCCTTCCCCGACCCACCTATAAATAGAGGGGTAGTTGAGGCTTTATAGAGACACAACAATAAGCTCTGACAATCATTATCTTCTCACAGTTGTGGTAATGTAAGAAACCAAGCAAGTCCTACCCATCAAAGGGAGGAACAACACTGAAGAGCCAATTGGGAGAGCAAGTTGATGCTAGCACGTTGACTAGAAGGGACAACTCCTTTGCGTCGATTCATCTTCGAATGAAAAGAGTTCTCGATGGTCCGTGTGGACTACTACAGAGGCGAGGAGGCCATTTCCACTCTCTAGGAGGATGAAATCAACCGCCGTCCATGGTGATCAACTAGGAGACCACTACCAATGCCATCCAAATGCAACTTGATGCACACTACAATAAGGGATAGTCGGTGGACTTGCTCCAGGACCATGTATAAACCTTGCAACCCTCTTTTCCATTACATAGTAGTTGATGCAATCTACTATTTAAGGGAAATATGGCAGTAAAAAAATTGTTTTCACTACCATGTCTAATGCCATATTTCCCTACAATTACTCTATCTAAGAAAGTTAGATACTAAAGCAATTAAGGATCTACATTAGACTAACTAGAAAGATCAACACTAATAAGATCAAAAGAGCACTAACTACTCTAGAAAGACCCAACTATCCAAAACAAGGCAATTAACTAATCAAAGTAGTTAAAGCAATTAACTAAACTAGCATGAACTAGCTAAGAGAGCAATTGAGATTTTAATTCGAGTTAAATAGAAATGGGTCATTTGGGGATGTTACTAGGGTTCTAGTTGGGAGAGGGTATAACATGCAAGCCTAACCATTCATTCTAGATTACCAAACCAAACAACTAGACAAATGTAATGGAATCACCCTAAACTATTAGTCAACCATGGATAGAATAGGGTATGTGAAGGGGAACTACTCCCTTGCACACCCTATCTAGCCTTACAGGGCTCAACTAAACTAAGGTTTCGGTGAGATTCCAATAGGATTTGAATAACCTAGGTTATTAGGGTGGAAATCCTTAGTGTAATTGGGATACAAAGATAGTAATGGGGAGTATAGTTTATGGTATTTCACCTAACGTCAATCACTATCTAGCTTTTAGAAAACTCCTAGGCAATTACACTAAACACTCCTACACTAGCTACTTAGATCTTACACCTAGGAGTAAGAGAAGGATATATGTGTGGGGAGATGGGGTGCTAGATAGGGATCCACTAGTTGGACCTAGGAGCAAATACCAAGATAGCCTCACATATGCCATCTTCTCGTAGACTTAGGTGGTTTCAAGTGTAAAACAACAAGTAATTCATGTTTTCAAGAACAAGCCACAACAAGCAACATGGGATATAATATAGAAGTAGAATGCAATCATCATAGAATGAAAATATAGGGTTTACAAACTATATTCCCCCAACACGGTTTCAAAGTATCAATTTAACCCCAAACAGCCCACCACAAAGGGCTTATCTACTCATAGTGCAAAAAAGAGCAAAAGAAGAGGAAGCAGAAGAAAGAAAGACTATGGAGCTTGTAGAAGATCTTCTCCTTCACCTCTAGTAGTAAGAGTACGTCCTCCTCCCTCCTTGGTGAAAATATGACATGGAATGGGAGGTGGAAGTAGCTAAAACCCTAGAAAACTAGGGCTTTGAGGTTGAGGAAGGTGGAAATGGAGTGCAAATAGGTGGGAGTAGGTGGGAGATCTTAAATTCACTAAGGAAGGTATAAATGAATGCTATGGGTTGTAACCTTGACTAAACTTTGTGCTAAAGCTGCCACTCTTATATATACAGGTGGTGGGGAAGCACTAAGTTAAGTGGGAAATTATTGTAGTTTTAGTGTAGAAAATATACTACGGTTGCTAGCCACCATGACCATTTTAGTTGCCACGGTCGTGGTAGATTGGGGTGAACATAGCCGTGGTGGATGGGCATGGGTGAGGTGGAAGTGTGAAAAAATGATAGGTTGAGAGTATTTTTTGGAAAGCCAATGGCACAGCCGTGGTGGGTGAGAGGTGGCACGGGTGTGGTGTGTAGAACGGCCGTGTTTGCTAAAGTGGTCACAGTGATTTTGCTGATGATGGTCGTTGTGCATGCTCCTCACCATGGTCGTGGTGGCTGATACGGGCATGGTAGCTCTGGAGCACCATGGTCATATTAATGGCCACTGCCATGGTACCTAAGTTGCTATAGCACATGAGGTTCTTGAATTTTCCCTGTGACTCGAGCATTTTGGCCACGGCCGCGACAAAGTACCATGACCTGTTTTGAGGGCCCAACTATCCATTTTGGCTCCAAAGTCCTTCAATCAATTGCTCTTTGCCTTTAATGTATTATTGTCCATCTATGTGAGGTTAGGAGATGGTCTAGGACTCATCCCCAGGTGTAGAAACCCAAGGATCCTCCCTTCTTACTCCCCTTCATCCAATTCACGGTTCAAAAACCTAGAAAAAAACACAACGAGCGACCATAAGCAAATTTGATTTGAAACCATTTATTAGGGGAATTAACTTGCATTCTAACATGTCTAAAAGTGATTGATATGCAATAAGACACAATATGGAGCCCTAAATTAGGGTTGCATTAGTTACAAATTCTACTTGAGCGTTAGATGAACTCTAATCATCATTTCAGTCTGATTATTACATTGATTCCATTAAATTGAATCATGAGGTTGAAGATCTATATATCAATATGTAGCATCATTAAATTGTAATTATCTCATTAATGACTTATAAGCATAATCGATCATTAAGTTAATCCATTTTAATGCATTTATAATTCATCAATAATCAATAATAGAACTTTATATCACAATATAACTAAATTGACTAAGTTGAGTATCATATTAAAAAAATATAGGTTTGTATGGAATAATTAACCTATAACAATGCATTAATATACTTTTGGAACTGAAGGCATAAATAGACTTTAATTCTGTTTTATTCATGATCTACTCCTCTTTATGATCAATTTCATATATACTAATAATATCATCTGATCTAGTGTGTATTTTCTACATTAATTGCAAGACACAAGTAATCTAACCAATGGAAGATCTCCATGTCAGAGAAAAGCCTATGACTAATTTTGTTAGGGGGTGGATCGACATCATGGAGAATTAGTCATGTGACCTTTCTCTCTGAACACACACCTAGGGATCTTAGGGTCATTTGACCCCAGGTCTCCTTCTACCTCATGAGGAGGCCTGATTCCTACCCTAGGTGAGTCAACAACGGGGCTGACTCCCCATTTCTTGGGTTGTAAAGGTGTAGAGGAGGCCAATGAGGCTCTAACAGTCCTTGCTGAACTTGGACATTCCATAGATGTGGTCGGAGGTGGCCAAAATCACAAGAGACTACTCTGAGATTAATATGTATTGTGACAATGTGCAGAATAGAAAAGGAAGATTAGAAACCTTACCTATTCATCTCTGTGTGTAGGTTGGAGATAGTGCATCTCCTCATGATCCTAGAATCTTCTTCCTGTGTCATGTGATCCATGATGAAGCTATATAATAGCATCCTTCACCATGAAGGTGAATGAGTAGAAGATTGATGTTCGGGTTCAACTCTAGAGGGTTGGGTTCTGAGGATGATGCATAAGGTTTATTTGGTTTCTCTTTTCCTTGCTGGACAAAGACCTTTGGTTCCTTATATAGGCTTTGTCTAAACCACATAGTGTCTGCAACCAGGTTTCAGGTTTGAGAAGATAATGTTGTTATCCGTTGATAAGTTCACCAACATGATGCTCTATCTCATATTAGTTTGCTAGATGCAGAGGATGGTCAGGGTAGTTATTGGATTTGATTCGATATATGGGGAGATCGGGAGATAGACTACAAGGGCAGAGAGATTGAAGATCAAAGCAGTGAGGTTTCCTATTTTCAAGAGGGTAGGCTCCTGTGAAGGAGATGGCTTCACATATACACTAGACTTAAAGGATTACCTTTGATAAAACTCCTTTTTATTAAAACTATTAGAAAATCCACGTCAATGCCCCTTTTATTCCCAATTTTAAGGGTAATCTCCCAATATCCATTATCTACTAGTGGGCGAGGGATAAATACTTAAATATTCCACTAATTGTTAGACTCATTTTCTAAGAAATAAGCAATTAATTCTTTAATTAATTACCTAGGTCACACATTATCTTGGAATCTATTCGATTTTCTTCTATAATCCTATTTTTTAATTATCAATCACCTAAAATTATATCAAGTATTTATTATGAGCTCGATATGTTTAGTTCATCATTATGCACTTCAAGGACCCCCTAATTGGCCCAAATGGGCTTGTATTGAATTCCAGGGCTCATTACCTATTCCTTGGCCCTACAAAGGGTCCATTTGATTAATTAAATCCTTAGTTACAAATTTAAGGCATTTCTTATCAGTTGAATCATCAAAATCATATATTTTCTTAATATGACATTATTTCCTTAATTTGGAGATTCCAACTAAGTCAAGGGCTTAGATCCATCATCCCAATTCGATCTAAACTATACTATCGATCCAATCATTCTAATATTGTTCTGATTAGCTTAGAGTGAATCTCAATGATTGTTGGTGAATTCATAATCATAGATTCCAAATTTGAGGACCTTAGAACTTCAATTTGGTGCAAATATAAGTAATGGCAATGCACATATATATTTCCTCTTTGTTCCACTTCATTCCCCTCCCTTCCCCGTCACTTTGTCTAACCAAATAGTTTTTATATTTGCCTTTTCCTTTCCCTTTTAATCCCTTCCTTGTTACTTTCTTTCTACCAAAAATGGACTCTCAATAGTTCCTTGTACTTCCATTATGTAAGATTTCCTCATAATTTTCTCCCATCATTTTCTTGCTTTCAAAATATGTTAAGTATTTCTATGATACTATACAAAAACATACACATTTGTTTCCTTCATTTCTATCCCTAGGAACTTGAGATGGAAGTATAAGATGCTTGTGGTTGAGAACGTGAATGGGACAAGAAGATATGATATTGATGATTAGATTAGTGTCATGTGATAAGAGCTTACCATTAGAACAAATAGGGTCAAAGTTGAATATCATGCTATATGGAATGTCAAGACCATCCATGCAAAAAACCTTCCATGGGCATCAACATGGTTATATTAAGAATGAAGCAAAAACTTGATGGTGTATGGGGAATCAGAGGTAGACATAGATTTAATAGCAAACTAATTGACAAAGAGAGATTGAAAGATATAGAAAGGTTTTGTTTGCTCACGGGAATCACATAAACCTATTTTCATGAACGGAATATTTCCTACTAATGTTTATAATGAATATTTTATTATTTGTTTTGTGGAACATATGAGTTAGGACAATGGAAATTGAAATAGAACATAAATGGAAAAATATTTACAAGAATGTAATTTAAAAGTATTTAAAAAATTGTCCATTAAATTTATAGTAGGAAGATCAATAACGGTGTCTCCACTAGAAAATGTCTTAGTGAGGTCCATAGGAATCCATATAAACTCATATTATTATGACTTGAGTGTCTAGATATGAAATTCATTTTAATTTGTCTTTTAAATTAATAGAAGTTTTAGTCAAACTTATAGTTCAACCAAAATGTCCTCAGCCAAATTCTCAATTCAATCGAGTGCTATTTCAGCTGAACTCTAGTTCAAATTATGGGTATTCAAAATGAAATAGTTCTAATTTCCCAGTCATGTTTTTAACCTATTTGATTCCCCACACATTCCAGTCAAAGTACAATTTGAGTGTGAAGTAGAGTTGACTGAGGCCTAGTCAAGCAAAGATTAGGTTCATGGTTTCATTTTTACTCGGCCAACATCTCCATATTGACTAAGGGTGATTTAAATTTCTTCCCTTGTCTAAACCTATTAAATTTTTAAATATGATAGCCAAATTTGATCACTTGAACAACCACTATGATAAAAGAGCTTCGTCATTTTGTACCTTAATGGATGATATTGTGCTCAAGTGGAGCTTATCCATTACTAAAATATCCCCATTCTTTTTAGAATTTCATAAGCAATATCCTACTATGCTATATCATGTATTTTCTTTACTCCAATATTCTTCCCTTGTGATTAAATCTTATAGCGGTGCTTCAAAGTGAATGAAGTGGTAAGTAGTGTAGAGGGAATGGTGGTCCTCCCTTGGCCTAGAAAAGAGGATAGATGAGGCAACTTGCTATGTACACAAGCACAATGAGGTGTTGAGGTGACTTATTGTAGGCCCTACAAGGTAACGGTGTTTATCTCCCTCAACAAAGATATTAAGGAAATAATTTCTATGATTTTATTCTTATTTTATTTGTTACATATATAGTTGTACATTTCTTCCTTCTAAATTATTTAATAAAGATTATTTTCCAAAGACTAGTGGTTGGAGATACAACTAGGTGCAATATTAGGAAACATTTTTGTTTGCTTAAAAACATCAATGTACTCCTACTTTCTACTTCTTCTTTACATAAAGTTTTGTTATAACATAGTTGATACTACTATGTATTGTTAGGACATTTCAAATATGTAGTTTATGTTCACCCCCTCTATACTCTATATTCAATTTGTATCAGAATAGGTCGTCTAGGTACCTTAAAACATAGCTAGGAGCATGAAATCTCAACATGGAAGGCACGACACAAAATCTAATTGGTGTATGGGAATCTAGAGCTCATGGAAAGGATGATAAGAGATAATGTTCAAAATCCTTTCACAAATAAGATGAATAGAAATAAGAAGAAGATGATGATGATGTTAATATCAAGTATGATGATGATGATATCAATCTAGATCAATAAAAGGAAAAGACAACTGAAGAGGACGTGCATGAGATAAATTTACTTGATCATTCAACAAAAGAACTTATTGATATGCTCTCTTATACTAGAAGTCAAATGCTATCTGTAGAATAGTTGTAATAAGTTATCTAAGCTAGTGGAAACTTAAACAAAAAAAAGTCGAGGATCTTTCTTGTGATAACGATGAACTCAATTCTAGTCCTGCCACTATTGATGACATTTCTATTATAAAGTCAAAGATAGATGATACTTGATAGACAAAATACTTCTCTTTTAAATAAGTTAAATTATGATCAAACCCAACCTATCTATGATATTATGAAGATAACAATCACATATGTGAAAAAAAGAACAATTTGTGTTCTAGTACAATGATCCTTAAAAACAAAATTCTTGATCTAGTCAATTACAAAAGCCCACAAAAATATAGTATATAATCTTCTAAATGGGCAATCTATTTCATTGATCCTATAAACAGGTAGATATAAGTGGTCTTGGCTACAAATCAAGAATTATCTGCCAAAAAAGATATTCATAAAACCATTTGTTATAACAACCACTCATACAAAAGCAAAAATCATTAGTTCCTTCTCAACCTGGACATCTTATTTGTCAATGCCTTTACAGGAAGGGTGACCATAGGAAGCTAGTCTGGATCCAAAAATCTTCTCCACTCATTGGGCCATCCATTAATTATTGACATCAATGTTTGATCTAATCCTAGTGATGCATATGCCTCTATTATTGCAACTTTGATTTTTGATGTAAACTTGTGTTACTGATGAATCCATGTGTAATGCAGGATTGGATGGTTATCAAATTAACTTTTTCAACTTATATAGTTTTAATTTGAATCAAACTCATAGGTCTACTAATTAGTTAGTCAATTAGACTTACAATTTGATCAGACTATGTTTGTCCAATTTCCAAGTATGTGGATCATATATTATTATCATGTCTATCAAATTATGTATCTATTGTATCTAAAAATATATCTCATTGATAAATATTTAACATATTTGAGAATTTCAAAGTAGTACAAGTTCCAAAATTATAACCCATAAGGATCCACACATTTATGCCAAAACTTGAACTTGCATGATTGGGTGATTGAAAGTGGATGTTGCAAGTATATGACTAATGACAAGGAGAAATTTTAACCTTTGAAGAAAAATAAAGAATGAATATTAACATGTGGTGGAAAATGTTAAAATCAAAGTAATTTGAATCTGGAATACAAGAAACAGTCTTTCTGGTAAAATTGTTTTACTTGTATATGGCATGCATAAAAACTTTGTTGAGTCAATCAATTCTATGATAATAGTTTTGATGTCATGCTTTGAAAAATGATGTATGTAAACTTATTTCTCAAAGTATTAGTAATTCATTTATGACAAAGTAGGGATCACAATTTATTTATCTTTAAGACCAAATCCAACTTGACCCATAAAAGGTACATGCCCCATAGACAATGAAGAAAATAAACTTCTTTGACATACAAGACGAGACCATGTAAACTTGAACCTAATCCACATCTACCCAAACTTGATCTAGTTATAGGTCTCCCCAAACATTCCCTTTAGAAATCAAGAACAACAAGAACCTTGTACCAAGTAAAATAGAATGAAAATTCAAGTCTAAGAAGAATTAATACAGTATTAGACCTTTAGAACCAACCGATATGGATCTATTTGGACCAACTTGGTGGATAACATGTTCCTTTTTTATATTACTTATTTTTTGGAATTACTTGGATCCATTTTCTTAGTTTCAAAAAATAATACACTTGATACACTCAAAATTTTTTACACTAAAGTCAAAAATGATCTTCATCTTAGGTTTAGCACCATGAGAAGTTGGCATAGTGGGAAGTTATTAGAACTCAATCTCTCTTCAATTTTTCCACAATCAAGAAATGACAAATGTAATGATGATTGGGTACATGCATTCTACCTCTCTCCTATCCACTTTCACAAAACAATCATGATTAAAGCACCGAAACATACAAAGTTCACATATAGAGCATAGAATACACAGTCAATCCATATGGTTGTCATATAACTCTGAGTAAATCGTTTCATGTCAATGAAGATAAAAAAATGACTAATTTTGTTGTTACATTCATGCACTCAATCTCATATGTCAATCCACACTAAGTAACCCTTGTGTTTATAAAAAGGGGGAAAATGAGCTAGGTTTGATGTTTTCTAGCTGAATGGGCATGCAAATGGAAGAAATGTAGTAAGGGGTTGGAGTGCTATTATATAGGAGCCCTCATCTTTTCTTTATGCAGATGTTATTGCATAGGATCATCTTTTGTTTTTATTTTTGCTTTTTTTTTCTTTTCTTTGCCCTTGGTGTAGCTAGGGCACGTGATGGTGAGAATGAAGTGGGGGGATATAGATATGGCCACCCCAAACTTTTGGAGGTGGTCAAGATTTAATATGTGCACTTTGGCATCCTTTCATGAGACGGATAGGTAAGAATATGATAGAAGAAAAGTGAGTCAAAAAGGGGTTACTAGTATGGATTTCAACATGAGATCTCCTGCATGAAATCTAATCCAACAAACTCATCAAGTAATGACACAACACATGAATGAGCAATATTGAAACCAAACTTGTATCATGAGATTATATAAACCATAAGCCTTTGCGGATTGCTTCAATCACGATTCAACCAAACAATTTACAAGCTTGAAATAGGTGAATCACATGTAAAAAAGTCAAGATTGAGGCCATTTATTAATAAACCAGGATAATTCACTTGCATTTGTCAAATGTCATCCTTTTCAATTGACAAAGTAGAGATTGTGTCACAATATGTTGTTGGGCAAGACATTCTAAATTTGGGCAAAATTGGCCAAAACGATGCCAAATTTCCTTCAATTTCATCTAAGCCTTCATTATGGAACATAAAGCAAGAAACAAGCAAACCCTAGCTTAAACATACACAAATTACAAGAAAACTACATTATATGCAATACATGACAAAAAGAGAAATTCTTTTTTAAAATTATGCAAAAAAATGCAAGAAAATGAACTATGTGATATGCATGTATGTAAACCAAGCAGACAAAGTACGGATACACAAGTATGAGAGATGGTCATATTGTTTGATCATCTTGAGAAAATTTTTACAACAATGAACATAGAGGAAAGTGGGCTAAAGAAAGAGCTTACCGGCTACCACCCAAAAATTTTCAACCATGATGTCCTCAACATGAAGTAGAAGTCTAGGATGATAGGGTAGATGGCATGAAGTCGGGGGTATACAAATGCCAAGAGGTAAGAGAGATATCAAGGTGTCTAGTGAGTAGGATAGAGCTACCATGACCATTCTATGTAGAACGATCATTCTGCCTTGCCAACACTACAACCGTGTTGTGTGGAACGACTATGTAGGTTGCCTTCTTGTAGCTTTTCTACTGATTTACAATTCTCTTTTCATTCTTGATCTTCTCTGTGGTGATATCATCCATGCATATTCCTCCTTAAAATGTGCATGTCCTAACATGATTCACAAATAGCTAAAACCATCAAGTATAAAATGTGTGTGCATTTTCTAAGAAAAGTGAAAAATAACCAAAAATATCAAAAATAGAAGGTTGGGTGAAAAAAATTCCCAAACCTAGGTGGTTTGCCTCCCACTAGCCCTAAGCTTCATGCCTTCAGTTGGGTTTTTTTATTCTTACAACATTCATCCATTTGGGATCCTCATGTGTCCACTCTTGCAATAGATACATCCCTCTTTTGTATTCAACATGTGTTCCTTGTCTCATTGATCACCAAAGCTATCATGAGGTCTTCCATATGGATCTCGTCTTTCAAATGATCATCCAGACTCTTCAAGTGACCATGTCTAATATTCTCATCTCAGTCTTGAAAAACCACTATAGGGGGGTGAATAGGGTTTTATGGAGATTTAAAAAATAATTCAACTATAACAAGCAACCATAAAAATATTGGACAATGGGATAAGGATTTAGAGTGGTTCCAACCTTAGCAAATACTAAGGCAGTCAATCCACTACCTGGTTACTTACCCAACCAGGATTTTGAAAGTACCTATATTTTATTACCTCACAAGGATGTTACATAAAATATAACTACCTTCCCAAACCCTTTGGACAGCCTTCACCTAGAAGTAGTCTCACCAACCTCGAAGCAGCCTTCCTTGAAGTAACCTCAAGCTCCCCCTTGAAGTAGCCTTCCTCTTGAAGTATCTTCCCGCTAAGACAACCTTTTTGAAGTAGTCCAAAGTCCACCTTCTCCACTGAGAAGACCCTTCTCCACCTGAGAAGTCAAACCCTCTCCAATCCACAGCCTGCAACCCTAAGAGTAGCAAGGAGAGTACAAACAATATAAAGGAATAAGAAGGAAAAATAGAAATTACAATACCGTTGTAGCACAAGGCTTGATTTCCTATATCAAGCGTTTTGATCTCCTAACCAATGTATATGAAAGTGTAAGTATTGTGGGTAGGAGATGCTAGCCTATAGGACACGAAATTAGAGTAATGGAAATGAGTAGCAAATGTTGGAGTTGCTCAATTGCTCACAAGAAAGATTGCCAATTGCAAGTAATATGCTCAAGTGTTGCAAAAGTGTGTATAAGGTGTCCTAAGGCTTGTCCTATTTATAGGAATGGCCTATGAATGCTTAAGGACGTTCTAGACACTTTCTAGGGGGTTCTAAGTACTTAACTAGACGTTAGGTATCCACTAGTTGCTTTAGCAACGGCTAGTTAATTAACTCTAAAAAGTGCATACAGAACTCTTCTCGGTCGAAGAATTGAGGATTTGTCGACCGAGGGACTGTCTGGAGCAAGTGTATATAATGTTCTAATCCAACTCTCAACTACCTTGTCTACTGTGTCTAACGGCTACTTGGGTCATTCTCAGTCGAGGAATTGGTCGACCGAGAGTGTCTCGGTCGAGAAGTTTGTTGACCGAGAATGACTCTATTTCACTGTTTTGAACTATGTACTAAGTGTGTGTATGAGTGTGCAATTGTGACACCATTGTAGGGGATGACCTGTCTAAGTGTTGTGATTGTCTAGGGAAGATCTAAACGCTTGATTTACATGATATCTAAGTACTTGTACATTATATACTTGTACAAGTTTTTACATTTGATTACAATCATGAATTAAAGCATTTTGAGCATATAGATCTTCCAAGTTGTGTCATCCACCTAGTTCCTACAACACTCAAGTAGCACGTTAGATCCACAAGAATGAAATGTTTGTCATCATCAAAACAAATGAATTATGATAATGTCCAATTTAGCCAACAATCTCCCCCTTTTTGAAGATGACAAACATTTCCAAAAATATAAAATAAGGAAATGTGAATCATATGAGTTTCATACCTGAAGTTTACCTTTTGTAGCCATTCTCTTGTTTGTAAGTGTGTGTTGGCGAAATGATTATGAAACTCATTTTATTGAATATTTTTTATTTTATATTATTTCTCCCCCTTTATCATTTCAAAAGGATAACCAAGATAATCATTAAGTATGACTTTTATGACTCCCCCTTAATTTGATAATTATATGCTCCCCCTTAATAAGATATTCAGTTTTAAAAGCAAGGGATGCAAGCCACTTTTTGTCAAATTTAGCCACAATTTATTTCTCAATCATTTGCAAAGGATGTTAAGCCTTGAAATGATATGAGATCCTTTTAGATTCATGGCATATGTGTTTTGATTTCTCTTCCATTTTACAAGGGATGTTAAGCCCTAAAAATGACATGAGAATCCTTTAAGCTTATAGTAGAGTACATGAATGTATCTCTAACCAAATACGCGAAATGTTATGCCCTGATTTGTTTAGAGAACTCCATTATATTCATACATATTGTAGGCTCCAAAATTACTTTAAGGATACTAAGGTCATACTTAGCCTTAAATTTTCTTTATGATGGTTACAAAATTTTATAAGTTCCTTCTTAATTTTATAGTCAATATAGTTTTGTGAGCTCCCCCTTAATCTTATAATAAAAATAATTTAAGGATTCTAAGGTCACAATAAGTATTAGATCATAATAAGTTAACCTTTTATGAGAGCTATGCACTAAAATCTTGTTTTCAATATACTAAGTGCAAGAAAATGATTTACAAATAAGCATTTGGTCAAGCTTATTTTAGGTCGACCTTGACTTCGACCATGGTGCCCCTTGGTCAAATTTGATTTCAACCAAGAGGCAATTGTTGCAGATTTCCAATTTAAGCATTTCATGGTTTACAGAGTATTAATCATGTATAACAAGAATATCATTTTCCATAAGCTAAGCACAAGATAATCATTTAACTAGTATGTCAAGATGCAGTTGTGCCATAGAGTTTTGTTTTAATATGTAATGAGCTGAATCACAATAATTATTTTGAAAGCAATATCCAATCATGGTTCATATTTTCAGTTTTAATCCAAACCATGTAGGAGATTATAGCAATTAAAAATGAACTTGCAATTTATGGTATATGTTCTTAAAGAATTTTCTCCAAGATTCATTCTTGATTTGCATATAAAATCAATCATTAATAGTAAATTGATAGCAAACTAGATCAATTAAAATAGATTTAGCAGAACTTGATTTGGTCGAACTTGTCTTCGATCGAAATTTATCTCGGTCGAAGATTTTCTCGACTAAGTATTCTACTGTTTTAACAGGTTTTATCAGATTTTTGCAAGCTTAAAAATAGTAACCTTCTCGGTCGACTAATTCTCGACCGATAGTGTTCTCGGTCAAACATTTTCTCGGTCGACTTTCTCTTCATAGTACACAGGTTCTTGAGAAACTTGGCATAAGATGGAATCTTCTTGATAACATCCAACAAAGGAATGTTCACCTTCACTTGGTGAAACACATCTAGAATGTCAAAATTGTGCTTATGCCTCCTTTTTACTTCCTAGGGCTCATCCAAGTCCTCAGGGAATGGTGTCTCACTCACTTTTGCAAAATGTCCTTTTTTGTGGCATGACATGAGAGACTCTAGGAATCATAGGTGGAACTGTAGGATTTGTAAATGGAGTAGAAGATGGAACACACAATAGCACATGCTCAACACAAGATGTCATAGTATCATCTACAACAATTTCAATCACAGTATCACCCTTGTGCTGCCTTTTCCTTGTTTTATCAACATTTCCTTGACTTGTGGGTTGCTCAAGAGATTTTCCACTCTTATAACTGTCATATCACTTCCTTTCTCATGGTGTAGAGGGGGAGCTCATTGTGGTTGTGGAGGAGGTGGAGGTGATACTTGGTATGGAATTGAGGTGGAGGAGAGAATTGAGATTGGTAGGTGAATTGGTGGGAAGATTGTGGTGATGGAGGGGGAGGAGGTATAAGGCTTGGGAAGGCCTTGGAAATGATAAATGGGTTGCACTTACAATGGAGGTGGACTATAGAATACTTGAGAAGAATGCTTCATTGAAGTTCATTATGGGTTGGGAGGGCAGCTCTGCTTCCGCTTGAAGAGCAAGTATTGAATAGAGCTGCTATATTTATCCTCAAGCCTTGTCACATTCATTTGCACATCATCAAAGCTTTTCAACCTAAAGAGAATTTTCTCCTCAAACCTTGAGCTATATATTGGACTTTGTTGTTTTGGATATCTATAAGGATGAGTTGTCTTCACTCCACCAAAGGACTCAACAAAATTGTCCAAGTACAAGGAACATTTTTCACTTGGTTTTTCATAAATCTCACCATTTCTTCAAGAATTGTCACCATTTATGGGTTTAAATCACTATGAGATGGAGATGTCACACCAAAGGGTTAGTCACCATCATTCATCATTCTAGAATCTTGGTCCTTGAACTTTCCGATAACTACTCAAACAAGGGACATGTCTCCTCAGGTGGCTTCACCATAAAAGCTCCTCCACAAGAAAAATCCATAGTAGCTTGACTCATTGGAGAGAGACTGAAGTAAAAAGATTGAACTAGTTGCCACAGAGGGATCTCTCATGGTGTGGGAACTCTCTTAACATCTTTTGAAATCTTTCCCAAACATCATGGAACCACACATTACCCACTTGATTGAAACTCACTATGGCACTTTGTATTTGTGTCAACCTTTCAATGGAGTAGACTTTTCTTAAGAATACATTCTTCATCTCCTCTCAACTCATGATGTCCCTTCTTAAATCATACCAATCTTTGACTTTGTCTTTGAGGGAGAGTGAGAAAAAGGTCAACCTGATTATGCCATTATTGGCGTCCTGAAGGTGGAGCATACTTCAAGAAAGGAGTTTAAGTGCTTGTAGGGGTTCTCATTCTCTGAGTCATAGAATGTGGGTAGGAACCCAAGAAGACCTACAGTGATGGATAATTTCTCCCATGGCATTTCATCAACTCTATTGGAAATTTGCAATTTGTAGTTGCTAGGAATGAAGTACTCTTGAAGTGGCTTGTGAGGTGCATTTTTTCCTTCCATCTTGTCTTCCACGGGTTATTGTGACCTGCACAAGGAACAACCAAGAAAAAGAGGACATCTTAGAAAATCAGCATGCACAATAATACAAAAAATAAAGAATAAAGAATAGCAATGATGAGGGTAGTAGAAAAATATCAAAGCAAAACTAACTAGCTACGTCGAGCGACTTTCTCCTCAGCAACAATGCTAGAGATCTTGGTATGTTTCTCAAACGCAACAAAACAAACTGGAAAAGGATGGTGTAAAAGGGGAGAGTCAACATCACAACTACAAGGTAGCTATGGCACTTTCTATCCCTAGAAACGGTGCTAGAAAGCTTGGTGGATTTCTCCTAACCCCCAAGATATACACACCTAAATTAATTGAGTTTTGACTATATGTGCACACCACAAGGGCTCGAACACACTGGGTATCTTTCAAAATTTATAAAGATCCCTAAGAGGCTCACTCACATATACTAACACACTATACTTGCAAGCGCACAGGGTCATATTATAGTATATAAGGGTGGAAAGTTAGGGGTCAAACCCAAGAGAGGAAGGGGGCACTAGAGCTAGGTTAGTTTTGGCTATGTTCCTACGTGTAGTCTAGGGTCGAAGGGTTTGATGGTTGATTTTTTTATTACACTAATGATGAACAAGCAAGTAAAGGTGAACAAACAAGAATCAACACCTAAATTACCCTAGATAATTAGTTCTAATGAGCAAGAAAAGATGAGCTAATCAAGAACAGGGGCAAGCTACACTAAGATAAGAAAGGCAAACAAAAAGAGATCTACACTACACTAATCTAACAAATTAAGCATAAGAGCAATCAAAGACCTAGAATAGAAAGAACATGGAAAGAATATAAATAAGAAAGTAAAGAGCTAACTAAGCTAGTACTAGCTAAACAAGAAGGGAATTAGGGTTTTAATGCAATTAAGAGAAGTGTGGGCTTTCTGGGGAATGCAGTTGTCAATTGTGTTGAGGGTGATAACATGTTAACATTTCTCTTCCATTTAGATTACCAAACCAAACAACAAGTTAGATGCTAATGAATTACCCTAAACTATTGATTGGCCATGGATAAGGTAAGTGTGTATAGGGGAACTAGTCCCTAACACCTCCTACCCACCCTTACGAGGCTCACTTGGATTAGGATTTAGGTGTAATTCAATTAGGATCTAATCAAGACTAGGTTTCTAGGATATGAACTCGTAGGGTAATTGGGGTTGAGGGTAGTAATGGAAGGTGGAAGTGGGGTTTTACACCTCATGTTATCTACATTCTAGCCTTGAGAAGGCTCCAAGCTAATTACACTAAATGCTCCTATACTAGCTACTTAGATCTCTCACCTAGGTGTAGGAGAATTGATTGACATGTATGAAGGTGAATAGCTAACTAGGGATCCATTAATTGAACTTAGGATCAATTCACAAAAAGAGCCACATATAAGCAATTTTCCTAGGATCTAGGTGATTTCAAGTACAAGCAACAAAGAAATTTATGGGAAATGAGATAGAAGTAGAACATAATCATTGGTAAACAAAATCACAATGTTTACATATCACTTTCCTCCAACATGGTATCAAAGTAACATTTTTGACCCCAAACAACCCACCTAAGGGTCCTAGCTACTCATAGAACAAGAAAATACAAAAATAGAGAAGAAAGAGTTATAAGTATCCATGAAGCTCAGTGTAGATGAAGGAATCCTCCTCTCCAGCTACTGCAAGGGCGTCCTCCTCCCTCCTCCAAGGTGAAATGGTATGGAAAGATGGTAGAAAGTGGTCAAAACCCTAAGAAGCTAGGGTTTTGGTGGTGAAATTCATGAAATGGAGTGGAATGGAGATGGAAATGATGTGGAATGGAAAGGGAGAAAAATGGGGAGCTAGGGTTGGCTAGGGAGTAGCTAACCTCAGGCTTCATCTTCCACCTATGTATACATAGGTGGAAGCATTAGGTTAAGTAGGGGTAGAATAGGGAAGTAGCTAGTTTTATGAGTAGCATGGTCGTGTTGGGCAGCGCATACATGGTGGGTAGGGGTGAAAACACTCATGGAGGGATGAAATGGGTGAGGCAAAATGGGAAAAGGTTATAGGCTAATTTTGGGTTTTGAACTGCTGGTGGCATGACCGTGGTGGTCACAATGACAATGGTGGGTCATGGGCAACACGGCCGTGGTGGTGGCTGAAGAATTGTTGGTCGTTCAGAGTAGCACGGGATTTCTGTCTTCTTGGGAACATGGTCATTCTATACTGCATGACTATTCTGGGTCATGTTAGCATGGCCATGCTGTGCTACACGATTGTGCTGTTGAACTTGAATTTCAAGGCTTGGACTCTATGTATTTCTTTGGGCCAGCACAACCTCTGTAGCACCACGACCGTGTTGGTCTCTTTGGCAGCACTTTGAGTTTGTTCTTTGTTCATCCTTCAACTTATTTGCTTCAGTTGACCCTTTGCCACTAGGGGTAGGTTGAGGGAGCCTTTGACTTCACTTTGGGCCTCTCTAAGGGTAGAGAAACTCTAGGATCATTCTCTCTCTTCATCCAAGCATGATCCAAGTACCTAAAAAACATGTAAAGAACATCCATAAGTGCATTTGATGATAAAACATATATTGAGGTAAATAACATGTAATCTAACAAGTATATATGTGATTAAAGTGCAATAAGACACAAGATGAAGCCTAAAATAGGGTTGCATCACTTTGCGAGCAGCTTAGGTGAGTCAATGGTGGAAGTTGACTCTGTGAATCTGGATCTTTGAGTGATAGGTGAGTGCACCAACACCTCCTCCTTACCTCTTCGAAGTCTTTGATGGCCTCAAATGGCTAGGAGGTTGTTGGAGTAGCAAGGACGGTGAAGTTGAATCTTCAGTGAGGTTCAGAGAGGAATATGAGAGGAATAGGAGGGCTTAGGGGAGAAATTTGTTGTAGAGGAGGGAGATCGAAGTCAAGCAGGGTCTTGCCATCAGACTTCTGGTCTCACAGAGAATGGCTATCTCTTCATATAGCCTCAGCTACAGAGGGTTGGTTGATGAAGGGTTTGGGATTTAAGGAAATCCTTAATTGATTTCCAAATGCTATTAAACCAGGGGTTTCCTTGTTTGGACTTTCCTCCTAATCATAATGGTATGGTTTCCAAGAATGCTCGTGGATCAGAGAGAGGGAAATGAGAAATCAAAAAGGAAAGAATTGTTCCTAGTTTCCTTTCTCGGCTTAGGGTACACGACAAGCTAGTCATATCCAGATATTAATCCAGTGGTTGACATAACATGTGAGTTATCAAAAGGGAGGTCTTATTTCCTTTTCGTAAAATCATGACATTTAATTCATATTTCCATAATCCATTTCACTTTAGAGAAACTAGTTAAAATCATATCTCTCTCTACTTTTGTCCAAATAATCCTAAATTTTAAAGGAAAGTCTTTAAGGATTAAATCTTGATGTGGGCGAGATTTTGTTGCAAAATATACAAGTTAATGATAGTTTTCTTGTCTCCAAGTCTCCCTTTTATTTGATTTATTTAAGGCATCATTGAATTCTCTTTCTTACTCAAACTTGGCAAATTCCTTATTTTTTATGTATTTTCTCATTGTGTGCAAAATTGAACCTATTTAAATCCATTAATTGCCTTCAATCCATTTTTTTCTAGAAAACTCCACACAAATCCATAATTAAAGTATCAATTGTTCATTACTTTTAGTAATTCTTTTATTATTGGGTTTTCCTTTCTTTATCCATTTTCTATTAATATATTATTGAAAATAGTAAAACCCACAAAATCCATTGCCAAGGAGAATTTGCATTTTAAATCCATACTTTTAAAATAAGGCATACCAAGTTTTCTAATATATACTTAATAATCTAATATTTGCATTTCAAATATGTAAATACATGCGAAAAACCATGTTTTAACACTAGGTTAGATCACCTAAGTACTCCACCAAGTAGGAGATAGAGAGAAGAGAATGTAGGGAAATATGGTGACGGATAAGGCAATGAAAACAAAAAAAATTCTTACCAAATTCCCCTTAGACAACAGATTGCGTCTACAAATATTGATTGATAAGGAAGGTTGTAAGGCATATACCTTGTCTTAGAGCGAGTCCAGCAACTTATCCTTGTAGCAGTGTGCTTCTTTCTCAAGTAGCACCTCGAGGGCTGTTGGTGGCGACCTCCTAGTGTAGCACCACAGATGGCGGTTGATGACATCCTCCTAGCAGGTGTCAAAGGCCTCGACGCCTCTATGTATTCCACATGGATCACTAGGAACTCCTGTCGTTCTTTTAGAACACACAATTATAAGTTGTCCCTTCTAGTCTATGTGCTAGCATTGACTTGCTCTCCCTTGTTGTCTCTCCCTTACTATCTCTCCCTTTTACGGGTAAGACTTGCTCAGGTTCTCACGTTACCATAACTGTGAGAATACAATAATTGTTAGAGATTGTTTTTGTTGTTTTTTGAAAGCCTCGACTACCCCTCTATTTATAGGAGGGTCAAGGTTAGGGTTTCTAGATTAACTGGGGGTCAAAAAGAAAAAAATTCATGAATTTTTTGGAACCTACGAACCACAAACTGGTCTGTTCACCACTGAACCGGTTGGTTCACCACTGAATTGATTGGTTCATATGTGAGTCGATCGGTTCAACACTTGAATCGATCAGTTCACCATGTTTCCTATTTATACTTGATTTTTAATACTTGATTAATGTGCAACATCACATCAACATCAATCCTTGATCCAATCTCATTGATCTCCCAACCGGTCAGTTTACAACCTAAACCCATCAGTTCATACATCTGAACTGATCAGTTCACTTGTTGAACCGATCTTTTTAGACTTTTGATAGACAACTTTGTTTGAATTGAATACCTAACACTTTACTAATCAATTTTAAACCATATTCATGAGTAAAATCATATGCATGTGACCCTATAGGTCCCAATTTACTTTGGCAGTGAATGTCCATAACCAATTTATGACATCACGAGCAATGAGCGATATCTAGAAACACATCATTTCTACTCAAGTAATTGGAAAGTTGGAGAACAACTTCAACCTAAAATCTATGATTAGTGTTGTAGTGATTGTATAGTTCCTTTGTCACTGATATCCATATTGAACTTGAGGTATGGAATCATCATCCTCTTCAACATTCAATACATTTTTCTTAAACTAGACTAGACTACCTGAGATGCATGTGAGTGCACATATCATATATTGATTCACATGAGTATGGCCATATATTTCTCAATTTCACTTATCAAGTGGCTAGGATATCAACTCCTATAAGAGGAACAAATCCCATCTACATCACTCACAATCATTCCCCATGTATCACAATGTATCTGAGCATTACCTTTATGGTAACCCTTATTCAAGGTCATGTTAGATGATATCAAAGGACATCAAACGACATGTGATGAGTGTAGTGAAATTAGGTCTAAGAACCATAATCACCATCATCACTATGAGAGCTAATTTTGATACCATTCAATGGTTTCCATGAATCACTCTCAAGGTGGGTAAGTCTGATGCACTATTCTCTAACAAGTACCTATGTCTTTGGTTTGATATCACATATCATGACTAATGAGATTCTAACATCAACCAACACACACTCTAGTCTTGTGTGTTATTGTTGTCTATCAACTTCCACAATAACAACTAACTAGGGACATGACAAGAATTTATGTAATCTTATATCACTGTTTAGGTCCTCAGTCCAAAGAGATATGTCATCATGTAACATCATACTTTAGACATCTATCTTGTTACACCATTATCTCATAAGTGAATAAACATATAGATGACGATTACCTCTGTTATTAATCAAATCATCTACAAGATATGTGTTTACAATAATCACATGATTGTCTCTCTGGACATACATATCAGTAGACTCCCACTTGCACTTAGAGCCTATCACCCATGAACTTAATCCAAGTGATCTAACATGATCATTTACAAGATATGCCTTTACAATAATCATATAACTGGCTCTATGGGCATACATACCACCAGACTCTCACTTTCACTTAGAGCCAATCACCCATGAACTTAATCCCAAGTGATCTAACATGACCTGCATGCTTCTGCTACGAAGGTGCTTTTATTAAGGGGTCAGGAATATTACTTTTAGTTGATACTCTACAAATCTTCACATCTCCTCATTGTACGATCTCTCATATGAGATGGAACTGTCATTGTATGTTCTTGGAACACTGATATGATCCAGGTTCCTTAGATTGTGAAATAGCTCCATTGTTGTCATGATATAGCTCTATTACATCGTTGATGCTTGGAACCACCCCCAAGTTCAGAAATGAACTTCTTGATCTAAACAGCCTCCTTTGCTACATTAGAGGCATCAATACACTCAACCTCTATTGTAGAATCAACAACTATTTCTTGCTTGGAACTCTTCTAGATTACAGCTTTGTTATTTAGGCAAAAGACAAGTCCATATTGCGATCTATAGTCATCTTTATTAGTTTGGAAGCTTGCATCAGTGTAACATTTTACACCAACTCTTCCTCACCACTGTAGACAAGGAAGTAATACTTAGTTCATCTCAAGTACTTAAGGATGTTCTATATGCCAGTCCAGTGACTTTCACCGGGATAAGACTGAAACCTACTAGTCATACTCAAGGCATATGAGACATCAGGATGAGTACACAACATTTCATACATGATAGATCCAATTGCAAATGCATATGGAATCTTACTCATGTGTTCCCAATCTTCACAAGAACTAGGACATGGAGCTCTAGAGATACTAACACCATTAAGCATGGGTAAGTTGCCTCTCTTTGAGTTCTCCATGTTGAACCATTTTAGTACTTTGTCAATTTATGTGCTTTGTCTTAGACCAAGAAGCTTTCTAGATCTATCTCTATAGATTTTGATTCCTAATATATAGGATACCTCACCTAAGTGTTTCATAGAGAATGTATTTCCTAGCTAGGTGTTTACCATCTGTAAAGTAGGGGTGTCATTCCCCATCAATAGTATGTCATATGCATACAATATGAGGAATACAATCATTCTCCCACTAACCTTCTTGTAAACACATGGTTCATCTTCATTTTGACTAAGCCAAATTCTTTTATAGTTTCATCAAATTGAAGATTCCATCTCTGAGATGCTTGCTTCAATCCATAGATTGACCTTTGTAGCTTACATACCTTATTTGCATCCTTTGGATTTATAATTTCCTCGGGTTCTATCATGTACACATCCTCAAGTAGATTCCCATTAAGGAATGTGGTTTTAATATCCATCTACCAGATCTCATAGTCATAATAAGTTGCAATGGCAAGCATGATCCTAATGGAATTGGCCATGGCAACTGGAGAAAAGTTTTCATCATAGTCAACACTTTAAACTTCTCTGAAACTCTTTGCAACTAATTGACCTTTGTAAGTTTGTACATTACCATCCATGTCATCTTCTTCTTGAAGACCCACTTGCACCCTCTTGATTTTACCCCTTCATGTGGATCCACTAAGGTCCATACCTTGTTGGTGTACATGGATTACATGGATTCCATCTCAGATCTCATGGCCTCAAGCCATTTCTCCTATTATGGTCCCTTAACAACTTCTAGATAAGTTGTTGGCTCATTGTTAATGACCAACTCATTGCATGCTTGAGTCACAAGATAACCAAATCTTTCTAGCTCAAGGCATGTCCTGCTATATCTATGAGGTCATTGAGTTACATGAAGAATTTGAGATTCCACACCTATTTATGACTATTTATGGTCCTCTTGTACCTCTATAAGTTCAATGTTTTCTTGTTGGTCTCGAACCACTTTGAGTTCTACTTTCCTCTCACTGATTCCTTTGGAAATGAATTCCTTTTCTAAGAATATTTCATCCCTATCAACAAACACTTTGTTGTCATATAGAGTATAAAAGTAATATCCTTTGGTTTCCCTAGGATATACAACAAAATAACATTTATTTGATTTGGGTCCAATCTTTTCAAGAAATTTCTTTCTCACATAAGCTTCAGGTCCCTAAATCTTCATAAAAGATACGTTGGGACTCTTCACATACCATATCTCATATGGTGTCTTTTGAAATATTTTGAACTAATTTAGATGGTAGATATTTTAATGTAAATTATGTGGTATCTAGAGCATAACCCCAAAAGGAAGTCGGAAGATCAGCAAAATTCATCATTGATCGCACCATATCTAGCAATGTATGATTCCTTCTTTTGGACACATTATTATGTAATGGTGTTCCTGGTGGAGTCCATTATGATACGATACTACGATCTCACAAAAGGTCCTCTAACTCTTGGCTTAAGTATTCTCCACCTCAATCAGAATGCAGTTCCTTAATACTTTTACCAAGTTGGTTATGTAGTTCATTCATGAAATCCTTGAAATTTTTAAGGGTTTCTAACATATGTTTCATTAAGTAAACATAATCATACCTACCGAGATCATTAGTAAGGTAATGAGGTACCAATAACCACCTCTAGCATTTGTTATAAAAGAGCTACACACGTCAGTATTATGAGTCTTAATAGATCACTAGCCCTCTCATTGTTACCTATGGAGGGTGTCTTTGTCATCTTGCCCAACAAACAAGACTCACATGTCACTATTGATTCGAAATCAAAGGAGTCTAGATATCCATATTTATGGAGTCCAGAAATGTATTTCCCATTGATGTGCCCTAGGTAGAATGTTAAAGGTATGTTTTCTTTGAGTTATCGAGTTTTAATCTTTGGGATTTATATTATAAACATTTGTTTCTAGATTTATAAAATAAAGACCATAAGACATAGGGGCACTGCCATAAAAGATCTCATATTTTGAAATATAACATTTACCATTCATTATATGAAATTCATATCCATTCTTATTTGTACAAGATATAGAATTAATATTTCTCTATTAATGGCAGGTACAAAATGGCAGTTCTATAACTCTATTACAAGCCATGTGGACAGACATAAATTATATCTTCCAACTATGGTGGCAAAAACACTTGCTCCATTTGCAATGCACAGTTTGACCTCACCCTTTATTAAAGGCTTACTTCTTTTTGGATCCTACATATTCAAACATATGTGGGATCCACATCCGGTATCTAGTACCCATGATGAAGAAGTAGACATCTTTACCTCAATAAATTTTATACCTGAAGTGTAGATCTGTATCATCTCCTTCTTCTTCCTTAGTTCCTCCAGATAGAGAGGGAAATTCCTTTTCTAGTGTCCAGGCTAGTTACAATGGTGACAATTGCCTCCCTTGGTCACCCCTCCTTGTGCTTTGACTGTAGATTACTTGGGTTTCTGGATAGCTTTAGAACTCGTCTTAGCTTTTCCTCTACCCTTGGACATCCCTTTGCCTATTTTTATCATCATTACATATTTGGGCTTCTCTTTGTTCATCTGTGCTTTAGTTGTTCTCAACATGCCAAGTAATTCTGACAACTGCTTGTCAAAATCATTCATGTTTTAGTTCATGACAAATTGGTCGTATGATTCTGGAAGTGACTGTAGAATGACATATGTAGCCAATTCTTGACCCAAGGGAAATCCCAATATAGCAAGGTTCTCTACAATCCAATTATCTTGAGCACATGGGGACCTATTAGATCTCCTTCTTGTATATAGCACTTGAACATCACCTAGGAGACATCATATCTCTCTCGTCTTGCCTAATCTTGGTACATGTTCTTAAGATGTGTTACCTTCTCAATAACATCCACATTCTCATGTTGTCTCTACAACTCATATGTCATTGAGCATAGCATCATGCACTTGACATCTACGGTATCTTCAAAGTGCTTCTTGTAAGCATCCATGTCAGCCTTAGATGCAATGGGAGTAGGTTCATCTGGATCTAGTATCTCTAGGACATAGAGCTTCTGCTCTTATGTGAGAACAATTTTCAACGTCCTAAACCAGTCATGGAAATTATTCCTATTCAACTTGTCCTTCTCAAGGACTGATCGTAAGGAAAAACATGTTGTTGATTGCCATTTGATCCTACAAGAAAAAAATTGCAATTTATCAAAACACTTCTCATCTGGTTTTTGATTAAATAAAATTTGTTGATATTAATTAGGCCTTTAATAAATTATTTCTCCCACTAATTTTTTCAAATTGATATCCCTCAGATATCAATTCAGATCATTGCAATGTACAATCTTCTAGTGAGCCAAGACCTGAGACAATTAAGTTATTACCCAGCCAATGCCAACTTCCATAACCAATTATTAAGGTAGCCAACATTTGCCAATTGCATTTCATACAATTCTTGGATAGATGGTGTGCACAACTCTTTGTCATGATCCATCTGCATGCTTCTAGGCATGTAATCTCATTAAGGTCACCTAGTTAAGTCTGGCCCAAAAGCCAAAATGATAGTAATGTACCCTACTTGGTAGGCCTACACAACTACCATCAGACTTCCACAAGATAGACAGCACACCACGCTTGGCGTGCCCGCACTTAGTCGATCAAGATCTTCATGTGTGTTTCTTATGGAAAGAATCTAAGACTTAATATTTCATTGAGGGATTTTATGTTTATATAAATACATATGCATATCCAATCACCACATACTTATAGTGCATATCATATACATGCTATATCCACAAATGATAAACATCCAATTATAAAATACAAGTGATGGTTATGTCCATACTAATACAATTCCTTGGAGCCACAAGAAATTTCTCCCACCTAAGGTCCACATCATATGCAGAAACTTTTTGTTGAAGAAGATATGTGTTGGAACCAGTTCGGGTCGATTGACTCAACTCTTGAGCTGATCAGTTGGCCTCCTGGTCAGTCAGTCAGTTAGTGTCTTGGATTGATTGACTGGTTTCTGTTTCAAGCGATGCTTGGACTCCTCCAATCGACCGGTTGGGCCACCATTTGATCAATTGGCTCCTCCTGTAGTATGACCTCCTCAGTCCTCCAGTTGATCGATTCGAATTTTGAGTCAGTCAGTTTGTGTGGTGTAGAACGCCTTCTTTTTCCAAAAAAATAAATATAACTATCCTATTCCTATTTAAGTTATTACAATGTAATAGATAAACCTTGAGTTACATTTAAGGGGATCATAGGAAAGAAAGCATTAACTATACATATGGAAAAGGAGAGGCTCGTATCCATATGAAATGTACATCTTTCTTCATCCGACTAACAATTCTTGTATTTGTCTCTTCAAATCTTTCATTTCTACCAGTGCCATTCTATATGGTGCTTTTGTTATGGGTTGTGTACATGGAAGAAGATTGATCTCAAAGTCAATCTATTGAGGATGTGGGACACCAAGAAAGTCTCCAAGAAAAACATCCCCAAACTCACGCACTACATGCACATCACTAATACAAGGACTCACTACCTCTGTAGCAACCACATGAGCCAAAAAAGCCTCACAACCCTACTTCATTAGCTTCTTAGATATGATGGTAGACACTAAAAATGTGGAATGAATCTTCTAGTCTCCCTAGAAAGTCCAAGAGACACCTCCCCCCCCACACACAAAAAAAAACTCTACAACCTTGGACCTATAGTCCAACACCACCATATACTTCTATATTTACATGTCTATTCCAAGGATCACATTGGATCCATGTATCTCAAGCGGAATAAGGTCCACTTGCATGTTGTACTCAAAGAACATGAGAATTCAATATGGACACACCTCATGCACAATCATGGATCCAACCTAGAGGGGTATCAATAAAGAGTGGTTTGTGTCGATGAATGAAAAGGTAGATTACAATGTACAATCACATCAAACTCACTACCTTAGTAGCAACCACATGAACTAGAAAAGCCTCACAACCCTACTTCATTAGCTTCTTAGCTGTAATGACCCTGACCTGGGTTATGAGGTAACCCTATTTGTTTTGGATAATAAATTTGATTAGAAATTTAATATAATCCTCTAAGGAGTTTTGTTATCATGTGACACACTTATGTTCCAAGTTTGGTCCTGATTGAATGTTGTTTGAGCAATGTTCCTTTATTTTGGACCAAAGTGCAATTTACCCAAATTGAGGGGCTATAATGCAAAATGTCACATGTTGAACATGCGTCATGTGTTTTAGCATCATTACAGATAGAATTATGCAAGGTGGTGGCTTGTGGAAATCCTAAATTCCAAGTTTGAACTTGTTTGAACAATGTCGGTACCTTGTGCACCAATTTTGGTACAAATTGTAATTTACCCAAAATGTGGGGTTGATATGCAAATTACCACCTCTAGAATGTCCCTACTTCCTATATGTATCATTTAGAGGAGATATAATGAATGAGACACCATGTTTGGATCAATTATGAATGATGATACTCTTGGTGATGAAATGACCAAGAAAAAAAGGGTTGAATTTGGAAGCTTAACTTGAGTTGTATCAAGTTGAAAAGCTTATATATGAGTGCCTATCGGCCATGGAGCCCAAGGAGGTGTCCCATATCATTTTGTGAACTCTTGGAAAAGTCCATATCGTGCAAAGCACCTCAAGGAGGTGAGGTGTGACGGCCAACAAGTTTCCTTAGAAAAAGTGTATTGGCTTGACTTAAAATAGTGATTAAACCTAGATGACTTATCCAAATGGATAAGAAATGGACGAATTTGCATCTCTAGATGATCCTCAACCTTTTTTAATGTCAATATAAATGTTTATGCATGCATGTACACGTGTCACCCATGCATGACACGTGGCACCTACTAGCTCAAAATGTTGACACCTCATTTTTGCCTTTCTTCATGAACAACAAGTATATATACCCCTAGTTTCACCCCTTGGTGCAATTTTGCAACCCTTACCACCCTCCTACCCTAAGGTATCCTGCATAGAGCTCCCATATCGTGAAGGGATGCTGTGGTATCGTGCATGGGCCTTGGGGTATCGCCCATGGCAAGACCATATCGCCCAAGTAGGTGATATCGGCCATATAGGGTGATATCGGCCATAGAGTGAAGTGTTTTGACTCCAAGTGAGTGTCATATCATGCAAGTGAGTATCATATTGTGCAATAGGGGTGGCATGTCGTGCAAGAGCACAAGGGTATCGTGCATAGGCCTTGGGTATCGGCCATAGCATGTTGATATTGCCCATAGCAAGTTGATATCGACCAATTGAAGTGATTTTGGCCACAAGTGAGGGGGTATCGGCCACAAGCAAAGTTGTGTCGGCCAAGAGGAAGTCCATATCGCCCAAGAGTTGTAGGGTCTCGGCCAAGGAGCTAAGGAACTCAAAACTTAACCCTAAGGTAAGCTATAGTTGTCTTCAAGCTTGAATTGAACCGTGGAATTAGGGTTATGATCTACCTTTCTTTTCTTCTTCGCCAATTGCTTATCCATGGTGATTCCTTGTATATGAAGGAGTTGTGAACGAGCCTTGTACTTTTGATAAGTCATCCTCAACCTTAGGAACGTGGAGATTTGGATCTTGGAGCTTTGAAGTTGTTCTTAAGGCGGGTTTTCATGCAACAAAGGGAAAGGTGGGCTGTTTGGAGGATGTACTTATCAATTAGGTTGGGGGTGATAACATGTAAACATCATTCTTTCATTTAGATTACCAGATCAAACAACAAGCTATAGGCTAATGAATTTCCCTAAACTACTAAGTGGACATGGATAAGATAGGGTGTGTATAGGGGAACTAGTCCCTAACACCTTCTACCTACCCTTACGAGGCTCAATTAGGTTAGGGTTTAGGTGGAATTCAATTACGATCTAGTCAAGTCTAGGTTTATAGGATAGAAATTCTTAGGGTAATTAGGGACCGAGGGTGGTAATGTAAGGTGGAAGTTAGGTTTAGACCTCACATCACCCACATTCTAGCCTTGAGAAGGCTCCAAGCCAATTACACTGAATGCTCCTATGCTAGATACTTAGATCTCTCACCTAGGTGTAGGAGAATGGATTAAGATGTAGGAAGGTGAAAAGCTAACTAGAGATCCATTGATTGTACTTAGGAGCAATTCACAAAAAGAGCCACATATATGCAATTTTCCTAGAATCATAGGTGATTTCAAGCACAAACCACAATGCAATTCATGATGAATGAGATAGAAATAGAACATAATCATTAGCAAACGAAATCATAATGTTTACATATCATTTTCTCCCAACATGGTATCAAAGTAACATTTTGAGCCCCAAACATCCCACCTAAGGGGCCTAGCTACTTATAGAACAAGAAAATACAAAAAGAAAGGAAGAAGAATTAGTAGAGGAGTAGAAAGCCATGATGAGGTCAGTGAAGACTCCTCCTTCTCCACCTCCTAGCACAAGCAGCTCGAGCACAACCCTCCTCCAAGGTGGAATGGCATGGATGTGTGGTGGAAGATGACCAAAAACCTCTCACAGGTGTTTTTGGGGTGGAAGATGATGAAATGGAGGTGGATGAGGTGGGAATAGATGGGAGGCAAAATGGAAAGGCTAGAGTGGTTGTACGGTAGCTAACCTTAGTTCTAGAGTCGCCACCCAAGTTTATATAGGTGGTGGGGAAGCACTAGGTTAAGTGGGGTAGAATAGGAAATGTGGTTCAAAAGCTATGGTAGGTTTGTATGTAGCACGGCCGTGATGGGTAGGGGTGAGCACGACTGTGTTGGAGTGGAACGGGCGAGGTGGAATTGGTGAAAAGTTATAGTAGAATTTTGGGAAATTGAAGGTTGGTGACATGGCCGTGGTGAAAAGTTATAGTAGAATTTTGGGAAATTGAAGGTTGGTGACATGGTTATGGTGGTCACCATGGCCATGGTGGGTCATGGGTAGCACGCTCGTGGTGGTTGAGGAAGTTCTGCCTGTAGTGAAGAAAATGATCATTCTGAAGTCTTGGCAACACGGTCATGCTCTACAGCATGACTGTTCTGGATCATGGTGGCACGACCATGTTGTGTTACATGGACGTTCTACTGACTTGAATCTTCAATGCTTCAGTCTGTGATTTTGAGTGAAGTAGCATGGCCAATCTGGGGTACCACGGTCGTGTTGCTCTCTTCAGCAGTACTTTGAGGTTATTCTTTGTTCATCCTTGGGCATCTTTGCTTCAATTGATCTTTGGCCACTAGGGATAGGTTGAGGGATCCTTGGACTTCACTTTGGGCCTCTCCAAGATAGAGAAACCCTAGGATCTTTCTTTCTTTCTTTCTTTCTCTCTCTCTCTCTCTTCTATCCAAGCGTGGTCCAGGTACCTGAAAAACATGAAAATAACGTCCATATGTGCATTTTACACAAATATGCATATTGAGGAAAATAGCATGCAATCTAACAGTATAGATGTGATTGAAGTGCAAAAGGACACAAGATGGAGCCCTAAAATAGGGTTGCATCACCATCTAAAACTTAAAACATACTTGTCCTCAAGTTTGCTCCAACTCAATCTCTCTATAATTTTTCCACAATCAAGAAATGAAAAATGCAATGTGAAAGATGAATATTGACTAAATGGGCTCAATGATGACTGGGCACATGCATTCCACCTATGTCCTCTCCACTTTCACAAAGCAATCATGAAAAGAGCATTGAGAATACAAACTTCAAATATAGGTCATAGAACACACAAGTTGTCCATATGGCTTTCATGTAGCTCTCGGTAGATTATTTCATGATGGAGTTAATCAAAGATGACTAGGTGTGATGTTTCACTTTCATGCACTCAATATTATGCTTCAAACCACACCAAGTGATCCAATTGGTTGTGGAAAAGGGGTGAAGTGAGCTAGGTTTGATGTTTCCTAGCTCAATGGGTATGAAAAATAGAAGAAAAAATTGCGGTAAGAGATTGGAGTGCTATTACATTGAGCACTCCTCTTTTCTTTATTTAGATGTTATTACATTGGAGCATCTTTTATTTTCTTTTTGCTTTTTTTTTCTTTTTTTTTCTTTTTTTACCCTTGGTATAGGTAGGGAATATGGTGGTGAGAGTGAAATATAGATATGGCCACCACAAACTTTTGGAGGTGACCAAGGTTGAATATGTGCGCTTTGACATCTCTTTGTGAGACAGAGGGGATAAGAAGATGATGAAAGAAAAGATGGATCCCTAGTATGGTTCTTCACATAAAATCTCCTGCATGAAAACTATTCCAACACTTTGATAACCTCCCATTTTGTGATGTTATCTTACTAGTTCTCCTCAGTTTTGCATACTCTTTCTTAGTAAAATTATATAGAATCTTTAACTTTCTACCTTTTGTAAATATACCCTTAGATTAACTTTTCCTTTTCACTTCTTACAGAAAAGCACAAAAAATTACAAAACTCCCAAACAGTCCCAAGACCGAATGGAAGCCAAACGGTCCCAAGACCGAATGGAAGCCAAACGGTCCCAAGACCGAATGGAAGTCAAACGGTCCCAAGACCGAATGAGACCAAACGGTCCCAAGACCGAATGGAGATCAAACGGCCCCAAGACCGAATGGAGATCACACGGTCCTGAGACCGTATGAAGCCAAACGGTCCCAAGACCGAATGGAGATCAACTGGTCCTGAGACCGTATGAAGCTACTCGAACCCAAGATCGAATGAAAGCAAACGGTTTCAGACCGTTTGGACTCAAACGGTCTCCAGACCGAGAGAGTCCAAACGGTCTCCAAACCGTGTGAAAATCCAAACGGTCTCCAAGACCGTTTGGACCCACTTACCCCCAAACCGTTTAAGGCTCACTCAAAATACTATAAATAGAACCCAAAAAGGGGTCCTCACAGATTATCAAGTTTCATATGCCCAAAGGCTGCCTTGATTGTTCTAGAACCATTCCATCCTTCACTCACTGCCCCGAGGCTGCCGATCTAAGATCCATACTCCATCTCTAAGCTACTTTCTCTCTCATTGGCAAAGAAGGTGGGAAGAGGAGCATGAAACTATATGATAGAGGAGCATGAAACTATCAAGCTAGCCCAAACCACTTCTGATATCATTCTGAATAAAATGCCAAAAAAATAGAAGGACCCCGGCTCCTTTGGCATACAATGCTCTATTGGGAACACTTCTTGTAAAAAGGGATTGGTCGACTTAGGAGCCAGCATATCAATTATGACATTTTCCATATGCAAATTATTGGGGTTTACGGACTTGTTGCCTACAAAAATGACCATCCATCTCACTGATTCCACCATCACTGCTCCCCTGGGGATCATTGAGGACATTCCAGTAAGAGTGGGGAGGGACTCTTATGTCCCTTGTGATTTCGTCATTATGGATATAAAAGAGGACCTAAGGTACCTGATAATATTTGGTAGACCCTTCCTCGCCACAGCTAGAGCATTAATTGATGTCGAGGCTGGCACAATTACCTTGAGGCTAGGTAAAGAAACTGTTCAATTCAGGGTTTTCAATAGCTTGAAGAGCCCTAGTATACATGAAGAGGTCTTTCTGCTTGAAGAAATTGATAAAATGTCTTAACTCAACAAAGCAAATCCAGAATCAGTAGATGCCCTAGAGGATGCTCTAATAAATCCGAAAGCTGAATTTTCAACCAAGGAGTTAGTTCAGCAATACCTGCAATACTTGGAGCTGGCTGAAAAAGCCCCTAAAGCTACTTTTGAAGAACTGAAATCTGTCACCACATTAGAGACAACATAATTACCCAAGGCCCCAGAAATGAAAACTCTACCAACCAGGCTCAAACATGTCTTCCTAGATGAAGAGAAATTATGTCCAGTTATCATTAGCTCCTCTCTGGTTGGCAACCAGGAAGAAAGGCTTCTCACTGAATTAAGGAAGCACAAGAAAGCAATTGGGTACAAGATGACTGACCTAACAGGCATTAACCCAGCTTTGTGCATGCATAAACTACCTATGATAGAAGAGTTCAAACCCTCGAGGGAGCACCAAAGAAAACTGAACCTAAATCTGAAAGAGGTAGTTCACCTCGAAGTTCTTAAACTCTTGAAAGTAGGTATTATCTATCCAATTTCTGACTCCAGTCCTGTCCAAGTGGTCCCTAAAAAGGGGGGAACCATTATTATCTTAAATGATAAGAATGAACTAGTACCTACAAGGACCGTTACTGGTTGGAGAATGTGCATAGATTATAGAAAACCGAACAAATCAATAAGGAAAGACCATTTTCCCTTACCCTTCCTTGACGAAGTCCTTGAACGGCTAGCCCACCAAAAAATTTTCTTCTACCTCGACATATATTTTGGGTTTTACCAAATCTCAATTCACCCCGAAGACCAAGAAAAAATGGCATTTACTTGCCCTTTTGGAACATACACCTTCAGAAGGATGCCCTTTGAGCTATGCAACGCACCCGCAACCTTCCAAAGGTGCATGACTGCTATCTTCACGGGATTAACCAAAACCATTATGGAGGTGTTCATGGATGATTTTTCAGTATACAAAGAATCTTTTGATAACTGTCTGCTCAACCTAAGTAAAGTCCTACAGAGATGCGAGGAAACAAACCTTATCCTAAACTGGGAAAAAATGTCACTTTATGGTGACTGAAGGTGTTGTCCTCGGACATCGAGTAAGCGAAAGAGGAATCAAAGTATACAAGGCAAAAATCGATGTCATCTCAAAGTTTTCACCGCCCAAAGACATAAGGGGAGTGCGAGCTTTCTTGGTCATGCCGGGTTCTACCGGAGATTTATCAAAGACTTCTCAGAAATAGCGAAACCATACCTATTGACCAAGGATGTTGGTTTCAACTTTGACCATGAATGCCTGCATAGCTTTACAACCTTGAAGAATGCTCTAATCTCTACACCCATTTTAAGAGCGCCTGACTGATCACAACCTTTTGAAATAATGTGTGACGCTAGTGACTATGCCATAAGGGATGTACTGGGGTAGAGAATAGACAAAAAGCCATATGTAATATAATACGCATACAAGACGTTAGATGAGGCGCAAAAGAATTATACTACCACTGAAAAGGAATTCTTAGCCGTCATCTACGCTTTTGAAAAATTTCATTCTTACCTAATTGGATCAAAGGTCGTAGTATATACAGACCACTCTACCATCAAATATCTTATTCAGAAACAGGATGCAAAACCCAGACTCATCTGCTAGGTATTGATGCTGTAAGAGTTCGATCTTGAAATAAAAGACAAGAGCGGAGTGGAAAACATCGTCGCTGACCACCTAAGTCACATCGAGTCTCAGGAGGATGACAATGTACCTATCCAAAACTCCCTCCCTGACGACCAGCTTATGAAAATTACCACTGGATTCCCCTGATATGATGACATAGTGAACAATCTGGCTACAGGAATCATCCACCCCTCCGCCTCTCACCACGATAAAAAGAAATTTCTCCATGATGCTAAACAATACTACTGGGATGAACCCTATCTTTTTCGTCTATGTGCAGATGGACTTTTCCGTCGCTGCATACCAGAAGAGGAAATTACTCCTGTTTTAGAGCATTGTCATTCTGGCCCCACTGGGGGACACATGAGTTCGAAAAAGACCGCTCTAAAATTTCTACAATCGGGTTTCTTTTGGCCAACAATAGCAAGAGATTCCTATGATTTTGTAAGATCATACAATAAATGTCAGCTTTCTGGCGGGATAACTAAAAGGAATGAAATGTCTCTCACTTTTTGGCAAGAAATCGAACTTTTTGATGTTTGGGGAATAGATTACATGGGTCCCTTCCCCTCATCCTATGGATTTTCTTACATACTGGTCGTTGTGGATTATGTCTCAAAATGGGTAGAAGCTATACCCACCATTTCCAGTGATTCAAAGCCAGTCGTCAAGATGTTCAAAGATATCATTTTCCCCAGATTCGGAGTCCCTCGAACTATTATATCCGACAGAGGGACCCATTTTATGGAAAGAAGCTTTGAAGCCCTCCTAAAAAAATATGGATTCACCCATAAGGTCGCCACACCTTACCATCCACAAACTAGTGGCCAAGTCGAAGTTTCGAATAGACAACTGAAAGCAATTTTAGAGAAAACAGTCAATAGACATCGTACCGACTGGTCCACCAAGCTTCTCGATGCCCTTTGGGCTTACCGCACAGCCTATAAAACAGACTATCGAGATCCACGATCCCTCAGCATCGACATAACCAAATCGGATTTTCGTCGAGCCAACGACGTAAAACCCAGGCGCTACTTGGGAGGCAACCCAAGATCTGAGTACCATTGTTTTATTTTTCCTAGTTTTACTAATTTTCCTATCCCTTCGTTTGATTTAGGCTTATCATCTTTAATCTGAAAATATAAAATTCACATAAATAACCAAAACAAACATAAAAATATAAAATCCAAAAACATAACTAAATCTTAACCAAATGGTTTCGAAACCGTTTGGACTCAAACGGTCTCGAAACTGTTTGGTCCTCTCAGTCTCGAAACCATTTTGTCCTCTCTGTATCGAAACCGTTTGGTCCTCTCGGTCTTGAAACCGTTTGGTCCTCTCGGTCCTTAAACCGTTTGGACCCAAAATGGTCTCAAGACCGTTTACCCTTGGGAATTTGTAACGCCCCCCCAAATCCTATAAATATAACCCCAACCCCTCCCTTTTTCCTCTTCTACAGTCTCGAACTCCTTAAACCCTCATGCGAGCACTGTTTCATCCCCTCCGTTTCTCACTCCCGTGCAACTCGTGATGCCTGCTCTCTCTCTGCCACCATCACCGACGACACCGTCGTCTTCCCCGTGTGTTTTCACAGAGTTTTCCGTTGTTGGCGTCGCCGTCACACAACAACGTAAACCAGCAATTCGACACCATCGCCACTGCCATCTTCTCTGTCACCACACCACGCTTCACATCCACCTTGTTTTTGCCGTCCCCAACACTGCATCGCCGACGTGGTTCTCGTTAGCCGCCGATGCGCACGTCGTCGCCATCATTTGCTGCTTTCGCCTCCTTTTTCGTGCTTCTGGACACTTCACCTTCCTCACGCTCACGCCTCAAATGGTCCTAAAACCATTTGGTGCCAAACGGTCTTGAAATCGTTTGCGCTCGAGACTGTTTGGACCCAAATGGTCCTAAAATCATTTGGTGCCAAACGGTCTTGAAACTGTTTGAGCTCGAGACCGTTTGGACCTAAACGGTCCCAAAACTGTTTGGTGCTAAACGGTCTTGAAACTGTTTGAGCTCGAGACCGTTTGGACCCAAACGGTCCTAAAACCGTTTGGTGCCAAATGGTCTTGAAATCATTTGCGCTCGAGACCGTTTGGACCCAAACGGTCCTAAAATCGTTTGGTGTCAAACGGTCTTGAAACCGTTTGAGCTCGAGACCGTTTGGACCCAAACAGTCCTAAAACCATTTGGTGCCAAACGGTCTTGAAACCGTTTGAGCTCGAGACCGTTTGGACCCAAACAGTCCTAAAACCATTTGGTGCCAAACGGTCTTGAAACTGTTTGCACTCGAGACCATTTGGACCCAAACGGTCCTAAAACCGTTTGGACCCAAACAATTTTCTCTTTCACTCTTCGCTTAATAAGTGTATCGAACATTTTTGCAAAACCAAACCGTTTGGACCCAAACGGTTTACAAACCGTTTGGGTTCCACTAAAACCTAAAAACATTAACACATACATAATGTAACTCTTTCTTTTAATAAATTTGTTATCTTTGCAAATTCAAATCCTTTTAACACACGATTTTTTTGCTAATTTTTCAGAAATGACATCACCCGTAAAAGAAATCACCGGAACCGCTGACGCTCCCTTCTGGACAAGGGAGCAGCTGATGGAGGATCGCATCAAACTCCAGATGATTGTGGACACCTATGAAAAATCTAGAAGGGTCCCACCGGAAGTTGACCTCGTTAAGGTCATGAATGAAATTAAACGCATCAACACGTGCTTAACCAAGGATCCTGATCAAGAAGTGGAAGAAATTTCTTCCAGTGATGAAGGCTTAGAATACGAGCCAACCCCCAAGGAGGAATCCCCAACTACAAAGTCCAAAGGGAAATGGAAGGCCCAGGAAGCTGCCAAAGAACAACCTACAAAGAAACATGCAAGGAAGCAGGTCCACCCCGCCACTGTAAGGGAACAAATCCTGGTGGGATACATTCCATCAACCACTACCGCCACCACCATTACCACTCCTCCTACCACCACTATTCATGTCGTCTCCACCATCCCCACTACATCACCACCTCCATCAAACCTATTCATCCACACCCTCCCATCCTTCAACAAAATGCCGAAGCCGACAAAGTATGTTTGTTCCAACGTACTGAAGAAGATGGGGATTTATGACAGAATCCTCACCTTGCTCGACAATGCCAACCTCGTAAGACTCTATTTTGTCACAGAGAATTCTTATGTTGAGCCAACAACTGAATTTTTCACCTTCCTCAATAAAGAAGAAGTGGACATAATGGATAGATCAAGAGACGGAGGCGACCGTAGGCTGGTCACCAAACTCTTTGGCAGCAGAGTTGTCATAATATAAAACCTACTCAATGAAATCTTTATAGACAACAAGGAGTAGTTGAAAAAAGCCAAAGTTGTAGGCGTTGAAAGCTCCCAGTTCAACAAGCATATCTTCTGTAAATCCCTGACATGGATCCCAACCTATAAGGAAAAGACCTGCAAGGCCTCAAATATTCATTCTGGGTTGGTGCGCACATTACACAAAATCCTCACAGGCACACTCTTCCCCGGGACAAAGGGAGGAAATGTTAGCATTTCCGATCTTTTCGTCCTCTGGTCCGTCCTTAATGGGTTGTCGGTCAACATAGGATGGCAATTGATACACAAGCACACAACGTATGCCCTCGAGAAAGAAGTATGTATCGGAGGACACATAACCTCAATTCTAAATTATCTCAAGATGGATAGACTACTACCTAGATGCACAAAGATCAAGGGCGACATCCTTACCAATGAGCATACTTTAAAGAACTCATATATCATTAAGGAAAAAGATGCTAAGCTACACTACATCTTCTGTCCCACAGTAAAATCTTCTAGGATGCTGCTTCCTCTACCGAAGCTCGCAAATTATGACAAGGATAAGCTTCTCTTCACTAAAGAGGAGCTTACAAACGTCCTAGCTTCGGTCAAAATCCAAGAAAAGAAATCCAAAGCAGGGCAAACCGAGCACAGCATCACCGCCTCGGTAGCAAGAATAACAAAAATACCAGTAAAACGACCATCCAAAGGGCGTTTGCAAACACAACAGCTGTCGGGGATGCTGACATCAAGACCAAATCTAGAACCAGAACCCCCTCTCCCTGAAGAACACATCACCACCTTGTCACTAGACTCCTTCATCATGAGTCTAAATGTTGAGCTCACCTTCACCACCCAGACCCCAGCCATCCCACCCATCCTCTTCTGGGGTCCCTTTTACAAATGTCAGTGAGGAATTCGGGTGTCAATTTGACGCCATCTGAAACCTCCTCACCGACCCTTCTAACATAATGCAATCTATTTTTTCTTGTATGCAGGGTCTTACTAAACAGGTCGCCAAGATCGACAAGCACAACCGCGCCTTACCTGGCATCCTCTCAAGCATCAACCAATGGCAAGAAGCAGTGGCCACGCATGTCGAACGCATCGACGACAGCCTACAACAATTGCCACAGTTGGTGCTTGAGGTGAAAAGCCAGCAAGCAACGTTGACTCAACAAGTCGATAGGATCTCTACGCAGACTTAACCTCTGCCAGAGAACCTTCATGAGCTTAAGCAGCAGCAAACTGCTTTCAGCACGCGTTTGGACGACATCACTAACATCCTTGCACAGCTCAATGGCCGCCAAGAGGAGTCGTCAAATAATGAAATCAATCATCTACGAGCCCAAGTCATAGACCTTTCTGCACGACTCCTCTCTGCCGAGGCACGATACTCTGATCTCAAGGAAACTCACGATGCACTGCTTGAGACACACGAGCATGTGCAAGTGTCTCTTGATGAATTACAAGCACTTCACCGACAGTGCAAGAAAACAACGCCAAAACAAATAAAAGATAAGGTGGCATACGACTAAGAAGAAGAAGAAGAAGAAGACGAAGAAGAAGATTCTGACTCCTCTACTGACTCCAACGATGACACCTCCTCTTCAGATGACAAACTTGATGACCCATGACATGCTGCGGAGGGAACCAGCTGAGGACCAGAACCTTCAAAGAAGGCAGCAGACAAAGACCACCAAGATGGTGGACAAGATCCCAAATCCCCCGATCACAATGACAATATTAACATGTCATGCGGGGATCAATTCCTTGACTATTCTGTCATGGGATCTATGTGGGAAGCTGCCAAAGAAGCGGCTTTTGTTGAGTTCCATCAATGTATCCTAGGAACCAACATTAGTCCACTAACATCAGCAACTCATCATTCCTCTGCACCAGAACAATCGGTGCCTTTACCCCCAAAGCAAGAAGAGTCAGACAGAGTGAGTCTAGACACAGATGATGAACTCAACTCTGATTCTGAATCAGAAAAAGATGAAGTTCTGCAACACTATATAGACAACCTAGAGCAGACTTCTTTTCCGCCACTGCAAGAGCTCCCCCCGCTGCCACCTCTACCTAAGAAGATGCACGTCCTAGACATGGCGTCCATCTCTACCCTAGATGTCTAGGATATCTTCATCATGAACACTATCGTAAATGATGCCAAAGAAGGGGGGGACATCATCTACACAAATATAAAGACTAAGTGCAAGATGACACGTGAAGATTTCTGCATCATCCTTCGACCTCAATCAAAGGTGAAGATGGCAATCTTCCATGTCCTTCTTGCCAGTGCTATCGAGATATACAGAAGCCCAAAAAGGCCGCAACCAATTCTTAATGCTTCACCTGCTTTGGCTCTAAGTCTACTGTACAAGGACTTACACAACAAGACTATCGAGCGACTGCGTAGGGGAATTGAACGGAAGGTACGATATATCACAATACCTTTCCAAGTTTCCAGCCACTGGTTGCTCATGATCGTTGACACCGAGGCTCGCGATGCCAAAGTGTACAACTTCTGCGCCAATGAGCTTAAAGCCGGAATCATCAATTTTGCTGGTCTAGGAGCCAGGGAGGCAAGATGCATCCTTTTCCGTCTTCTAAAATTAATTTGGGTTGCAAAGCCATCACTCTGGCAGGGTTGGAACCAACCATGGTTCTGAATCATAAACCCACAAGTCCAAACGCAAGAAGGATCTGGGGATTGTACTTTCTACACTATACGCCACATACAAGCGCTTAATCAACAAATCCCCTTCACCGAGCTGGCCGTAGAAGATTTTCACTCTCTATGAGGGCGTTACGCCATGGAGCTCATTTGTGACAGAAGGTTCTTTAGGGACCCGACTATGGCACCAGACGACATCCCTCGCTACCTCTACTCGGCTATCCAACATCCACAGAAACAGTCATTCCGGCAAACATTACAGGAGTTGGAGAAACAACAACCCGCCACCGTGCCCGAAAAAAGACAATGGGACCCTTACAGTTTCGATATGGTGACAGTCAAAGGGGACATCAAGTTATTAACAGGGGGCCACCATCAACATACCTTCCACATAAATGGTGCCCCTACCTGCCATTGAATCGACGTTTCATAACTTTGACCTTGCAGCTTGTAAGAGTCTTTCTAAAAATGAACTCCGACTCATCATGTCTAGGCTATATGCTGAGAAAGATGATCTCGTTTTTCTAGCAGGAGATATCTTAGTCATGGCAGATACCCTCCGTGAAACCGTACAATTACAAGGATCCCTATCTGTGAGCCTGATGACTGCTGATCAATATATCCTCAGACGGAACCATCCTACGATTTACATGGTATTAGCTTACATGAAGGATGACCTTCTCAAGTTAAAGAACTTCGGAACCACGGAGGCACTTATCTCTTTTTTCCAGCATACAACTCTGAATTTCATTATGCTCCCTTTCCTTCATTCAGAGCACTAGATGTTAATAGCGACAAATCTTCCTGAAGGAACAACAATCATCTATAACAGTTCCGACAACCAGTTTGATCCTAACCAAAACTAGTATACTGTGTCAACCAACACACACATGGAGGAAGTGGTAAAGGAATGTGCTGACAAACTACAAGATCTTTTAAGCAAGCACACAAGGGCGTACGATAAAGAACACTTTCATTGCCCTGCCTTCAGCCACAGATGCCCCCAGCATCTCTGAGAATCAAATGACTACTGCTTCCACATCCTCTACTGGATGTACACCCTCACTGTTCTTGGAAGACCAGTAGAGGATATGACGGATGTGGATTACCATGCTATACGTGGAAAGTTCGCAGCTAATCTTCTCCGAACGCATGGAGCTAAAAAAGGACAAATAGAAGCCTAATTCCCTTGTCCATGTACTTCTCAACCTATCATTTTGACACTCTGAGGACAGAGTGAGTGATAAGTTAGGGGGGGTACGCTGAACAAGGGTGAGGTATCATTTTTCAACCCTTCTCCCTCTGCTCCTTTTTATTCACTCCTGTTTTTCTATGCATTTTCTTATCTTTCCTTTCACATTTAGACCTTTTTTCAGTAATTTCTTCTATAGAATAATTCTTGTACATAAGTATAACATCATTCTTGGAAAAGGTCACCCCCAACTAAAGCAGTCCTCAAAAAGCAAAAATAGAAAAGGCATTTAGGCATGTAATGGCGAATTAATAAATTACTTTCACACCAATTTCCATGCTTTTGCTTCAACTCTGCTCCAGACTCTCCACAAGTTAACATCATGGCTGAAGCCAGCCAAAACTTTTCCAAGGACGGGAAGGAACCAGGTAAAATCCAAATCAAGGAACCTCGTAAGTGGACCACCAAGTACAAAACCGAAATAAGTGCATGTCAGGAGACTCCAAGAATAGTTTTCTTCCTTTCAAAAGAGGCCTGGCAGCCCAAACAAAAATCCTAAATATCCAACTCCTAAGCTTGTGAGTATAAGAATAAAAGCCAGAGTGTTGAATAAAAACATGAGAGTTGTGCCACGCCTAAGGACCTATATGAAGGACCAATAAAGGTCTCACCCGGCCGGTACATTCAGCTGCCCTCACAAAGGCAGATGTGTCGTGCACGGTAATGAGACCCTAACGTCTCTGAATATATGAAAAGGCTGATAAAGGACTCACTCGACTGGTACATTTAGCTGCCCTCATAAAGGCAGATGTGTCGTACCCGATAGTGAGATCCTAAATTTTAGATAAACCCTCCCCCACTAAAAGGGGGAGTTACACATCAGCCTTTAGCCAACCCTCATGCCTATCTTAGTTTCTAGTAGGTTTTTCAAAGAAGTATAAAACTGATTGGAGTTAAAAACATGCACAAAACACGATCGAGGAAAAGGTGATCCCAATGCGAACTACGCGATACGGAAGAAATCTGAGATCCACACAACTCCCAATACCTAAAAGAGTTAGTACGAGCAGAAGCCCGATAAAACTCTAAGAGATCTCTTGTTTGGAACTGAAGAAAAAGTATGGAAATCTTCACTAAATAAAACCGCCTTGCCACTACATGCCTTAGCTCCATCTAGCTTGAGAACAAACTAGACTCTAAGTTAGGGGGTGATAACCTCCCATTTTGCGATGTTATCTTACTAGTTCTCCTCAGTTTTCCATACTCTTTCTTAGTTAAATTAGATAAAATCTTAACTTTCTACCTTTTTGTAAATATACCCTTAGATTAACTTTTCCTTTTCATTTCTTACAGAAAAGCACAAAAAATTACAAAACTCCCAAACAGTCCCAAGACCGAATGGAAGCCAAACGGTCCCAAGACCGAATGGAAGCCAAACGGTCCCAAGACCGAATGGAAGTCAAACGATCCCAAGACCGAATGGAGACCAAACAGTCCCAAGACCGAATGGAGATCAAATGGTCCCAAAACCGAATGGAGATCAAATAGTCCCAAGACCGAATGGAGATCACACGGTCTCGAGACTATATGAAGCTAAATGGTCCCAAGACCGAATGGAGATCAAATGGTCCCGAGACCGTATGAAGCTACTCGACCCCAAGATCGAATGAAAGCAAATGGTTTTAGACCGTTTGGACTCAAACGATCTTTAGACCGAGAGAGTCCAAACGGTCTCCAAACTGTGTGAAAATCCAAACGGTCTCCAAGACTGTTTGGACCCACTTACCCCAAACCATTTAAGGCTCACTCAAAATCCTATAAATAGAACCCAAAGGGGTCCTCACATATTATCAAGTTTCAGACGCCCAAAGGCTGCCTCGATTGTTCTAGAACCATTCCATCCTTCACTCACTGCCCCGAGGCTGCCAGTCTGAGATGCATACTCCATCTCTAAGCTACTTTCTCTCTCATCGGCAAAGAAGGTGGGAAGAGGAGGATTCATCATCAAGCAAGCTACGAAGTGTGAAGATCGTTGTTCTCTCTCCTCCAAGGGGTCAACCTTCCTCCATCCTTCGTGGAGATGACACTCTTTCTCTCTCTTCTTGCCCCCTTCTTTGTTCTTGCCATGAGCGAGTAGTCTCATACACTGGGGTGCGGGGAGTAGCCCCTCTACCCATGTTTTCATTTCATGCAATGTAATTCATGAGTTTGCAATAGAGATATACTTTCTTTTCAGTTCAACATCAATCGTTTAATTAATGATTGTTGCTTGATCACCAACTTGTGTTACTTATTATCTATTAGTATGAATTGTCTACGTTTGTGCTATTAGATTCGAATCTCGATTGAATGTTGGTTCTTGATGTATGTAGTCACCATGCATTTTTTTCGGTATCTAGGAGTGCTTTTCAAGGAGTGGAGTAAACTCACTTCCATCATTGCACTTTCATACTATGAAATGGAATCGATTGACGTATAAAAGTACAACCTTGATAAGTCGAGGAACACACTTTGCGAAGGGAATGATGCAAAGTAAGTGACCATTCATTTGGGGATGGCTGACTTTGCAACATTCCCACACTTACTCGTAGTTAGTTCTCTGAAAGGAAAATAAATCTACAAAGATACTAACTATTTAGACTCTTATTGCAGGCTATGTTACTATGTTGCATGTTTTGATCCATGTGTAGTGGTGGTGAAATTCGATCACATCCTAGTGGTTTCTTAACATTGTTTACAACCTTAAAAATACTTTCTTGCCTTTACTTTACTTGCACTTAGTTTAAACAACCAAACCAACTCTTTGATATAAATACCAACTACTAAGGAGTTAAATGAAATTCTAACATTTTCTATCTTGTTGATCTTAACAAGACCGTTGTCCTGTGGATTCGACCCTTAACTATACTACGATAAGACTTCCACGTATCCTAGCATACGTGGGTGAAGTTTTTTTTTACCCTTAACTATACTACGATAAGACTTCCACGTATCCTAGCATACGTGGGTGGAGTTTTTAATCTAGTATAAGTGAGGCTAAACCTAAAGAATTAATATCTTTAGGATTTTTAGTGGTGCATGCAACTCCACGCAAGTGGAAGCTCCATCACACTTCATCAAGTAATGTCACACCACATGAGTAAACAACATGAAATTCATACTTTTATCATGTGATTCCATAGGCCCTAAGCGTTCATAGCTTGCTCAAATAACAATTCAACCAAACCATTCACAAATATAAGAGAGGTGATGCATATGTAAAAAGTTAAGCATTGATACCATTTAGCAATAAACCATGATAATTCACTTGCATTTGTCAAAGGTCATCATTTTCAATTCACAAGGTAGAGATTGGGTCAAGGCATGCTTTTTGGATAGAACATTCTAAATTTGGGAAAAATTGGCCAAAATGATGCCAAATTACCTTCAATCACATCAAAGCCTTCATTTTGGAACAAAAAGCAAGAAATAAGCAAATCCTAGATTTAACATGAAAAAATTACAAAAATATACATGATACACAATGCATTGTAAAAAGAGCAAACTTTTTGAAAATTATGCAAAAATTCCAAGAAAGTAAACTACATGGCATGCAAGTATGCAAAATGGGTAAAATATAATCTAGATAGTAGGAGGAATAAAACAAAAGTAAATGGAAGGATGAAATGCAAAATGAGTGAAATGAATGAGGGCATACCTCCCTACCACCTCGACTATAATGCATCATGTGTACACTGAAATCCCTCTTGTGTCCTCAAGATGCCCTCCCGAGTCCTCTCAAAGCCCTACAGATGTGCTTGTATCGTCGACATGCTGTAGGCGTTCATTATGGGCTATTGTGGCTATTGTGCCACCTCTACCTCCCATCTCCTCACCATGTGTGCCTCTCTCTCTTCCACTATCCTTCTCTGCTCAGCAACTGTCTATTACTCTCCTTGTCCCTCAGGTAATATCTCAGGCTACTAGAAAGTGTCCTAGGGATTCTCTTCTTCCCATCTCCTAACTGTATCCAAGAACGATGGAGTAGGCCATACTCGTCTAGGAGATGTGCAGTATGGTATGGTAATACCAGTGAGATACATGTACATTGAGGGTTGCTTGATATATGATTTTCTGATCAACAATTGCTATCATAGAAGAATAGATAAGATATTGTAGGTATACCAACTTCCCCGCTGCCTTGGTGTATCTACAAACATCATGACCCGGGGCAATGGAAATGGAAGTTACAAACCCCCTCCCATAATAAAAGGATTTTTACACTTGGAGGGGACTGTCCTCAGATGATCAATCAATAATGATCCAAAGTTCACATGCTTACCCTTATCTATCCAACTCAAGATGCACAAATTGTTCTTTGTACAACTCCCCTGATTTCCATATCTACCAAAAATGGTGTTTGCGGGACAATCTGAACATAGTGAAGGAATGGATTATGAAGCAAACTTGTCTTTGAGTTTCCCGCTACAAAATTGTTGTGGTCGATGAATGCCTTCCACATGAAAGTGTAATTGGAACTAGAATCTTCATCTGTCTTCTTGTTATCTAAGAGGGAAATCATTTCTTCACTTGGAGGAAAAAAAATTATTCGAAATGGATGAGGTGATGACCCAACATCCATCTACAATCATAACTATAATTACATATTCACCATCATTTGAGACCTTCACTAATGTGGCAAAGAACTGAGGTGAAAACTCAAAATAGGTCTCTTGAACTATCATCAAGACCTCAAACAAGCCCATTGCTTCCATAACACCCTGATAATACTAAAAAAAACCTAGAGCCTCCAGTGTTTCCTGGCACACAAGTAGGTGGCTATCACCCTACGTGTCAAGTACTCTGGGTTCTTTTGTTTCTTCACCTTATTGTTCCTCTCCTCAGGTGTTTCATCATGTTTCTCATTGGGTGCATCCTCATGCTTCGCATGCTGCATAACCTCATACTCACCATTCAGAAGTAGCTGCCTTCGTGCTTGTGGCAGAGGCTGTGGCTGCGGTGTTGTGGAGGTTGAAGGTCGGGCCAAGGTCGATGGTCGAGCCGTTGAAGTAGAGGACCAAGCCGGAGAAGGTGGTGGTGCAGCCCTGGTAGAAACAGACTGTCAGGTTGCTATCCCACCTCTGCTAGGTAATCTAATAGATTCCTCCATCATGGGATCCACTGACGCTGCCATATGAGGTGATTCTCCATGTAAACCAGAGGTTTTCGATGGTTGTGGAGGAGCTTGAGATGACGTCAGGGTTGAAGATGATCCATTCTTGGCCCGACATTGGTAGGAGAGAACCTCATTGGTCTTGAACACCATTTGCTTGGTGATTCTCTCCATCTTAGATGGATTTTGGAGGAAAGTTGTAGGATTTTAGGTTTTCTCTAAAGAACAGGGTTGTTGGGCAGAATGGGGAGAATGGAGAAGATTTGATGGTGGAAAATGGGTGGAAACGATAGGTTAAGGTAGGACAATGGTAGGGAGATGATTGGGGTGAATTGGAGCTGATTTGATGGAGAATCAGAGGTGGAAGAGGGCTGGCGACGGGTTACACAGTGCCTGGTCACATAGAACAATTGTGTTGTTCGTGTAAGAACTGAAATGAAGTGATTTAGAAATTGCTGGAATGGGTTGATTAAGTCATTGAATTGGGATGCAGCACAGCAATGTTGGCTCGCCAACTGCACGCCCATGTTGGCCCACATGGCTATTTTGTCTTGAATGTAAAACTGTCATGCTGTCCGGTACGCTCGTTCTATCTCTGGCTTTCTTTTCTTCATTTCCTTTGATTTTACTATTGATTTGAGTGTGCCACCATGGTCGTTCCATGATACCATGGCCGTGGTGAGTACTATAGCATGTCATCTCAACTTGAACTTCATCAAAACACCAAATCTTTGCTCAAAAGTGATTTTTAACAAATCTTTGCTGGGTTGGGGTCTTGTACATGTTGATCTTTATCTTCATGTCCATGAAATATATTGTCATTGTGCCATTGCACACATGTTTTTTTTTTTGTAGAAAGCTCGATCGGTGAGAAAAAGTGTTTGGCCCAAGCCAAAAAGAGGCCAAAAATAGCGGGAACAACAAAAACCACCATCTCACTCTTTCCTTTCTTCGATGCTACCTTTTTCTTTCCCAGGGATGGGGGGAACGATCCTCCAATTGGAGAGTGCAATGAGCCTATTTCAGCTTGCCTAACCCCAGCTCCACATATACATATATGGCAACAAATTCATACAAGATCATGAATCAAGTAGGGATTTGTCTATGCAATGTCCCCCTATGTATCTAGGTATGACTGGGGCTCCTTGGTCTTTCCTCTTCACGGGAAGTGAGTCATGGATAATAGAGATCATTTGTTCAGTCAACTTGACTCTCTTTGGTATTCTCCCCGTTGACTTTCTCTTCACTATACATCATTTCTTGAGAAACTTGGCATATGATGGGATCTGCTTGATAGCATCCAACAATGGAATGTTCACCTTCACTTGGAGAAACACCTCTAGAATGTCAACCTTGTGTTTTTGCCTCCTTTTGACTGTTGGGGGCTCATCCAATACTTCAGGGAATGGTGGCTCATTTGCTTTGGCCTTACTTGCATCTGCATGGTTTTCTTATGGCATGCCATGAGGAGGAACACTGGGGATGGTAGAACCTGCATAAGGAGTGTGAGATGGAGCACATGGTATCACAGAATCAATGTGAGGTATCATGGTATCATCTTCAACAATCTCAATCATAGTATCACCCTTGTGCTACCTTTGCCTTAACTCATCAACATTTCTTTGGCGTTTGGGTTGCTCAAGAGATTTTCCACTCCTTAGAATGGTCACAACACTTCCTTGCTAATGTTGGAGAGGGGGAGCTTGTTGTGGATGTGTAGGAGGGGGAGGTGACACCTGGTATTGAAATTGAGGTAAAGGGGATAATTGAGGTTGGAAGGTGAAGTGGCGGGATGGTGGTGGTGATGGAGGGAGAGGAGGTGTATAAGGCTTGATCTGGACTTAGAAATGGTAAATGGGTTGTACTTACATTGGAGGTGGACTATAGAGAACTTGAGTGGAATGCATAGGTCCACTTGCTTCATTGAAACTCGGGATGGATTTTGAAGAATTTTTTTTCTTGGAGAACAAGTATGGAAGATAGTTGCTTTGTTCTTTCCTCAGGCCTTGTAACATTCCTTTGCACATCATCAAAGCTTTTCAACCTAGAGAGAACCTCTTCCTCAATCCTTGAGCTATGTCTTGGACTTTGTTGTTTTGGGTAGCTATAGGAGTGATATGCCTTCACTTCTTCATCAAAGGACCATAATAATTCACATAATGGCAAGAAATGTTTCCCACTTGGTTCTTCATGAAGACCATCATGTCACCAAGAATCTTCAAACTTGTGGGTTTGAATCACTATGAGCTAGAGATGTCATGCCAAGGGGTGGTCACCATCATTTACCATGATAGAAGCTCAAATCCTTGAACTTTCTACCAAATGCTCAAACAAGGGTCGTGTCTCTTCAGGTGGAGCTCCTCCACAAGAAGAATCCATTGTAGCTTGACCTATGGGAGATAGACTGGAATAAAAGGACTAAACTAGCTGCCACAAAGGGATCTCATGGTGTGGACACTTTCTCAACATCATATGAAATCTCTCCCAGGCATCTTGAAACTGCTCATTACCCACTTAATTAAAACTCATTATGGCATGCTGCATTTGTGTCAACCTTGCAATGGAGTAGAATTGCCTTAATAAGACATTCTTCATCTCTTCCCAACTCATGATGTCCCTCCTTGAATCGTACTAATATTTGGCTTTGTCTTTGAGGGAGAATGAGAACATGGTCAACCTAATTATGTCATCACTAGTTTTTGACATCCTGAAGGTGGAACATACTTCAAGAGAGGAGTCCAAACTCTTGTAGGGGTTCTCACTCTTCAAGTCGTAGAAGGTGGGCAGGAGCCCAAGAAGACATGGAGGGATGGGGAATTGCTCCCCTGGTATTTGATCAACTCCACTAGCAATTGATGATTTATAGTTTCTAGGCATGAAGTACTCTTGAAGTGGCTTATGAGGTGCATTTTGACCTTCCATCTTGTCTTCTCTGAGTGGCTTGTCACATGCACAAGGCACAAACAAACAAAATAAAATAAGTTAGAAAACCAATATGCACAAAGAATGAAAAGAATAAAGAATAGCAATATGATGAGGGTAGTAGGAAAAGATCAAAGCAAAACTAACTAGCTAGGCTGAGTGCCTTTCTAGTCGGAAACAATGCCAGAAAGATAAATAAGAATCAAAACCTAAATTACCCTAGACAATTAGTTCCAATGAGAAAGAAATGACAAGCTAAGCAAGAAAAGGCAAGAAAAGCACAAACTACACTAAGGCTAGCAAGAAGAGGTCTACACTACACTAAGCTAGCAAACTAATAACAAGAATGATTAAAGACCTAAACTACCGAGAACAAAGCAAGAACAAGGCAATGAACTAACTAAGCAAGTAAAGAACTAACTAAGCTCGAGCTAAGCAACAAGGTAATTAGGGTTTTAATGCAATAAAGGGAAATGTGGGTTGTTTAGGGGATGCACTTATCAATTAGTTTGGGGGTGATAACATGTAAACATAATTCTTTCATTTATATTACCAAACCAAACAACAAGCTAGAGGCTAATGAATTGCCCTAAACTACTAACTGCCCATGGATAAGATAGGGTGTGTATAGGGGAACTAGTCCCTAACACCTCCTACCTACCCTTATGAGTCTCAATTAGGTTAGGGTTTAGGTAGAATTCAATTACGGTCTAGTCAAGTCTAGGTTTCTAGGATAAGATTCTTAGGGTAATTAGGGGTCGATGGTGGTAATGTAAGGTGGAAGTGAGGTTTTAGACCTCACATCACCCACATTCTAGCCTAATAGAAATAGAACATAATCATTATCAAATGAAATCATAATGTTTACATATCATTGTCCCTGAACATGGTATCGAAGTAACATTTTAAGCCCCGAATATCCCAACCTAATGGTCCTAGCTACTTATAGAACAAGAAAATACAAAAAGGAAGGAAGAAGAATGAGAAGAGGAGTGGAAAGACATGATGAGCTCGATGAAGCCTCCTCCTTCTCCACCTCCTAGAAGTGGCAGCTCGAGCACAACCCTCCTCCTAGATGGAATGGCATGAATGTGTGGTGGAAGATGGTCAAACCCCCCTAAAATAGGTGTTTTTGGGGTGGAAGATGATGAAATGGAGGTGGAATGAGGTGGGAATGGATAGGAGGTGAAATGGGAGGATAGAGTGGATGTAGGGTAGCTAACCTTCATGTTGGGGCTACCACACAAGTATATATCGACGGTGGGGAAGCACTAGGTCAAGTGGGGGTAGAATAGGAAATGTAGTGCAAAAGTTGTGATAGGTTTGTATGTAGCACGATCGTGCTAGGTAGCACGGACGTGGTGGGTAGGGGTGAGCACGGTGATGGTGGAGTGGAACATGCAAGGTGAAATTGGTGAAAAGTTAGAGTAAAATTTTGGGAAATTTGAAGGTTGGTGACATGGTCGTGGTGCTCACCACGACCGTGGTGGGTCATGGGTAGCATGGCCATGGCGGTCACTACAGACATGGTGGATGAGGAAGTTCTTCCCATTGTGAATAAATAGTCATTCTGGAGTCTTAGTGACACAGTCGTGTTGTGTAACATGTCCGTTCTGGGTCAGGGTGGCATGACCATGTTGTGTTGCATGGCCATTCTATTGACTTGAATCTTCAATGCTTTAGTTTGTGATTTTGAGTGAACCAGCACGATCATTCTAGGGTACCACGGTTGTGTTGTTCTCTTCAGCAACATTTTGAGCTTGTTCTTTGTTCATCCTTGGGCATCCTTCCTTCAATTGATCTTTGTCCACTAGGGGTAGGTTGAGGGAGCATTGGACTTCACTTTGGGCCTATCCAAGGGCAGAGAAACCCTAGGACCATTCTTTCTCTCTCTCTTCCATCTAACATGGTTCAAGTACATGAAAAACATACAAATAACATCCATAAATGCACTTTACACAAATATGCATATTGAGGGAAATAACATGCAATATAACAGGTATAGATGTGATTGAAGTGCAAAAAGACACAAGATGGGGCCCTAAAATAGGACTGCACTGCGAACTCATAAGAACAAGCATGATAACCTAATCATATGTTCCTATAGACTCAATAAACCTAGTCTCTGATATCAAAAACTTGTTACGACCCTACGCTACGAGATCAAGATTACTCAAAACAAAACCCAAACTAAAACCATGAACATCAGTATCCACATAATCCACATACAAATTATTTATTAAAAAAATTGACCATACACAATAACTAATATTTATATAAGCACAATGTCCGTACAAGAGATTTCCATAACATATTACAAGTTTTAAATAGATTACAAGCCTTAGATTTCATAAAATGTACATACACCACACTCGTAGTATCTCAACAACATGTAAAAAATTAAAGCATTAAACATGCGAAGTTACTAAACATATTTTTATAGAATCTTAAAAATTGAATAACTACGTCTCTAGTTGTTGTGCATGCATATCAAAACCTCAAATAAGGAAATTGATGCCTCAAAACGTTTTGCATATGACCTAAGTTTCTAGGGACAAAGGTAGGACACCACACATATGTTCTTTATCTCGTCATGAGGTAGCACAAATGCCACCTACTTCGGAGATACCTTCATGTAGACATCACCTATCCTTAGGTCGAGGGCCAAATTCCTCCTTTTTTATCTTCTCTATCACTATCGTGATAGTTTATCTTCTCACTGGACCACAGGGTGAGACTCTAAGTCCCGATGATAATATATTACATTTAAAACATCTATTTTCTTACTAGATAAATGTGTAATATTATCAATGTTGATTTTAGGGCTCAAACAACCTGCCAATGACATTGATGTATTCCTCTAATAGTTGGTTGATGACTTAAAATGGAACTATGGGAAGAAGGTGGCATGACTTATGATGCATCACTTGGACATAATTTTAATTTGAGTGTTTGTTATTTTGCACCATCAGTTACTTCCCATCTTATAGGAATTTGTCTATATCTATTATGAAAGAATCTAAAGCATGTCATATATGTTAGAAAAAGATTGAATCATGTCGACTAAAATGTTGTAGAAATACCATATATCTTCATCATCAAAGATTTCTCCCACCACTACATCCCTTTCATAGGTAGTGCAAAGCATTTAACTAACCAAATGAGGAAAAAAGTGCCCCTGAACCTATATCAAGGAAGAATGCTTATGAGATAGTGAAAGACATTGTCAATATGTTTGTATGATACTATACAATGTTCTTACAAGTGATGAATCTTTATACAAGAGGATATTTTATTTTTGGGTTCTTCTTTGTTAAAGTTATTTAACAATTAGGCATTGTATTGATGTCATGCATGCTCAGACAATTGTCTATGACATTGTCACTAATACACTATTAAATATACAAGAAAAGACTAAAAGAGGCATCAAATTCAATATGGATTTGCATGAAATGGGTACAAGGAAAGAATTATTTTTAGAGACAAGGTTTTACCACACATGTTTACCTCCTTCTTGTCAAACTTTGTCTAGACATGAGAAAATTGTATTTCGTTGGGTGCTTGCATAATGTTAAGGTACCATAAGGATACTCTTCCAATATCCATTGATTGGTGTCAGTGAAGGATCTTAAGATGATATGTCTTAAATATCATGAATATCACACTCTAATGCAACACATTTTACTTATGGCTATTCAATCTATATATTCAAAGCATGTAAGGTTTTCAATCACAGTATTCTATTTATTCGTCAATAAAATATGTAGAAAAATGGTAAATCCTAACAACCTCAATAAGTTGCCACAAGAAGTGATCATTACCTTGTTGTGTTTCAAGATGTATTTTCTGCCTTCATTCTTTCATATCATGGTTCATCTTGTTGCCCACTTTAATAGGAAGATGAAGAAGTTGGGTCTAGTTTACTTAAACTATTTATTCTTTTCTAACGGGACATGATTTTTTTAATGGGGTGTTGACACCCAATTTTTTCTCATTCAATAGAAATCCATGATAAATGTTAATTCTCATGCTAATGATGGAGTTCTTTTCCACATTTCCCATATTTTTATCCTTTTTTCACTTTTTTCTACACTATACTATTTATTCTTTTCTAACGGGACATGATTTTTTTAATGGGGTGTTGACACCCAATTTTTTCTCATTCAATAGAAATCCATGATAAATGTTAATTCTCATGCTAATGATGGAGTTCTTTTCCACATTTCCCATATTTTTATCCTTTTTTCACTTTTTTCTACACTATTCGTATTTTCTATCTATCTGATCCAATCATAGATAGACAGAAAATCCAATCATTAGATGGCTTCTTGGGTAGAAATATTCTTTTCAGACTAAATATATAATTTTCTCACTATTTCTGTTTTTATAAGCCTTTTTCACAAATTTCCCAATTGGATTACCCTGGAAAAATATTCCCTTTTTTCCATGAACATATGGTTCCTTTTTCTTTGATATAATGAAAGATAATACTAAATTAATAAATCTTATATTCCTTCATTATATTTTGTGACTCTAATTCAACATCTATATTTTCATTGATTTTCTTCAAAATGTTCATTATATATCTAGAAAATTGGAAATTAGGTTTTTCCAACTGGGACCACCCTAAGGATCAGAGCCATCTGCCATATTCTATGTGGTAGATTGCCTCTATCCTTGGGCCACGCCTCGCGGTGCACTGGTGTAATCTCCACCTTTTCCATAACCTTCCAGTTGGAAATCATGAACCCTAATTATATCCCTTCCATCTCTATTGAATCCAGAGTGAGTACTACCTTCCCGTTTAATTTTTCATTGCATGTGAATAGAGGATCCTTCTTCTAGCATCAACTTCCATGTTAAAATTGGTAAGATGCTAAACATAAGTGTTGATTTCTCTTCTGTAATCATAATTGTTGATATTTGCACACCATTTTCAAATATCTAGATATTTCTCTATCAAATTTCTTTTGCACTCTCTTATCTGCATTAGTCCTAGACGCCAATGATGGATCTTCATCATGAGAGGTCTTGAGGTGATTGGTACCACAACACACCTAAAAACTAAGACCTTTAAGGCAATGACTGAAAGCCACGTCTGTCTTCAGTCCTAAAGGTTCGCCAAAAAAGCATTTTCTTTAGTTTTTAGTCATTTTCTTTAATATAAACCTTAAAAAGGATGCAATACCATTATCAGGCGATATGGGGGTGCTAACACCTTCTCAACTCATAACAAGATCGTCAATTTGATCTCTAAAGTCATGCATACATTTCTTATCTGCCCTTAGGTGGAGTCAGAATCAGGTCTTTCATGTTTTCCTTATTTTATGAATAAAAATTGGATGGCAACTTCGATATCTTTATGCACCAACAATTTCATTTTTACTTCATTGTTGTTTCAAGTGACCATAGGATTTTTTGGGCTAGTACAACATTTTGGTGACTCCGTTGGGGATAGTCAGACAATCTGAGTTGTATTTTCCTATTTTAGTCATCTCCCATTTTAGTGACTGATAGAGGTTTCTATTTATTTCTGTCAATTTTTCATTTGTTTATTTCCATTTCATCAAAATCTAAAGTTTTTCAACAACAAAAAGATGATAGCAAATTTGACATTCCATCGCAAAATTAGAGACTTTTTTGTTGATAACTTTGTTCCACTAGAAGGAAAAAGGTTGTTTATTTCTAGTAAAGAGTCAATGGAATCCTCTATTCCTCAGGTGAAAAAGAGTTTAGCAGAAAGCTGACCTGTAGCCTGCATGGGGGCATTAAGGTGAAAAAATGGGGACATTGAGCTTATGGATCTTGTAAAAGAGTAAAAAAAGGAGTTTTATGTCGTCGTTTTGTTTGTCCTATCACCTTTATTTGTGGCATTATGAAAACTGCTACATTTTAACAAGTGTCGTTTTAAGGGTTAGCCTCCACCTCCCTTCTATGGTTTGCTTCCACTTCCCATTTAAGGTTAGCCCACACTTTCCTACTTTTTTTTTCTTTTCTCTTCCTTTTTTTATTTTTATCTAAAAAATAAAGTTGGGGAGAACATGATGAGAGCTCTTCATGATGGGAAAGATCTTCTCTTTCCTAATAAGTTCATGATTGTTTTCATATATACTTATCTTTTATCTTTCATACTTTATAATTATGGGATTGCATTAGAAAATATTAAAAACTTACACTTGTACGATGCACACTTACAAACCCATGTGTCATGGAATAAGTTCTAACACTCATTGGATCCCTAAAAGTGGCATGGGGTGTGTTAGTAAAGGTATGGGCGCAACATTAAGATGGACGTCCAAAGGCCTAGAGGACACCCCCTCTCCTATCACTCTTGGTTGTGACTTCATGGTCACAAGGTGTATTGGGAACACTACTCATATCCTAAGAACCTGGGATACCCTCAAGATGATTGCCATACATTGTAGAGAAGATAAGAACCAACTTCTCCTATGTAGGTCATGCTTGAGTGAGGACTTAAATGACATTTAAACTCATGGGATCAAAAGGGTAGATTAATCTTCTACATATGCATCTTATGCTTTCTTGTTTACAACTATTAAGATTTTTGCATGATTTTCTAATTCTAGGATTGTTGAAAGATTTATGCTTTAAGATTCTAAGCATTGTGCATGGATTGTTTGTCCCTTGCAAACATCTCTATGTTTATAATAATCTTACCAAAACAACAATCTGAAATCAACAATATTACGATACCAATGATCTCACATGATCTCAAAGGATCCCAAATGATTTCAAGTGATCTCAATCATCAACAATCTTCAATCTACAATCTTTTCCAACTTGACAATCTTTCAATGATTTCCAACAATCTCAAATCATCTATTTTACTAGACAATCCTCATTCAAAAATATTGATTGAACAATCTTTTTAAAACAAAAAAAACTTTAAAAAAAGATAAAAAACTTTTCAAAAAAGAACATTTTTGGAAGAGAAAAATCATTAATAATTTCAAAAAATAACAATCTTACATGAAAAAGGATCGATCGAAGATTTTTGCTAAAGACACTACTACAGAAATAGCATTCAGTGTCGCTTTTCTGGGCGTCGGTTATTAAGGAACACGGACGCCTTATATTAAAGGTGTCGGTTATTTAGAAGAACCGACGTCTATATTCAAAGACCAGCCAAACACGGGTACCGCTTTGTATACAGCGTCGGTTGTTTATACAAAACCGACGCATCATGTCATCCAATTTTCGAGCGAAAAAAATAATGTCACTTTCGGCGTCGAGTCTGTAGTTAAAACACCGACGCTTATGTGCGATGGAAATTTGCGCGAAAAGTGTCCTTTTCCACGTCGGTCGTCCTTTAATCACCGACGCTAAATGTGGTTCCCGCCAAACATTTTCACGAAAATATCGTCCAAATGGACGTCGGATGTTGCGAACGACCGACGGTAAAGATGTTTAGGCGTCGGTTGTTGTAAACAACCGACGCTATTGGGGATCTTCATAACCTTCGATCGCCCGACTCTTCCCCTTTCTTATGTTTCATTGCTACCCTATTTCCCTATTGCGGCGATTTCTCCGGTGATTTCTCTGCTGCTGGTACTAGTTTTTCTCCGGCGCTTCTCTCCGGTGCCCCATCTCCGGCGTCCCCTCTCCGGCGCCCCTCTCCGACGCATTTCTTCTCTGGCACCCCTGCTGCCCGCCCTGCTGCTCCAACCGCCTGCGCCGCCGCCACGCCTGACAACCGGCGCCGCCGCAACGCCTGGTGCCCACCTGCCTGCCACGCCTGAGAACCGGCGCCGCCGTACCCCCTTCTCCTTCTCCTCCGCCTGGCCGCTGCCTGCCTGCCGCCGCCTGGCCGCCTGCCTGTCTGCTGCGGCTGACGCTCCTGCTCGTCGGAGTCACTGCCGCTGGTTCTGGAGCTCGTCGGCCGCCACCCACGTACTCAACCAGCTCGACCTCACCCTACTCTTCTTGCCCAGGTACCTGCAGACCTACCCAGGCGTGAAATTGGTTCTTTATGTGCTGACCTAATCTGCTTGCCTAATCTGCTTGCACGAAATTGGCTCCCTACTCTGCTTGCTTAATGTGCCTAATCTGCTTTAAGTGGTCCTAATATCATAACATGATAGTTTTATTATATGATTTGTGGCACTTTAGGGTGTATATACATGCAAATTATATAAGTGATAGATGTTGGATGTTTGTCAAGGTTTCTTGAAGATTGAATAAGTGATAGATGTTGGATGTTTATTTATTTCATCTATCCATGTTGCCTATAGTTTATAACATTGCATTGTGAATTATTGCATGTTTGAAACTATGAAATTCTTGATTTATTAGATGATATTCAAGAAAACCCTAGTTTGATGAGCATGTTGTTAATCATGTTAATTATGATTCTTCTATATATTCTGATGTCATTATATAATTATGTGATCCCAACATATTAAATTGAATTAGAATGATTTCATGAATTATAGGGTTTATATAAGAATGACAACACATGTATTTGTTGGCCTAGAAACCCGTCCAAGATTTACTCAGTAGGAGTAAATCTTGGATAGTCCCCAGTTTGGGACTGTTCTTGAACACCTAATCTCACTTAGGATGTAAGTGTATAATGTGTATTGGGTTTTCGAGAAAATTTCGGCAGCATTTCCCCGTTTGTTCTCTAAGTACATATGTACTTAGAGAACAACAGGGAAATGCTGCCGAAATTTTCTTGAAAACCAAATACACATTATACACTTACATCCTAAGTGAGATTAGGTGTTCAAGGATGGGATAGGTGGTACACATTTATTATATATAAGATTGACATCAAATGTGTTTGTTGGCCTAGAAACCCGTCCAAGATTAACTAATATATACTTGTTTCCTAATATATACTTGTTTAAAAGGTTAACTGATGTTATACAACTTTTTCTGAAAATATATAACATCGTTATATGTACTTACACTTTGTTAATACTAATATTGTGCAGTCTCTGTCTTCCCATAACAATGACTATGAATTGGGCCTCTATGTCAATGTTAACGTTCCCTATTGAAGAACAATTGGACATCATCCTAGATGATCGTTCCTTAAACCAATTGGTCATACCCAAACATTGACGTTTTCTAAAAGGAAGACACTACATGCCTGGTAAAGTGACCCTAACTTATGGAAATTATTCACATGTAATCGAGGTTGAGTATGATTTGGCGGGAAATCTTGTATCAAAATCCGGTTGGCGTGATTGGATTGGAGAGCTGCATGTGGTCCGTTGGAATAGGCTTTTTCTCCGTCCAGTTGGCGATAATTCCATCAAAGTTTGAATAACCAACAACAACTGCGAGACCCCCGATCATCTTCTGCGGTATGAGCGCACGGCGTCGCATATCAGCTCAGACAAATCTAAATCTGAGGCCCCTATCAGTTCAGATTCGTCTAAATACAGTGAGGAGCTTCGTGACACAGCTTCATCATCAAAAAGAAGTTACTGATGCATGCGGGACCATGTTGGTGTAGTATTTAGTTGTCTATCTATCTAGACTTGTCTGTAGTAATAGTTTTTTTAATTATGCGCATGTTTAGGGGTACACCAACCCCTTTGTTTAGTTATTGTTATAACTAAAGTGTGTGTTCCCATGAATGGAACTGTAAGTTGCTACATGAATGCTTATAACTGAAGTGTGTGTTCCCATGAATGTTCCCATTTACATGATTACACTACTATTTTCTCATATTGTCTTGCCTCAAAAAAAAATTCTTTTATTGTTTAGTCTATTTTAATACAACATACTTGCTTATATCTTTCTTAATGATGAACTGTAATACGACATACTTGCTTATATACTTGTTTCCTAATATATACTTGCTTTCCTAATATATACTTGCTTTCTCTGATCATAGAATGGATAGATCATGGATGTCCATTCGTAATCGTTGCACCCCAGAGTTTATATCTGGTCTTGATCAGTTTATTAGATTTGCCGAGGAACATAGGAAAAAACCTACAGATAGGTTCTACTGTCCATGTAGGCATTGCGGTAACAACTTGAAACTCAACACTGGTGAGGAAATCAAAAGTCATGTCATGTGCAACGGGATTGTACAAGGCTATACAGAATGGCACTGGCATGGAGAGATTTCAAAATCGAATCCAGTAGATGTCAATAGCAGTGCTTGGGTGGAAGAAGAAATTGCCTCCGATGACGTAAATGTGAACGAACCAGTTCCAGCAGACATTGTTGATGCGATGCTGGATAGTTGTAGGGTAGACCACACCGATCCACCTCCTATCTTTACAAACATTGTGCATGATGCTGAGATACCGTTATACACAGGATGTGCTAAGTTTACGAAGCTTAGCGCTGTGCTGAGATTGTATAAGTTGAAAGCTAACAATAGATGGAGCGACAAAAGCTTCACTGAATTGTTGACTTTGTTGAAAGAAATTCTTCCTGAAGGAAACGAGCTGCCAATCTCAACATACCAGGTAAAGAAAATGTTGTGCCCAATGGGAATGGAGGCCAAAAAGATACACGCATGCCCGAATGATTGTGTATTATTTCAAAAGGACTATGTAGATTTGAAAGATTGTCCAAAATGTGGTGCGTCACGATATAAATTGACGACTTCGGGGGAGTCCAAAACTGGTTCTCCTGCCAAGGTGTTGTGGTATCTACCTATAACATCACGGTTTCAACGCTTGTTTGCAAATCCGAAAGATGCGAAGAATTTGAGGTGGCATGCAGATGTTAAGAAAAATAATGATGGGATCCTACGACATGCGTCTGATTCCCCACAATGGAAGAAGATTGATGTATTGTTCCCTGAATTTGGTGAAGAAGTCAGGAATCTAAGACTTGGGCTTTGTACAGACGGGATGAATCCGTACGGGACATTGAGCAGCCAACATAGCACTTGGCCAGTCATGCTTGTTATATACAATCTTCCTCCCTGGCTGTGTATGAAAAATAAGTACGTTATGTTGTCATTGTTGATATCGGGCCCTAAACAACCCGGAAATGATATCGATGTTTATCTAGAACCTTTGATTGATGACTTAAAGAAACTTTGGGTTGAAGGTGTGATGACCTATGATGCTTCAGCAAGAGAGACATTTCGTTTGCATGCTATGTTGTTTTGCACTATTAATGACTTTCCGGCATATGGGAATTTGTCTGGATATAGTGTCAAAGGAGCTAAAGCGTGTCCTATATGTGAATAAAACACTGATTCAATAAGAGTAAAATATGGCGGCAAGACTGTATATCTTGGTCATCGAAGGTTTCTTTCAAAATTCCATCTGTATCGTAGGAAGCGCAAAGCATTCAATGGATGGAATGATGAACGGAGTGCACCTAAACCTATACCAGGGGATGTTGTTTATGAAAGAGTAAAAGACATTGTCAATGAATTTGGTAAGAAATCACAATGTAGTATGGCCACACGGAGTGACAATTCTTCATTCAAAAAGAAGTCAATATTTTGGGATCTTCCTTATTGGAGTTCTTTGTCAGTCAGGCATTGTATCGATGTAATGCACGTTGAGAAAAATGTCTGTGATAGCATCATTGGTACTCTATTAAATATACCAGGTAAGACTAAAGATGGGATAAAATCCATATTGGACCTACGTGAAATGGGAATAAGGTCAGAATTAATAGAATTACGTGAAATGGGTAATAAAAGAACATACTTACCTCCTGCTTGTTACACGTTGTCTAGAAAGGAGAAGAAAACTTTTTGTGAATGCTTGGTAAATGTTAAGGTGCCACATGGTTACTCATCCAACATCCGTAGATTGGTATCAATGAAAGATCTGAAGTTGATAGGTCTTAAATCTCATGATTGTCACACTCTAATGCAACAAATATTGCCCGTGGCAATTCGATCTATATTGCCGAAGCATGTAAGGTTTGCAATTACCAAACTTTATTTCTTTTTCAACAGTCTATGCAGCAAAGTTATTGACCCTGATACTCTCGATAATTTGCAAAGAGAAGTAGTTGTTACCCTATGTCAGCTTGAGATGTATTTCCCTCCTTCGTTCTTTGATATCATGGTACATCTTATTGTCCACTTGACTAGGGAAGTGAAAATCTTGGGACCGGTTTTCTTGCATTGGATGTATCCCTTTGAACGATACATGAGCGTTTTTAAAGGTGATGTTCGAAACCGTTATCGTCCTGAAGGGAGTATTATTGAAGGTTATGTGGCGAGAGAGGTTATGGATTTCTGCAATGACTTTCTCAGTGGTAATGACACTCCTGATAATGACAAGAATATTGAGGAGGGCAAAGGAATTTTGGGATCACGGGTGAAAGTAATCAGCCGTGAGCAGTTGGAACAAGCTCACTTGTATATTTTACATAATATGGACGAAGTGAGTGTTTATATCGAGGAACATACCAATTTCATAAAGAGACAACATCCTCGAGCAAGTTCAATGTGGCTTGCTAGAGAGCATAATAAGACTTTTACTAAGTGGTTTGAAGATAAAGTCTTACATCAACTATCTCAAACACCAAATGATATTACAGAAACTATCAAATGTCTCGCCTTTAAACCAAAACCGAATGTTATGTCTTATGAAGGGTTTGACATTAATGGATTCACATATTACACAAAGCGCCAAGATGATAAGAGTGTCGTCCAAAATAGTGGGGTCACTCTTCAAGCGTCAACTATGTACTTTGCAAGTGCAAAGGATAAGAGTCCACGTGAAGCTAAAATGTCATATTACGGTGTCATTGAAGACATTTGGGAGTTTGACTACATAGATTTCAATATTCCGCTCTTTAAATGTAATTGGGTTGATAACACCAAAGGAGTTATAGTGGATGAATTGGGTTTCACTTTGGTGAACTTTGAAATGATTGGCGAGAAGGCTGAACCATTCATATTGGCATCACAGGCAAAAAAAATATTCTATATCGATGATCCTGCAAATGATAAATGGTCGGTTGTTCTTCATGGTAAAAGACAGTTCATTGAAGATCCTATAGATGAAGAAGAGTACTATGATAAGTATGATGACTCCAGTCCATTCTCAGTTGGGTTGCCAACTCCACAAAATATTGAAGCTAATGATGAATTATATGTGCGCGGAGATCACAATGAAGGATTGTTAATTGATAAAAGATCACAATTTTAGAGACATGTATGTTTATACAAATGGTAAATGTTTTCTTTTTTCTAATTTATACAAATGCTAAATGTTTTCCTTTTTCTAGTTGATACAAATGCTAAATGTTTGCCTTTTTTATGACATTTTCAGATGGCTGACCATGATGAGAATGATGTTCATGATGAGCATGTTGTCCATGACGAGCATGGCGAGGATACCAATGTAAGTTCTAAAAACATATCCTGTATTTCTATAAAATTCATTATCTTCTAGTTATGTCATATATCCTATATTTCTATATTGGCCTAATTCAGTGTGTTTATTTTTGTCAAATTTTAGGTTGATGATGCACATGTACCCACTGAAGCACTGGAGCAACTTGATGCGCGGAGAGGACATTCCAACTCGAGATATCGTCTACCGTTTCCTCCTCCTCCGCAGTAATATCCTCATCTCTAAACGTTTCTCGTAGGATTCTGAACCCCTCCCTTCCCTCTACTACATCGAAGCCATGCCGCAGTTGAACCCTTTCGCCGAGCCCTACCCGGCCAAGCAGGCGTCGCCTGAAGCACCACCGTCGTCGTCGTCTCCACCTCCATCGCAACTTGCTGTGCTAGTCCTGACAGTTTATCACCCCACATGCCTTCCTCCTCAGTTCCTGCCGCTAGACGACCACACAATGGATCCAAGAGGATTGCAGGCGTTCGCCAAAGACTATAGGCTGAGTTAACTCAATAGTTAACTCAGCCTATAGTCTTTGGCAAACGCCTGCATATCCTCTTGGATCCATTGTGTGGTTGTCTAGCGGCAGGAACTGGGGAGGAAGGCATGTGGGGTCATAAACTGTTAGATATAATTGGGATGTTGATAGTGATGATGAATGATACTTTGTAAATGAATGTTTCTGAATGTTAAAACATGTATTTGAATGATTCTATATGTGTGAACGTGACAATTGAATTGATGTCTGAATGTATCTACTTGTGTGAATCTTTTTATGTTAATTTTGCAGGTTTGTGGCATGTTTGTAGGCTGATATCAATGGATGTCGTAAACCTGTAGTTCAGAAAACTGAACTGCAGGTTCTCATCCTGCTGACCAGCCACAGCAGGCCTGCAAACAGATTTATAAAAAAAAATAGATATAGGCGTCGGTTATTTACCGATAACCGTCAGCACAGACTTACAGCGTCGGTTTTTTGTTGAACACCGACGCCAAAAGTGTTCGCGCTACAGGAAATGGGAGTCATCTAGGACACTTTTCTGCGTCGGTTGTTTAGTATATAACCGACGAAGAAAGCGTCCTAGATGACGCCCATTTCCTGTAGCGCGAACCCTTTTGGCGTCGGTGTTTTATAATAAATCGACGCCTTTATGTTAAATAGGCGTCGGTTTTTTAACCGACGCTGAAGTGTCCAACCTTTTAGCGGCGCCCACATAGGCGTCGTTCAGAAACCGACGCCAAAGGGGGTTAAACAACCGACACTAAAAGGCACTTCTGTAGTAGTGAGAGAACAGTATTTTGAAGTATAGAAACATCTTTCCATGAACTAAAATAAGGAAAAATAGTTTTCTAAAACAAAAACATCTTTTCCAAAAAAAGGACACATCTTTTTTAAAAAAAGTACCTTACTTCCAAAAAAATCTTTTGAAAAAAAAATCTTTTGAAAAAAATAACAAAAGTCAATCCATCTTTTAGAACTCAACAAAGCTGAAGAACCTTTTTAAAAACCCAACAAAGTATAAAAAATGGTTTCAAAACTCTATAAAGTTGAATAGTGTTTAAAAAAAGTTGAAAATGTTATCAAAACTCAACAAAAAGAATGGAAATATTTCAAACTTAGATAGTTTTTATAAAGATCTCCCTACTTGATCCATGTTAATCGATTGCCTAACTGTGGTCTATTCTCATAAGCCACGATTCATACTTGAGATCTTTAATATTTGCTAAAAAGTTGCCGAAAACCAATTCAGATCCTTTAAATGCTCTTCAGTCTTTATCTTCAATCACATATTATCCAAAGATACATCCTTTATGGGAAACTCCAAATTACCCTGACCATATGAGGACTAGATTTTCATAACTTCTACCTTGTCTCTGATTAAGTCATGAGTTGAGTAGTACAACTCATTGGGTATGAGTTGACTTGAGGTAACAATGAAAACATGTTTTTCTTATTCTAGGCATCATCCTAAGCCCAAATTTGGCACGTCAGTGAAGATGATGAATCCTCGGTACCTAAGGGTAGGGTAAACACTATAGTAGAAGTGAGCTTCTCCTTAAGCTCATAGAATATGGATTCACTGATGTTAGACCAAACAAAATTCTCATTTTCTAAGTGTAATCTTGCTGATGGGATGAGTAATCTTTGAGAAGTGCAGAATGAATAATCAATAATAACCGACTAATCTGTGGAAATTTTTAATCTTAGTTGGTGACAGTAACAAAATGTTGCCACTTTGTCTAGGTACACAACAATAGTTCCTCAGGATATAAAAATATAACTCAGTCGGTTTAGAATTCAAATTTTGAGAATTTACCATAACTTTTTACTCTCTAAGGATGTCAAGGACCCTAAACCATTCCTCGTCTTGTTCTATGTTATTCACAACGACAAGGTATTGTCATTAGAAACCATGACAAAAGTATCCAAGAAGATTTGAAGCATATTATTCATAAGGTTCAGAAATACACTCGTTGCGTTGGATAACCCAAAAGGCATTGCTAGGAATTCATAGTGGCCATATTGGGTCCTGAATGTGATTTTGCAAAATATCATCTTCCTTGACTCTCAACTTATGGTACATGGATTATAGATTGATTTTGGAAAGGACTCAGGTGATTTTCAGTTGGTAAAAGAGTTCATTGATTCTAGGTAGAGTGTACTTATTCTTTATATTATCTTGGTTCAGCATTTGATAATGGATGCACATACAAAGTGAACCATCCTTCTTTTAATAAAGAGAACATGGACTCCCTAAGGGAAAATATTGGGCCTGTTGAAGTTGTAGAGTAAGAGTTCCTAGAGTTGTTTTTATATCTCAAGTAACTCGATGAGTGCCATTCTATAAGGGGTATGGGAAATGGGGTTAGTCTTCAGAGCTATCTCAATGGAGAATTCGACTTATCTTTCCAAAAGTATGCCTATAAAATCCTCCGTGAACACGTCAACGTAGTCTTGAACTACCTCTATTTCCTTAATTGGATATGCCTTAGAAATTTGGATCAATTACTATTGTTACGGAAGATAGACAACCTTTATCTATCATCCCTTCTACTTGTAAGGTTGAAATGTATTGATTGGTGGTGGCATATATTTTACCACGAATGGTAAAGGGTGGATATCCCAATTTTTCCACTCTAGTTTTCTTTTCCCTACAATCTATTTTTGCATGATATAGATCCAATCCAGTCCAGTTACTACATCAAAATCGCTAAAGTCAAGTAGAATGGTATTTGTAGGGATTTCAAAATTCTAGCATTTAATAGGTATAATTGGTGTTTTTATTAAGACAAGAAAATTCATGCACTGGGGGTGTTCAGGTCTATGACACAACCTAAATCATTGAAATCTAATTTGAACATAGTTGTGAGACATTGAGAAATGAATATATTTATGGAACAAGATTCGAATAAAAACATCGAGTGGGTGGCCCATTGTATCAAGCATACCTAAGATTTTATGCATGACAAATTAAGTTATGAATTACCATAATTTCAATACAAAACAATGAGTTTGGTGTATTTTAACAGGTCAGTACCTTCTATAAGTCTACTAGCAGCTTTGGCTTCTTCATTGTCAATGACAAAAACTCTAGCTTGTCGATGGTCGGATGTAGGCTTTGCTGCTACAAGCTTAGTTATAGTCATATGTAGTGAAGTTCACAATCAGGAGGGTGAGACTTGTAATTTTGTCATTGCCTTTACCCTTGTCATGATTGCTACCATGTAATTTTCTTCCATCCGTTTTGGGAGTAGAGATGTCTTTGGAGAACCCTAGGTATCCCAAAGGTTGGTTTTTTGGGGACGTGGTGATCTTCTCCATCTTCGGGGTAAAGTCTAGAACTTAATTGAAGTTGGAAGTTTTTCTAGTCATTACATGAGGTTGGAGTATAGGGTTCATGCAATCAACTAAGTGATCTACTCATCGTTCCTCATCAAGCATATGGGCAAAACACTCAAGGGGTCTAAGCTTCTTGGCATAGTTCACAACTGACATATCTCCTAGGTGAAGATTCATGAATTGTTTCTCCTTCTCCTTCTGAACATATATGGGGATGAAACAGGGGTTGAAGATGGTGTGAAATTCTTCCTACATCTTAGGGTCTTGAGTAAAATCTCTTGTTCGAAGGTAGTTCTCCCACCAAATCTGGATGGCTCCTTCAAAGAAATGGGTAGAAAAGATCTTCTTGTTTGATGGCACCCCCCGATAAAAAAAACCATTCTTCACGGCTAACAGTCATTCACCTACCAAAAACCATTCTTCATGGCTAACAGTCATGCATCTACCTTATCTATTACTTTATACTTGTCTTCTCCCTAGAACTTCTTGATATCGTCTTGAAAGTCAAGATAGTAGCTCCAAGGCAAGGAAGGATAGGGTTAGGAGCACCAGTCTCATCTTTAGAAATGTTCCTTAAGGCTAGGGAACTTATGGCATCGATCAACTGTCCATATCATCTCAGCTATCTCAATAGGTTCATCCTCAGGAATGTTGGGACTCATCAAGTTTTGGGCCACCATCATCAATGTTCTATTCAAGCGCCTTCCTCTTCTTAGAGTACTCAACAACTTTGGCCTTCCCTTTCTCCTCCATGGAAAACTTCTTGTGAGGGACTTTAATTTTATACTTGAGGGTTTGTCAAGAAAGAGTGTCTCAAGTGGTCAAAAACTATATTCCTTGTGATTTATTCATCATGAGGTCCATGTCTTCATTCTTCAGATAATCATCTAGCATAAAATGTATTCATCATGAGGTCCATGTCTTCATTCTTCAGATAATCATCTAGCATAAAATGCTAACAAACAAAAAATTGCCAACATATCGCTATGTTGTGCATGTGGGTGCAACCAAATTGTGTGCATGTGGATGTAACAACATATACAAAATTAAAATTATAAATATTTGCAAGTATTGAACTTTTCATTTTCATTTCATATTTTCAACCCATGATTATTTTGTTTCCTTGGGTGTACCCATCTTTTTGTCTAGCATTGGATTTCATGTTGACCATTCCAATAATGGACTCATGAAAATTTATTCCCCATTGTCTTGTAGTCACTCTCTTAGTAATCAAACCTTAGTTTTAGAAAGTGATTATCTCCCTAAAGAACCCTTATGAGATTCAATATTGGGTTTAGAAATTCCTTTCTACACGTATGTGACACATATGTCTTCAAATATTGTAGGAATTCAAACAACCAAGTAGTTTATGTATAATGAACAAAGTTTAAGAAAAATCTATGAATCATCACAAAGAATGGTTATGAGTGGTTACTCATAATTTAACCCACATATATTTGTTAATGACTATGTCCAAGCAATATTAATCCAATTTCATATGAAAATTGACACTCAATATTAGTGTTGCACTAATATATGCATAAAATGTGATCTAGGGTTAGGACATAGTCATAAGGGTTGGTTCAATGGTTAAGTTGGGCCTCAACCTACCAATATAGAGACCTCAGCCTACAAATGTAGAGACCTCAACCTCCACTTGCACCTACAAATCTAGAAACCTCAACCTGCTTCCTCGATTATCCCTATAGTAGTTAAATGCCTCCTTGAGCTTCACCACAAACCCATAAAGATTCTAGACCTTTTGGATGATCGTGAAAGGACCCAAATCCTCCAAACTACTGACGTCTTCATCTTCGACCACCTCGAAGTTGATAGTGAGTTCCATATCTCCTTAAGCTTCAGTGTGGTCACCATTTGATCCCTAACACCCCCATCCACCCTTGTGTCTTCTTAGTCACCACCCCCAGAACCCTTAGTCCACAACAAAGCCCTTGACTCTTTCCACCATATCTGATAGAGACTATGATAAGGATATGAAAGCATGAACTACTTCAACCACCACCAACATTGACTTTGTCTTCCCTAGGAGCACCCTCAATATAGAAGCCCTAGCTATAGGATCTCCTGAACCCTATAGCTATCTCATTCGACAACCTCCCCTACTCTACTGGTGGGTGAGATTATTCTTCTCCTCCTACTCCTCTTCTTTTTAGCTCAAACTAACCATTTAGTACAAATAATACTAATAGTGATCAAATAAAAATAATAATATAACTAATTAATTTAAAAAAAATGCATTCATCAAAAGTAATATGGCTTATTCTTTTGTAAGGTCTGATTTATCATTAATATAAAAGCTTAAGTTGTTCATATATAATATTTAGAATAATTAACAAGAAAATATAATAAGTAAAGATCATCATGAAAGAAAATCTTTAACTAGAGACAAACTAATAAATACCTTATTGAAAAATGTTTATAATATTTAAGTTATCATTCCTATCTAAAATGTATAATGAACTTTTTCTTGTTAATGAGTAACTAATGTAGAAAATAATATAAATTTATAATAAAATCACTCAAGAAAATTCCTAAACAAATAGAGATACTTAATTAAATCATATTCAACCCAGTTTAACCATATACGACTGTATTTCCCATATCAAATCATATATTGCACCTAAGTTCTTAATAAGTAAAACTATGGTAAATAATACTACAATGGTAAAATTTGGGGAAAATTTCATTTCCCTTTACTGGACATATTATTTTTTACCTTTGGAGTTTGGAATTTTATGATTAATGTTGTATGATTCTAACCTCATTAAGTGTGTACATTACATATTATTTACATACAAGTACATATTGATGTACATGTATGTGACATGAATGATATCATTGAACAATGAATGACCATCTCAACACAAGATGAATCTAATGGCTTCCAATAAGACGTTATATAAACCAATGACACATCTTAGGGTTCCTAACCATAAAGATTAAAATGATAATTTCACCTGATGAGTGCATAATAAGTGATTAGTATGCCAAATGACTATGTAATGACACTGTTATATTCTTTCTTTCTAGATTCTTGATAACCCAAATCTATTGAAGCATGGTGTTCATACTTTTAGATATCTTTTTGATATTAGTTACCAGATAATCTATTCAATTATTGTGCTTCAATCTTGACACTTTATTCAATTTTTGTTAACATACTCTATTCTTAATATATGTTCACAAATATTGAATATATATTAAGAATACATATGTTAACATACTCTATTCTTAATATCAACATGTATTGAACATATATTAAGAATAGAGTATGTTAAGATACCCTAGAAAATATCTTTTTGATATTTGTGAATAGTATTGAACTTAGCAGTCTTGACAATCTTGTATTTTAAGTTCTTATGGAATAATCTTGCAAGTTGTTATTTTGAAGCTTGAATTTTTGACATTATTATTTGAACCTTGAATCTTGAAGTTTAAATCCTGAACATGTTGAATAAACTTCACTGTATAGTTCTTGTCTACTTATGAGATGCATATGATATTTTCATGTTGCATTTGGTATAACATCTCATTAATAAGGTTTCAATACCGTTATTGGTTGGTCCATATTTTTCTCTTTTCGGTCCATGCTTGGTAATTTATCCCTTTAGAATATACATTTCCAGAAGAATCTACACATGGATTCCATTTCTGATTACTAAAAATCAGTAAGCATAATGTGTATGCGTCGTTTTTGACCCTAAAACTAGTAGAAGTGGAAGTATTCCATATTTTAGTAAAGTGTGCACATTTCTACTACTAATATGTAGCGATGACAATGGTGTAGTAAAAAATATATCTATAGACAATTGCACCAAAATTTACACCATATAACTGCACCAAATAGTTGCGGTGCAAATATGCCTCCACCGTGTGGTGCAGATATGATTTTAGATAAAATAACCATAGATAAAAACCACACCAAAATTACTTTAATTACGTGTATATAAATATATGTATATTATTATTTTAATCATATTATTTATTGTTGTTCTCACACTATTAGTAGACCTCTATTTTTAAATGTGTTTAATGTAAAATAAGTAGAAACTTTCACTTCTTTGGAATTACTACACTACACATATGTTGTCCTCTTTGTACAATGACTAAACATACAAGTGTCATAGCATATGAAAATTACTATTCATGTTTTATTTTTATATATGTTACACTTCATATTTAAATGTATTTTTATAAATTAATAAAGTCATTTGTATAATGGTGGCAGATAGTTGTTGTCGTTGGGGCGAATCATTTATTAACTTGTTTCAAACCAATCTCAAATGAAGATGTGTAACAATTAGAAAATATGAGATAGATAACTAATATGAGAATTTGATTTATTACTATAAGTAAAGTATTATGCGTGATTGATGGATGTAGTTATTTGTAGGGATAACATCAAGTTGAGAAGAAAAAGAAGGTGAAACGAAAATAGAAGTACATAATAGAGATAAAGAGAGAGTCAAGAAGAGATGACTACATATATTATTACTAGTCATCTTTCTCTATAATTATGCAAATATTTTACCATCCTTCCATACAAAGAGGTTTGACTTCCTCCCCTCTCTCACTCAGAATAAATTTTATTATACCGAATTATAAATAATATTTTACTTTTCTCTCATTACAAATAAATATATAGAAGAAAAATCATGGCTTACAAGATTGAATTGAAAAGGATGACTTAATAGGGGAGATTCACGTGGGGAACCATTTATAATAGGATAGTATTGTTTAAAAAGAAAGAATGTATACTAATAGGGAGACCTAATAAATTTTAGAAGAGGATGATGTTTGAATTTTGAATGAGAAAATATATGTGTAGTTGAGATTATTGTGTCGTTCGGCAAAGCGGCTGATTCCGCCGCTGGCCACTGCTCTGTTTTGGTGCGGTGACATTGGCCGCTATGGATCGCTGGAGCTGTATTGAGAAAGAGCACTTAAATAACGATTAATTTCACTGGTGTTTGGTGTGCATCAATTTTCGCTGGCCTGCCCTGCCCGATCATTACCGGCCGCTCGCACACGCTCTGCCGAACAGAGCATATATTTGTGTTTACTAATTTTTTAAAAAAGTTATAATGTACGTTCACATGAACAATAAATTAGTTTATTTAGTATGTAATATGAAAATGACATTGTTGATTCATAATATTTATTGTGTATAATTTCTTGACAAATTTTACATATTACATTGTTTAGATAAATAATTTTTTTATTACCGATGTGGTGTTGTGCGGTTAACCACAGTTTTATTGCGGTACGGATATGGTTTTCATATCAAACACCGCAGTGGATATGATTTTCAATTTTCAATCACTGTGTGGTTATGAATTTGGCATAAACTGCACCATATTCGTACGATTGCCATTCCTGGTAATACTTTCGTATTTTAGTAAAATTTGTCAGATACTGCTTGCAGTGTACCCACATTTTACTGTACTAAAATATGGATGTATTGTTAGTAGAAGTAGACACATTTCATTAAAATATGGGTGCATTACTAGTAGAAGTGGGCGCATTATAATAAAATATAGAGTGTGCCACTTCTATTAGTAACACACTCAACATTTTAGTAGAATATACTCACTTCTAATACTAATTCACCAATATTTTAATAGGTACATTATTAGTAGTAGTGGGCGCATTCCATTAAATATGTGTATATTACTGGTAAAAATGAGTGCATTCTTTATTTTAACAAAATAAACTCACTTATACTAGTAATACGCTCAAATTTTAATTAAATTTGCCCACTTCTAGAAATATGTGTTCTTTTTCCCAATTTGCACCTCATTTCTATCATTTTATTTCTCTAATTACTTTCCTCCTCACTTCTCTTCTCTTCTAATTACTTCCCTCTTCTATAATTTTATTTCATCCTTACTTCCCTCCTCTTTTTTTCTTTTCAAAAAGAACAAATAACACTCATTTTCATATTTTATATTGTTTTTACAAAAGTACGTCTTGGAACGTATTTCTTTTAGAAATCTAATAGTTATTATTTAATCAAAAATTATTATAAAATAAAAGTTATAATTATAACAAGATATCCCTCCTTACTTCCCTCCTCGTTTATATTTTTCTCCTCCTAAAAATGAATATAAAAAAATAGGTGGTTGAGAAGGGAGAGAGAACAAGTAAAGGGACCCACACTCGCAGGGTAATTTAACAGCGCGTCAAAAACGGGTACCCCACACACACCACCAAAAGACTTTCTTCTGCTACTTGTTTTAGTCGAATAGAGAGTACATATGTTGTGTATGCTAGGCTACATGAGATTTGATGACTTACTATCATTCCTCTAGTTTTTGTAAGGGATGTGTTATGTGGAGTCGGTTAGGAACCTAAAATGTGATCTCATTTGTCTTTTTTCACGCAATACAAGGGACAAAATTAGAAAATTGATACTTTTCTATTATGTACTCTATTTTGTGTGAAAATAAAAAATTAGATCCTATTTTAGGTCTCCAAACTAACCCCACATCGAATTTTCCTTTTTGTATCAGCTACGCTTTAGGGTATTAATAGTCATACACTGTAGGTGAATCGACAAGGATAAAAATGAGTAAACCTCGTCGAGTCTAAGTGAAGCTTAATTCGTGACGGATGCCTAGTATGCATGTTGCGTACGTTGGACCGACTGGATGAGCTTTGATGGCTTACCGTCGTTCTTCTGTTTTTTAAAATAGTTACACAATATAGAGGCAGTCTCATGCCTTATAAGTTAGGATTTTTTAAACAGCAAGTAAGACCGTAGGAGCATAAAAAGGGAGAAAGGTGATTAAACCTCACAAATTATGTACTGAATGTTAAACCATAGTGAACCGTCAAAGATAAAGGTGATTAAGCCTCGTCGCTTCATTATTGACAGGACATCAAGAAAAAATGTTGTCCTTTCGTACTCCTTTGCATTTGAGTCAAGAAGAAGGGACGAGGTGAGTGAGGGCTGCTCATATGCCCCGGGTCTCCCAATCTTATCTATTACTATTAGATAGAAATATAGTGGATATGTAGTATTTATAGTTCCCTGGCTTATTTTTGACCATTTAAATGATTGAAATCATGAATGGAATTTTTAAATTACATTTCTTATATGTTGTGCTTAAAATGATTGTAAAAAATAAAATGTAATAGTTGTAAACCTTTGTTGGACCACTTGAAAAATATATACTTCAGTCTGATTCGTCTAATAACATGAATATGTTATATATTAGTTATCTTGACACTTTGGGAATTCAATATATGAAGTTTTGGGTATATTCATTTATATTAATAATTAAAATGATATACAAGGAAGTATCCAAATATGTTTCACATATCACCAATAAAATGGATTTTTTGTTTGTCATTCATTTAAGAATCATATAGAGTAATATTACATAATGGGTCTTTAATTCCTGTTCAATTGAACGATTCACAAAAATAAGCATTAAATTTCATCAAAAAGGTTAAATTGTGGATGATTGTCTATATGTAACACAAATATATACAATGTGTGTGTGTGTGTGTGTGTGTGTGTGTGTGTATATATGTGTGTGTGTGTGTGTGTGTGTGTATGTGTGTGTGTTTAGTGTACACTTGAATGATATTTATGCATCAATTGATGTATAGTTGGAGTTCATTTAAAAATTAGAAGGATGTCATAAGGAACGTTGCAAGGGTGATCTACATTAGAAGGATTTAACATTGATTATGGCATGTGATCCATGTAGTCTCTAACATTATTTGAAGCTAACTAGAAGCGTTGATAGATGATGAAACCATGCACAGGGAGCTAGTGGTGTTGGAAGGGACCCTAAATCCTTATTTGAGTTTAGTTAAGAGTAGCATTGGATGTTAAAACCCTACTTGGAAGGTAAAAGTGATGTTGAAAGGAACCCTAAAACCATTGATGATAATTCTATAACTTATACTGATTATTAATTGATATTTCGCGTCTATGTCTTGAGGTAATTTCAGGTGTGGATGATTCATGTTTAAGAAATTAGATTTGACAACGTTTCATGAAAAGAGGGTGGAGCTGCTAGGTATATGTATTATGGTATGATTAAGCCAATGACCACATTTCAAGTTCATTTTGAGTTTTTGGAATCTCGTATAGTTTTAAATTTCTCTAGGAATTGAATTAGTGAGTAACTAGGAAATTTTATTCCTAATTTGACTAGCGGTGCAACTAGATAAATTAGTGGAAGAATCACCCAAAACGTATTCCTAAATATGTTGATACCAATCTAAAATATAAGTTGGAAAAAAGTAGAACTCATGTGATGTTTATTTGTTTGTTTGTTTTTGTGATATATGTTAGTGAGACACATTTGAAAAATATTAAGTTGTTTTGTAAAATATGGACATAGCTAAACTACAATGTGATTAATACGTTTATAAAACTTCGTTACATTTATAGAAAGGAAAAAAGAGGTATTGATAATTGAAGATAATCTTTTAAGACAAACTATTAATTAGATCATATTAATTAAAACTTTTTGGAAGTCATGGTTTGAATGAAATGTCTTATGATCCAACCATTGTAATTGAACCAAACTTGGTTGGTGGATCCTTGATGATGAAACCAAGGTTAGGATTTGTTACCATTTTTAGATAATTTTAAATAGAACTTTAATTTAAAATAATTGTTATTTATATCCAACTTAGAAGATTTTATTCTTTCAGAGATGAGTTTGAGCCCAAATTCTTGCGGGGAATGAAGTATTATGTTTCACTATAGAGAAAATGCTTCATGGGTTTTGGATTACATTTTAAATTTCAAATAGATTTGGAAAATTGGTTCATAACTTACTAACCTTAGGTGTTTTCTTAGGGTGCAGTTTTCAATTCATGAATGGACTCAGACCAACGACTTAAGGAACCTTTCTTTTATAACATCAAGCAAAAAATGTCGCTCATTCACTATCCCTATAGGACCGTCAGTGAGTGTCATTTCAAAGAAGGGATATATGTGAATGCTTCCCTCTAGACATGATGGAGACTATTATGAGTCTGTAGGATGATGAGACCATTATTAGTGATGCATGATCTGGCATAATTATTGAGGAAAGCATGCAACTCATGCATCAAAGTTCTAAGTCCATTGTAGTGAAGGCCTTATTCTCCTATAAGTCGAATGGGGCATGGGGGCATGCATAGATAACATGCCCCCTCGTCCACCAATAAAAATGGGGTGAAGCCCTAAGAGACAATTAGTGGACACACTTTGGGGATTAACCTCATCAAATGGGTCCCTGACTATAGTCTCGTGCTCAGAAGAAAAAAAAAGTGCCAAAGATAGGAAGGCAGGATGCACAGTTGGTATAGATTTCATGCTTCACCCATTAGTCTTAATGGAGGGGGCATGTTTCTAGGTAGCATGAGGGATATCACGGAGGTGATTCCATAATGGAATAGAATGCCACAGCATACTGATTTTGAAGCACAAAGTAGGGGAGTGTATCTTCCCCGTGCACAACTTGTACAATGGGAGAAAGTGGAAGACTATATGTGGGTCAAGTGAATCTTGCATTAGACAGAATTCAGTGAATATGATAAAATGAAGTTAACTCTAGCTATCTAATTGGATGGAGAAGGCCAAGATCCCTAAATAGAGGTACACCTTATTTCATTCAGATCTTCTTATTCATAAGTTGTACTCTAACATAAAGCTATCGAAGTGTAATATATAGCTACAAAGTGAAATATAGGTCTTCTTGACCTAAATATTTTTAATATATTTAGAGAAAAGTGTGGTGTATTATTATACTTAAGAAACCAAATGATGATAGCACAAACAGAAAAAAGGTTACAATATAATGTAAACCACATCAATATTTTTACAATATGATCTTGAATACATTTTGTTATTTAATCAACATTTTGAGTATATTCTATATGAAATCTAGTTACATTTGATTCTTTGTGTATTTAGGATTTTATGAGTAAATTTAGTTTTGTCACTTATATTACATTATGAGTCAAACTGGATTTTCCTACCAATGGTTCTTGAACTAATGGAATATAATTGCAAATAATAAGCAATCAAAGTAGTTAACACTACACTTCATCTAGTAATGCATGGTACATTGCAATGAAAAAAGATAGGATTCAATTTGTGTGAGTAAAATAATTATGAAGGGTTACATCAATAATAATGCATAGATTATGATTTAATGTGATTCAATAACCCATGAATCTTCACCCCTTGCTAAAATTTAAACTTGAGGTCCTAAAATGTTATGTGACTTTATATTTTAATTAGGTCTATTACATATAAATGAGGGTTTATAATCAGTAAGAGAGTCACAAATCATGAGTTTGGTTGAAGGTTAAATTAAAAGTGGAATGTGAAGCTCTATTTCCTAAGTCAAACCATAGATGACCCAAAAGTATATTCCACATGGATACACCAATAAGATAATATGATTTTCATCTTTTTTGAACAATAACTAGGCTCATGATAATAATTTCAAAATATTTAGGTTCTCATGCTCTTCGAGTAACTGAGTCATGTCCATTGAATTTTCATTTTCTTAAATCTATATATTTTTAGCATGAGAATAAGAATTGAGTCTTGTATAGGCATCCCTACACAATGACCATATAGTTAATTTTCTTTTAGATATTCAATATTACAAATTAGTATGTTCACTCAATCTACAATTATAGAATTACATTATTTCATTTAATGATATTAGACATAGATATTATCTATTAGATGTCTAATGTTGGAATTAAATTAAGTTATCTTAAAGAATAGAAAAATATAATAAGAACTTCACATTTAGATTAAGTGACATTACATGGAACATTACATATCATGTTTAAAATGAAGATTTTGGTCTTGCTACAGTTACTCCTATATCATGCTTAGATTAATATCCAATTTCATGCATTAAAAATTTCATATATGTTTAACTATTAAGAATTTGATATTCATATTTTGTATTAAGGAGTTTATCTTCATACCAAGTTACTTTGTATTTTTGCATATTTTTTAACTAGATCAAATTATTCAGGTAATTTATAAAGTTTAAAATTATATAAAATTCAGAGGCATGGTTTTGCCAGTTTATAATTGCATATGTACCATTCAGAATTACTTGGGTGCAACTTGAATGCATTGATATACAATTCAAAGACACCTTGGTTTTATTTAGAGGAACTTTTGTTCCAATTCCTTAGTGGTTTTCAATAAAATCTAACCCGCTTAGAGAGGACTTATTCTGCAATGGTATCCATAATCATATTGTCCTTAAAAACAAAATTTATTATAACTTTATAAGATATACTTTCAAAGATATTTTATTATCTTCTATGTTAGTTGAAATTAATTATATATCTATATTAATAAGTTTTATATTTAAATTGCAATGGGATTTGTTGTATACAAAACTCCAAAATTTGATTTAGGTTCTTAGCTAAGAAGAAAGATTGTGGAGGGCCTGGTTCTTGTTGGTCTAGAATCAACAATCACTGAGTAATAGATCATGGATTTCATTAAGGGATGATGAAGCCAACTAATCAACAAGTTGATATGAGAAAGGAGGGTGTATAATCATCATGTATAGACAAATATTATCATCTTCAAGTAGCCATCACTAGGTAGACCATGATCCAAAGTTGTTATACCATCCATCAAGAATGGGGGTCAATTCTTGGGGTGGTTGATCCACTCCACTCATCCTAATAAACCGATCCATGATCAACATGCATCTATGGCCACATAAAAGGCAAAGCACATGACATGTGACACTAAATCCTTGTCTTGATCAAGATACTAGACATCATTGAGTACAATTTTGACTAGTCACTAGAATGAAACTCCATTTCCTGGTCTTAAAATTCAAATGGAGTGCATCTTTTAAACTATAGATCTAAAATACCCTTCCATATCAAATAGAAAATACTTCATACTTGATTTCATTCTTATATATTATAATTAGATTAGGTTTCTACATAATAAATCCAATGTAATACACATGAAAATAACATCATAATTCATTTTATCAGATCTTATTCACCTTAAAGAAACATGATTCCTCAAAATTTCACATCATTGTGTTAAGTTATTAGGAGCAGAAAATGCTATGGAAACAAAAGGTTCCCAAGAAACCAAGGAGCAAAATCAATGTATGACACCAATATTAAATAAATTTTATAGATTTCTAGCTTATCATGGAAGAGTTTCCAATAATTAAACTTGAATTACTTGATGTAGATAAGAACCTTCCAATCCACATCACCCACAAGTCTTGCTAGATCGGGAATTAGAACTCATTACTGGAATGTGTGTTGTATTCCTGATTTTTCTATGGAAAATACATGGTAGAATGATATTTTGAAGAATGTTTTGTTCCATGAGAGAGTTGGATAGATATCAATCTTTGAGGCTTTAATTTCGACCCAAAATACACCTATGATGACATGTGATATTCTGAGATTGGCAATTTGTTGTGGAGTGATCTATTATGTGGCCAATATCCTTCTACAACGCACAAATTTCCATAGAGGACGCCTCCTTAAACTTTGTTCCTTCAATGAAGCTTCTCATCTGAGATAAATTCCCTATGTGAAATTGTCTTCATAGTATCCATGTGAGTGCTTGAAGATGACTAGTGACGTTAGTCTCCTCGTCCTCTCTCTCTAGTTACTTCTTGGGTTTCTCAGACCATGAAGGAAATGATGTGGGATAAGATTTCATGCTCAAATGTCCTCCTCCCATATCATATACATATATAGGTGTGAGGGAGTCTAAGTTTCATGAAACCTTGTCTGGGTACGATGATAAGTTCCTCATAAAATGAGGCAATCTTCCACCCATTGTGTGTCATTCTATGATTTCTATTGTTGTATAAACTCCTTTTTACAAGGGATGGGTTGATGACTTATGGAAACTGATTTCCTACGTCCCAGTCTGCATTTTATTTTTAGGTCCTTGATCATACATTTAGGTCCCTAAATCTATTTTAGAAGTCACCACAAAGTCCAAACCTTCTTTTCTTCAAGCTATCTCTATATGTGTCACCTCATAGGCACCATGCTATGTTGAAAATGAATTACTAATCATTATTAAAATACACAAGAAATGAGTGGTATCTAAAAACACAATTTATTTCCCAAGTAGTAGGATTAGTTGGACAATATGAAACTATCAATGACTAATGTCTATATGTTGTATAACTTCTTTATCTTAGATAGGAAGATTGAGAATAAGGCACATCACATCATCCTTATTAAGTCAAAGCTATGTTCCTAGATCTTCAAGTAGATTAATAAAATATATATGAGCTCAGTATCATATAATCACTCACACGATCATGACCATGCATTTATTTGACATCACTTATCAAGAGGCCTAGGATATTGCTCATAGTATATAATAGAAAGATGGTCTTTTTACATCACTTGTAACGTGTAACTGGAAGTCTTTCACATACAAGCACTATCTTTATAGTAACCTTATTCAATATCACAATGAGTAGTGTCAACGTTTGATAAATATCATGTCCCCGTTACAGTGATTCATGTTCAAGGACCACAACACCATTGTAATATTGAACCAATTATGGGTACCACATAATAATACATGAATCACTCAGAAGGTCGGTATATCTACTACACTTATTCTGTGAAAAGTACATGACTTGGTTTCGATACCTATGATCCCTGAGACATAGTCATCAATCACCACACATAATAGTCTTACATGCATTATTGTTGTCTAATAAAAAATGGTACTAGACTAGGAACATTTAAGAACATTGTTCTTAAGATCCTTATCATCTCATGCTCAATTCATTTTCTTGAAGTCTCAGGGTTGTAAAAGTAATACTAAGTATATTACTATGTACATTAACATCAATGTAACAAATTTACATCAATAAATGGACTTAAATTCATTAAGCAAACCATAAGCAAAAGATATCTATGTAACCATCATCCAAGTATTGTCTTGTAGGGCATGTAGAAGTGGGATTTTATCAAACAACAACTTCACTAGGGATGGGATCCTTAATTTTCACCCATATAATAACATGACAATCTCACCCACAAGCAGACGGATTTTCTAATGGTATACTTTATGATCGAACCCAGAGGATGGATTATTTGACACAAAATAGTAGTTGGTTGTTGATAACACTAAGTGCAAGAGTAAAAACTAAATTGAAGCTAAAATTGTCGACATTTGGAAATGCTAGGGTGAGTGAGTTCCACCACCACTACCTACACACTCTCTCTCACTGCACAATAAACAATCATGAATGAATAACATTGAGTTCAGGTAAATCCCCCTTTTAATGTTAGAATTAAACCCAGACAGACACCACTCCGAAATAGGCTTCATGTTAACTAGAGATCATATACCCATCTCATTAGAAAACACCTATCAAAATTTGTTACCAAGGGTTTGATAAGAAATATTCAACCTACTAGACCATGGGTTCAAAGTTCTCTACTTACAAGATCAAGATAAACATGTTAACATATTGAACAAACAAGCATATAAACATTAAGTGATTGATTCAAAATGTAATAAGGTTCATACATATTTAGATGTAGTAAAAGAATAAAAGTGGGTAGTGGGGATACTCTTCGTACCCTAGTGTAAGAAACTACTCGCTCTTCATGGCACTAACAAGATAAAATCATTTAGAGAACAAAATGCCATATCCACAAAAGCAAACATATGAGCATCCATTATGTGAAGATGCTTGTCTTCTTTCTTAGGGACATCTTGAGAGAAGCACATGACTACATTAGTTAACTGGATGGTAGAGTGAAGGTTGATTGCTATTGGAGGATGGTCAATTGATTCACCTCTCGCGAGGTGGTCGATCAAGTTGAAGGTAGTAGGTAGGTGTTGAGTGGAAGTCTATTGATTGATCTATCTCTTTCATGGGAGGTTGATCGAGTTGTATAGTTGTTGAGGATGATTGATCCAACTCTTTCGAAGTATATTAATTGAGATAGATGTAGGTCAATCGAGCTCCCTTTTCTGAGGCTGACTGATCGAGCCATGTTGTGGATGGATGCAAGGTGGATTTGTGGATAGATTTCTTCATATGTTTCTCCACAACCATTTTAATGAATGAAATAACAATCTATTTATAGGCGGCATAGGGGAAGATCAACAACCTCCAAGAAATGTGATGTAGTGGTTGTACTAAATGCATCGATGGGGAGAAGACAAAACATTATAGGCTTCGGTTGGTGAGTGAAGGTCGAACAATTGAGGTCAATCAAATGGATCTCGATTGGCAATGATTAATTGTTAGATGGTTGATCCAGGTGATTGATCAGCGGTCTCGATTAAGAAGTCAATCACTGAGTGTTTGATCAAGGTGATTGATCAAGGGATCTCGATTTGACTGTCGATTGTTGAATGGTCGATTAAGGTGATCAAGAAGTGGAGCTTGATTGGGCAGATGATCGATGGTGGTCGACTAATGGACCTCAATCATCATTCAAACTCGATAGGAAGACATCAATCTCTGGAGTTGCTCTATCATTTGTAGGTCGATTGATAGAGCTCAATCGTTTGGAGCTTGATCAGAAGTCATCAATCAATGGAGGTCGATCACCAAGTCTTTTGAAGTGATTGGTAATGGTCTTGAGCCTAAATTGTTAATTGATTTGCCTTCTGAACATGTTGAAAATCCATTTTGGGCCATGGCACTACCCCACACCTTAGGAAAGGTGTCCCCTTCTTGACTCCTATTAGTTGAAGGGTAACAGGAACCCCTATGTCGCTAGTATAGATATAAAACTCCAATCCTAATAAGAAAGTTAAGAAAAGTATTAAAATCCTAATAAATTCACATAACATCCAAATAAAAATAAGTGAAGCTATTTCTAAGGCAAAATAGGAAATCTAAATGCAAAAGTAGACTAAAAACTGACTACAATTAGGATGAATATGCATTCATCAAATAACCCTGAAGTTAGTCATTGCTTGTCCTCGAGTAACATGAAATCTAAAACAACCACCAAATGAAGACTTCAAACCCAAGTGGTTACTTTACCTTTACATCAGGCTCATTTCCCTACCACCTGGTGTAGCCAAGCTGCCCAACTTCTTGAGATCATAGAACACATCTAGCAATGTCTTCGTACCCAATTTTTCTTCTCAAAAACTCTACCTGACCACTATGCCCAGATGCTAAGCACATCTCAGAGTTTCATGAAAGTTCAGAGGATCCCATAGAACAATAGTTACATGAGGTTATGTATCATTGCATACCTCATTGTGTTTCTGGGTGGAAAATAGAGGGAAGGAGGTGTGGAAAGAATATGTAAAAATTTCTTGTATTCAACTTGAGATTGAATATTTTTTTCTCAAGCATAGTTTTGCAATCTTGCTTATTGTGCACAATAACATCTTTTCCTTATTTTTTTTGTTATGCCACTATTACATATAGGGGTCCGTATAGGGGTATGGAAGAAGCATATAGAGTAGGAAGGAGGGTGTGCCACCCCAAACTTAGGTTTTAACATTTTTTGTGGCTTTTTTAATTTTTGGTGGATGGAAGATAAGAAGATGGAAGAAGAAGGTCAGATCAAAATGCAACTTGATTTACAATTCAGTGAAGTGGGTTGGTCTTCTAATCTCATTATGCTCAAATAGGGACAATATAGGGGGAAAGGTGATGATTCTATCAGCTTGTTTCAGTAGTCAGTTAGAAGAATGATGTGTTTGATCCCTTTAGTTCCTCAAACACTTTCCATCTTTTCCATAGAAACATCATGTTAGGGTTCTTAGGCTACATAGGGTGATTATTTATTTTAAAAGTAAAATACTTGCCATCTTTTCCATAGAAACATCATGTTAGGGTTCTTAGGCTACATAGGGTGATTATATCCATTGGTTTATTTTAAAAGTAGGTCATTGTGAGGTATTGAATAGAGTAAGGGAGTTTCATTGTGAAACATGCATGTATGCAAACATGAATTTGAATCTAGGTCGGCTAGATAATGACTTGTTTACTCTAGCAGATGAAACTTTGAATTTTTTAAACTAAATGTTGTACATGCACGCAATGATATGATTCTAAAGTTAAAATGTAGAAATGAAAAACAAAAAGCTGGGGTTGGGGTGACAGACATGCCACCCACCCTCCACCCTGAACTTAAATATTTACTCATCCCTAAGCAAACACTCATTTTCAAATGAAGGGAAGAAAATCTATGAAGTTCATCCAGGTGGTCCTACATACTCAAAGAAGGTTCAATGGAAGGAAATGCTGACCAGGGTTGGAACCTTAAGAAGAGGAGTGCCATGGTGCACCCATCCAGGTGGCCCTGTCGACTCAAAGAAGGTCCAACTGAAGGGAATGTTGACTAGGGTTGGAACCTTAAGAAGAGGAGCGCCATGGTGCACACAATGATTGGGTGTCTGTGACAACTCAAAGGAGCTTTCTGGATGATTAAAAAGATATTTCTTTTCACCTTGCAAACCATCTAGTATGATCAATAAATCTTCCTCGAACAATAGAGGTGTTTTTTATGTAATGAATCAAGAAGAAAGGGAACATAATAGGAGTGGTGCATGTGTGGTATCTTCTGGATTAACTCATCCAAGAAGACTTGTGGTGGATCACCCTTTTTGAATGTGAATGTAGTAGGTGATGGATCCACCAGTTGTAACGCTAGCAGATGTAGATCAAGTGGATGATCCAACTCTGGATTCTCCTTATCACCTAGATTTGCATATGGTTCTAGCGTGGGAAGGGATATTTCATTGGTAAAATTAGCTTGGAAAAACTCCTTACGTGGCTATGTGTCCTCTAATATCATCCAATCCAAATTGGGGTCAATGGGGGCATCATGATCCTCAACTATGTCACGATGTTGCTTTGTTTCCTCCATGTAGCATGTACCCAACTTGTCAATGGGATCAAAAGGAACCAGAGAAAGAAAATTAGCATTATAGTCAAATAACAGAGGCATGTAAACTTCCTACGAAGGTGTGAGCTCCTATCTAGATAAACCTAATGTGGGGTAAAGATTGATTGTAGTGGAGTGTACAACTCCTGCTAAAGCGACCCCCTTCATCTAAAACAACCAAATAAGCGCTTAAAGTTGATTGCTTGTCTCCAAGAATAGAGTCAACCATGGTTGGTTGATCACTAGAAATGTCTGGATCAGGGTCAGAAATTGAGACATGAGGTGGAGTTTCAGGATCGACTGTCATAGTATGGTCACTCCCCCATTGAGAGATTTGATATCGAAGTATTAAAGCTTCAAGTGTGGAGAAGGATGGAACACAAGTGCTCATGTCACACACTGTTGTAATTCCTTAGGTTGTGTCTCTATTAAAACATCCTAGGATTTCATCTCTGAGATGACCTCAACATCATCATCGTCATCAAAAGTCATCATCCATGGCTTCTCCATTTGCCTTGAGCATGTGGTTGAGCCACATAAGCTTCAGTTGATTGGTTGATTTGTTAAAGCTAAGTCATTTGCATCAATAATCATTTGATCTCAGCTTATTGAACAATTAGCATCTTCTTAAGGACATCCAGTATGTCAATGATCTCGAGTGAAGGATGATCTTCATAGTATAATATTATTGGTTAGTCTGACACATTGGGAAGTTAATTGCCATATCATGGCTCGTCATAGCTGCCTTCAGGGTATTATGGTTTGAAGTCAACCTCAAATCCACAATGATATGAAGGCATGACATTCTGCATGAAGATGATCCCAGTGCATCATAGTTGTAGTAGACACATATTTGACATTGTACACATTGTGCTGTCAAACACTCTGTTTAAATTGAATGCCTAAAAATAGAGAATTTGCCTATAGGATGAACATGAATTACATTCAAGAAGATTTTCCATATGATCATAAGAAAAATAAAAATCATGATTAGATTAAACCAACAAAAAAATTATTGCCATTGTAAATGGCGTTAAAATTTGAGACGAGGGTTGTTGCACAGTAGATTCACTAGGGATGATATTCCTAGTTTTTATCAAAAATAGCAAAATAATACCATGCACAAGCAGATAGATCTTAACACAATATAGTTTAAGATCAAACCCAAAGGACATCTTTAAGAGTTTATTGATTAATTTAACCAAACTAGGAGGAGTATTTAGCACAAAAGAATAGTTGGTTGTTAATTGCAGTAAGTGTAGAGGTTTAACAAGACTAAACTAAATCTAAGATTATCGACAAATGCAAATAAATAGGGTTAAACACTACCTACACTCACTCTCTTGTTTCCCAACAAATAAGCATGAATGAATAACATTGGGGCGGGTAAATCACCCATTTCAGTAGTAGGATTAAACCCCAATATATATCACTCCTGGATCACTGTCACATTACCTAGAGATCCTATACCCATTGCCTCGGGAAACACCTATCTAAAGTTCTCATCAAGGGTTTTAAGTTTTTCACAAGAAGTAATCGACATCCTAGATCATGGGTTCAACGTTCTCTACACCCAAGATCATGATAAATAAATAAACATGTAGATTAGACAAGCATACAAACATAATGTGATTGATTCCAAATGTAGCAAGGCTCATACAAATTTAGATGTTGTAAAAGAACAAAATTAGATAATGGGGCTACTCCCCATAATAGTGTAAGAAAATACTTGCTCTTCATGGTAGGAACAAGATAAATATTGTCTAGAGAACAAAAGGGCATAGTCACAAAAGCAAACAGATGAACAACTTTTGTATGCATATAATTGTCTTCTTGCTTAGGGGCGTCTTGAGATAAGAACAACACCATAGTAGTTGACTGGATGGTAGAGTGGAGGTCGATTGTTGTTGAAGGATGATGGATTGATTCACCTCTATCAAGGCAGACAATCAATATGATTGTGGTCGATAGGTGCTAGTGGGAGGTTGATCCATCCATCTATCTCTTTTGAGGGAGGTCGATCAAGATGTATAGTGGCGGAGGTCAATTGATCCAACTCTTTCAAAGTCGATCAATCAAGGAGGAGTATAGGTTGATCAAGCACCCTCTTTCAAGGACGATTGATCAAGGTGGAGCACATGTCAATTGAGCTCCTCTTTTGAGGTCGATTAATCAAACTTTATTGTTGATAAATGGAAGGTGGAGTTGTAGATAGATAACTGCAACCTCTCAATGTCTCCACCACTTTTCAAGTGGAGTAAATAGCCTTATATTTTATAGGAGGCTGAGGGGAAGATTAATAGACTCTAAGGAATGTGATGTGACACCTATAGGAAATGGATCGATAGGGATAAGATGAAGGGTAGCAGGCGCTAGTTGGCTCATGAAGGTCAATCAATTGAGGCTGTTCAAATGGATCTCAATTGTTAATGTTGATTGTCATATGGTTGATCAAGGTGATTGATCAATGGATCTCAATAGGGTGGTCGACCACTGAATGGTTGATCGAGGTGATCAATAGGTGGAGCTCGACTGGGCAGTCAATCACTGAATGGTTGACTGAGGTGATCTAGAAGTGGAGCTTGATTGGTTGATCGATCAGTGGACCTCAATTATCATCTAGAGTTCAATATGTAGACATCTATTAGTGGAGCCCGATCATTAGAGATTGATCGTTAGAATGTTGTTTGGTAGAGATCAATCAGTGGAGCTCGATTAGAAGGCATCGATTAGTGGAGGTCGATCACCAAGTCGATGGAGGTGGTTGATTGTGGTCTTGAGCTTAAATTGTTGATCAATTTTCCTTTCTAAACATGCCTAAAATTTGTTGCATGCCGAGGTGTTGCCCCACACCTCGTAAGATATGTCGCCCTCTATACTCCCACCTACTGAAGGGCAGCACGACCCCCTATATCGTGTTGTATGGAGAGATAAAACTCTAAGCCTTCAAAGGAAGTTAAGAAAGGTATCAAAATCCTAACAAACTGACATAAAATCTGAATCGAACTAAATGAAGTTGTTTCTAAGGCAAACAAAGAAATATAAATGCAAAAGTAGACTAAAAATGCGGCTAAAACTAGAATGAATATGCATTCATGACATATACACCAATTATTCCCCACTTTCACTAAAGCTAACCACTCAGACATCTTATAGAAAGACCGTTGTTGATTCTACTATGGCACTAACTTAGTAAAGGAAGAAGCAATCATTCAATTGATATACCCCTATAAATATTTACATCTCCTCACTATATCATAATAGGTGGAACTACCAAGGAATATCCTTATAATGTTGATCCAATACAGGCTCCTTAGCTTGTAGGATAGCCCCACTATTTCTGTAATAAATTTCAATTGTGTCAGTAATGTTAGGAACACCTCTAAGTTCACTAATGAACTTCCTAATCCATACAATTTCCATTGTGAAATTTGATGCAAAAATATAGTTGGTTTCTATTTTAGAATCAATTGTTGTCTCTTACTTGGAACACTTCCTACTAACACCAACATCTTTGAGGAAAAATGAAAATCTAGATTGCAAATAGGTAATTGTTCTTGTCAATTTAGAATCTCGCATTTGTATAACCCTTTACAACTCTTTTTTGCTCGCCTACATATATAAAGAACAAATCCTTAGTTCTTCTCAATTCCTCAAGGATTTTATTGAAAAGTGGATTAGTGGCCTTCACCTATGTTTGACTAATATCTTCCCATAATTCTACATCATATGATTCTTATGAATGTTTACATAACAATGTGTTCATTACATCCAATTGTCGAGGAATATGGAACAACGCTAATGGGCTCCCTCTTTTCAGTATATTTAGGACAAATAGCCTTATATATACTTATCCCATGAGATGGGTAAGTTCCCTTTATTCCTATATCACACACTTAATTGCTTCAACACCAATATATACACTTTGACTCATTGATTCCAATATGTACTATATCATTCACATACTATACAAGGACTACGACAATGCTCCAACTAGCATTCATATAAATACAAGGTATATATTCATTCTTGATAAGGCCAAACTCTTTGATGGATTCATCCAAATGAATATTCAATCACATGTACTCTTGTTTATATCCATATAATGACATTTTCCCTTTACATACCCTACCACCTTCACCTAGAAATAGAAAACCCTCAAATTATGTCATATATACATCTTCAAGAAGATTACCATTAAATTATATTATATTTATGTTCGTGTCATAGATCTCATAGTCATAGAATTTACCATGGAAATCCGTCTCAAAGGACTCATTCATACTGGATGGTGGGAAAATCTTTTCATAGTCAACAACTTATAATTTTTTGAAACCTTATACATCCAATCACCCTTTGTATATCTAAAGTTTTCCATTCATATCAGTATTCTTTCCGAAGACCTACTTGGATCCAATGGGTTTCATATTATCAGGTGGTTCCACTAAGGCCCATACCTTGTTGGCATACATGGAGTCCATATTAGATCTCATGGCCTCAAGGCTTTTACCAAATTATGGCTCCTCTATAAGTTCCATGTAGGTGGTTGGATTATTAGATCCATGAACAACATCAGGAATGTACCAATTTTAGAAATAAACACTTTGTTCCATGATAGTATGTATGTATGCGAAGGGTGTGTGTGCATGTGTGTGCATGGTATCCTTTGGTTTCCCTAGGGTACACCATCATATAACGCTTTTCAGATTTACTTCTCTCAAGAAATGATCAATTATCATAAGCTTGTCAACCCCATATATTACCTAAAGACATATCGACACACGTCTCAATCCATATCTCCTATGGTATCTTTGAAAATAGTTTAGTAGGAAGAAATTAAGTATAAAGATGACAATTTCTAGAGAATTTCACCACAACGAATTAGTAAGTTTATCTTGGATGTCGTGGATTACACCATCTCCAAAGAAAGTGTGTTTCCTTCATTATGTAACACCACTATTCTATGGCATTCTAAGTAGAGTCAATTTTGATACAATGTAAACTCCCGGATAAGGTCCTAACACTGTTGGCACAAACATTTCCCACCTCATTCTAATGGAAGAATATTATATTCTTTCCAAGTTGGGTCTACGTGTCATTTTTGAATTACTTGAACATTACAAGGAATTATAATTTATGTCTCATAAAAATCCCCATCAACTGAACCCATCAATCAATAGGATATATTATTGATACCAACCTCTAGCTTTAGAATAATCATGACTACATACATTAGCAATTAACCAATTTAATTCATGATTTAGTATTCTATCACCATGTATCATATGCCTCACAAGGAACATAAAATTAGGCTTTATTCACCATGACTACTTTTTTTGTATAACTATTCACCAACTGTGACTTTAGTCTCTTTAATTTATTCACATAGATTCCATTACACTCATTAGTGTTTTGGATCAAAGTAAAGGAGAAAAAGTTTATTTCATAGTCATGGATATTAATCTAGAGGTTTGATTTAAGTTGAAAATGGGACATTATGGTATAATATCTTTCAACTTTATGTAGGTTTTCCAATCACCAAATCCAAAACCAAGCTAATCCTATGCCACACATCTTAAAGCCTTTTTTATCAACATAATACATCATTATATTATTTATTTACTAAAAAGCATATATCAAATCACACTAGGGTCTCATTGACTATATCAAGGTTTCCACACAAGTTTAGCTAGAAACATTAGTAGAACTTACACTATAATTGATAAGCATGTAATTGTCAACAAACAATTTCAATATAGACTTTAACCATTTAAACAACCAGATCTAGGACCTCTTGTGAACATATGATATCATCAATAAAATAGGCTAGTAAGAAAGACTACTAATAATAAAGCAAGATTAAAGACTAGCACTGACACTAGGTCTCACGAATTGCCCCCTTTAACAATTTTGTCCCTAAAATGTAATAAGAGTGTGATTATGTGACTACTCACTTGAGATTATCTTGGAAAAAACTTTCAAAGTAAAATTTCTTTAAATGCACTTGTCAGTAACAAAAGATTCAACTAGGGAAACCAAAACCCCAACATTGGCCCTCATGCTTGCGCTTGAACAGATCATAATGCTTTTTTTTCCTAAAAACAACATCAAAATACATAGAAGAACCAACATTGTCAACTCTACCCTAGTCTTATACAATAGGCATGAATATGAGGCATGAACTACAACCTCAATGCCACTCAAATGTGTATGTGATCTCACACTCTCACTGCCATCATTAGGAAAAAGATATAGGGTCCATTCCACACTCCACATGTCCCAAGTAATCTATAGACACATAAATTGTCTTCCTCGATTCCACATAAGTATGATCATAGCTTATTCAATAGCCACTCATTTGGGTAAAACCATAAAAGATAAAGGAAACATGCATTATCCTTGTTCACTGACATCCTTAAGTACTTTATATTTTGAAATTATTAACTCTTCTCCCTGATATACAATACGAGGAAATAGTTAGCCTCTAACGCCCTCTAAAATTCAGACTAGGTAAACTACTCACTCAACCAATTGTCCTCTTCAATAGTCATCCAACATCCATCATTTCCTTTGAAAGTAGATCACTAGAAGGTATTATACTCTTATGTTATGGTAAGATGCAACTATCTTATTTCTAGCTCCATAATCCCTAGACGCATCCACATCATCAACAATATCTAGAAATCATAATGCCCATTATGTCAAAGTTGCTTGTAAGACTTCCTAACATCATACTCATTGTCAAACATGATAGAAGAAGGAAAATGCATCCTCACTTAGCTTTCTACATCCCTGTATTAGTCCTTAAATTTCCATGCATCAATTTGGTAGACATAACATGAGCCACAAACTCTCTACCTCAAGTTTAGTTCCTTCTTGAACCACAATACTCACCCTCATCATAAATACCATGCATGCTCATTATCTGAAAAGAGAGATAATGCATATGTTGTATGAGTACATAGAGAGATCTACCTGATTTTAGTGTCTTTGTCCAGTCCCTGAGATAATAAACAATCTAGCTCTAATACAACAAGTATGGAATTTGATAACTTCTAAAAGACAATCTAGGATCAACAAATGACATTGACCCCATGACTACAGGACACAAAGTTGGGGTTAATAAAGCATCAAATCCTAATATTGAGAAGCCACCAGTATAGAGAACCACACTCAACCCATACAATAAACACACAATAGACTAACCATAACCCATAACTAATTAAAAGACAAACCAAAAAATTCTAAATTTAACCACTCTATTTGTTATAAACCAAATTTGAACCAGTCTATTTTTATAAAACCACTCTATTTGTTATAAATCCACCCTAAAATTGAGAATCTACCATCATAGAGAGCCACACTCAACCCTACCAATAAACACACACATACTAACCATATCCCACAACTAATTAAAAGACAAACCAAACAAAACAAAATTTGAACCACTCTATTTGTTATAAAGCCATCCAAAGTAGGACACACATGTAGTCTCAATCCATTAAGGACACAATAGAGGCAAACAAAACACAAACCATCATAGTATAATAAAGGACATATCTAAACCATAATATATATACATATGAGATAATAACAAAACCACCTTTTATTATTCAACTTAAATAGTTTATCCATGCAAAATCTCATATCATAAGATATAAAATTATATCTATTACATCATATATGTAATATACCGGGTTATGTCAAGTTATAACATAAACAGAGAAATATGTATATATAACATAGACTAAGGATGTAAGCAACCATAAAAAACATATGTAAGCTTAAAACCTCACCCAAGAGTGAGTGTGCAAAACATGGCACTAGATTCTACAACTTTTCACAATGACCTTTTACTACTAACAACGGGGTAGGTAAAATTTCTATCAACAATTTGTATCAATTAATGCATCAATGAGTGGCTACTTCACTTTTAGATACTAAAAGTGACATTAAGATAATATCTGCATATTATAATAGTTGAACAAGGAAGTTGCATATTATGATCATTAACACTAAACAAATTGTTCCATTCTGAAGTTAAGCATACATGCATAATAAGATTACACGGTAAAGATAACTATTTAAGTGGAAATTATTAAGGGAAACCACAATAATAAGTAAATATTACAAACATCACATCACATTCACTTCATTTTCCATTCATCTATTATGTGCACTTATCATCAAGTATAAACCTCCTTATTACTTACATAATGACCTAGAGAGAGAATTGTGGCCAAGGCTTCATATCTCCTCCCTACTTGAACTTTCTCATATATTGGTCGGGATTGTGACCGTAGCCTGATACCTTCGAGAATAGGGTTTTAGTTAAGACTCAACACCCCTTCCCAGCTATGCCCTAGAGTATAGCCATGGTATGCCACCATCCTCGTGTATAGAGACATGGTCAATGATTGTGTATATCTCTACAAGCTAAATTGATAGTTATGGTGTTAGGTTCGTCCTCTCTTATCCATACCAAGAGAGTGGTTGTGAGACATCCTATATCAGAACACAAACACATAAACCCCAATCTTACAACCCAATTTTAGCTCAACTGGTAATCCTAGGGTTATTAAAACTCTAACTCAGTTCATAATTTTGATTGTTGTTTTTTCATAATTGTCTACTTGATGATTGGTAGATTGGATTAACAGTTGATCTTAATCTCTGTATGATAAAATAATGGTAAAGATTATTTAGTTTCAGATTTGTTGAATTCATATAAGTGTTTGATGTGGATATCAAATTTTGTATAAATCGAAAACCCTATTTAAAAGGAATGTGGAATTTATATAAAAATGTTATTAAGATCAAATTAATAGTGAAGGTAAGGTGTATTCATAGGAAAAGTACTTTGCAACCTTAAGTATGGTGGAGCCCTATCATGAGGATAATTTTTAGGATTAAATCTGAGGGTTGTTCCTAGAGATAGAGAATGCATATGGGTATTTTTAGCATATAGTGACTAGACGTAGAGACCAATTAAGTAACTACCAACCACAATGTTTGATCATAGTGACCTAGTTGGATCATTGTCAGCCGACAATGACCAATCACAATGATGAGGTGTAGCAACCAAGTCATGTCACTTCTTGACCAAAATGATTGACCATTGCAATCAGTCGGGTCGCTTCTAGTTGTAGTCGACGTATGACTTTCTATCCAAGCATGAAAATGTTGGTATCTCAAGGTGGAATTAAAATATAAGTATAAAATAGAAACTAAACTTCATTTTGTGCCTATAAACCTATCCCTTGTTTTGGCCTTTGAAGATATGAGAGGTGGTTATGGGGAGAAAAAAAAGAAACATATGAACAAGATCAAGAATGGGAAAAACGTAGCTAGATTCTCCATGGTAAGTGTAATTCAATTGTTCATTCTCTCTACCTAATCTAAGTATGAAATAACTAGTATGAGTAGAGTTTAGGATCGTAGTGCTCTTTTGATTCCTTTCTTGCTATTGTAGGTTTAACCCACATATGGGAAGAATATATGGGTAGCTATATAAGTTGAATTTGGATACTTTCTTTAACTATATTTGTACATAGGAGAAAAATTATATCATATGGTGAGTCAAAAATATCTAACCAAACATGATATTATAGAATCCAAACAATATGTGAAGAAATATGCATGCATGGTTCACACAAATTTATTGTGTTACGTCTTGGACACTTAAATTGAGTTTTTTTACTTTTATGATTAAATTAGATATTAAAAATGATGGATTATGATTGAGTTTATCATCAAGATGGATATACTTCATTTCAGAAAAATATGGAAGTTTAGATATGGAGGCATAGGTATATGTGTCAATGCTGGCTTGTTGAATCCAGTTATGGTTTCATTTTATTCAATGCATAGATCTTTCCAATATTTCTAGACTAGTAGTTCATTTATAACATGATATGAAGAAAAAATATGGAATGAGGAAAAATATTATCTAATTGGAAAATATTGTATCTAATTGAAAAATATTTTGTATCTAGTTATGCAATGTTTAAATTTTAGATTCTCTAAATGTCCTAGAATAAATCATAATAGAAGTCTTTATTGTGAAGGAGTGAATGTTCATACCAACTCACAGAGTCCACATAAATGGAGCATACTAGTGGGGAGTATGAAATTAATAACTTAAGGCCATGTTTGGTACGAGGATATAAGGCATGATTACATTATAATCCATCTCAGCATCATTTTTTTCTGTGTTTGGTTTGATTATAATTTGTTGGGATTCAATACAAGGCAAAGTTCGATCTTGCATATTTGTTATTAACAAAAGCCATGTGAGGGGCTGATTTTTCTAATCTGATTGGTCACATAATCACTCCCGATCCCGAAGGCCATGGCAAGACGGCCACAACTACTTGTTGGTCCTCAACCTCATCTCCCTATCTCTCTCACACGATATTTAGGTTCTATGCGATCTTCGTCTATTCACACTATACTGCCAATGTGATCTACCATGATCTCTCCAACATGGCAAGCATTAATGCTTTGGTCAATCGTTGCCATTATTTTGGTTAATCACCTCTTCGCGTAGCACTCCGACAAATCCAACCATGACACCAACGCTCCCTAATATGGTATTGTGGCCACTACAGATCCACTCCACTTTTGTTGCAGACCTCCAATGATCTCCAACTAGGCTCCATCATGTTGTTGTCAAGCTACTAGCCCCTGACACGCCTACTTCTTACAAGTTGGGCATCCCAATACCCCACCCACACAAAGGAGTACTATAGATTTGCTCATGTTTTTCTCTACCATGGGCACCTAATCTTGTAGTTGGCATTGCTAACTCCACAAAATGGTGCTCCACCCAAGTGGCTGCTATTAGAGACATAGTGCAGGCAATGAGTTAAATATAATCCAATACTTTACCCTAATCAATCTTAGGATGGAAATTTTGGTATCTAGTTGCACTTCGGTTACACGACATTTGTTCCTTCCACCCACCCCATCCATTTATGATCCTATGTACCATTCATGACCTAAAGGATGATCTCCATGTCACAAATTGGTACCCACTAATAAATAGATATTCTAGAGGCACCTAGTTTATAGATATCATAGTTAGTTTATATACTACTTAATGAGTCAATCCTTGTTAAACCACCAATGTAGACAGTGTAAGCATAGTGCTTTGAATGTCCTCCTATGTATCTAGGTTTCAAGGAGTCCATTTATTCAAAAACTTGACATAGACACTAAGGGAAAACATGGTGATCCACATTGCAATCCATGGAGCTAGCTCAATAGGCTTAGAGTTTCATTTCTACTCTAAGCCATGTACGATGAAATCATAGTTTGTTTTTCACTTTCATATGTCACAAAACACATCATGTTGGTCATCAGAATAATAAAATAAATAAGAGATTAATTTGTTCATAATATTCATTGGTTTGCTTCATATAGTAGATTAGTAAGTTGCATGTTGTATGATTTCCTAACATTTACTCATTCAACCTAGTATGTAACTGACATGATTGTATTGAATATGCAAGCAATATATTTCATTAATTGCATCTAGATTATCATGCTTGTTAGTGAATTTTCACATACTAAGCCAGTAGATCACACTCTACTAATATATTTTTTAGGTACATCAACTTGCTAGTTGAAAGATCTAAAAGCCAACTATCAGCGTGAGCAATAATTTAGGGGTGTTTAGATGAGGAATAGTCTATTTAGTTATAATATAGTTTCTTGTTCTTCCAATGGTAATGGTCATGTAAAAGAGTGAGGATGTGTGGAATCTAATGTACCATTTTACTTGATGTAAATTTAATCCAACACCACTTGCTGTCTTCTTTTAGCAATGTTGTAATAATTAACTCAATTGTAGATAGTATGACTTCTAATATATGTGTATGTTTTCTAGTATAACTTCCATTAGTATAACTTAGTGTTGATTTGAGCTAGAGTTAAAAATAATTGTCTGACTCATCTCACCCTTGATGCCTTGGTTAGTGAGTTTGGGTAATGTTGTATTTTTGGTATTAGAGCATACATTTAAGATAGAGATGATACAATGCCAAATGACGAACACAATTTTCCATTTTGAACTGTGATTATCTAACACAGATTTATGTTATAATATGCAAATGGAAGGATGAGGATGCGGTGAAGAGTAAAATGAGAACCATTATGTCCATGATCCTCATTAGACATCTTTATGTGAAGAACATAGGGACAATATAGAAAATGGGAGGATGTACCCTATACTTTGGGAGACCAAAGATAGGTACTATAAGAAAATGGATCTTTGTCATCTACAATAATCTGATGAGATCATAGAAGTAAGTGAAGACATTAGGTGGGACTGTGTTGTCATAAACAAAAGAGACATCTATAACAGATGAGAAGATCTGACAACTTGAGAATGTCTTTCCCTTTATCGAGTTATCAGAAGCTAAGTAGAATAATAATGAAATATATATGCTTAAAGATAAGTTCATCTATGGTTATGAGGTGTGAAAGACAAGATGAGATGTAGTTTGATGTAGTAGAAGGATTTTTGAGATGAGTTTCACCTGAAGTATTTCTTGCCTACTTTCTAGAGTAACAAGATTAAACTATTGGAGTACATTCAACATGGGAATATGATTAGTTGGGAAATACAAAGCACACATATCTACATACTTTAGTAGAGGTGGACTAACCAGTTGAGGGATTGATTTCTTCTCCAATATCGGTAGAGATCTTGAATGTTTTGGTAGACGCGGTGTTGGGTATAGTAGGCGTATCTTTTTAAAACAGGGGTAGTTTGATGATATGCCATGAGAGACAATCATATGATAATTGTAATGACACATCTTGTAATTGATTTTATTATAAGTACATGCAATTTTGATTATTATATATCTTTTAATATGTGATAACGAATGCTAATAATAATGTCCCAAGAATGTAAGACTCAATGATATGTGAATTTAGGTTGAGGACTTGAACATGAGATCATGTGTTTGTTAAGAGTATTCATTCTTGTCTGACTCCCTGGTCAGATGTTATTGTGAAAATTAAGAAAAAATAGTACATTAAGACCAATATATGTGTTGATTGATGACTAAGTCTCATTAGAATATGAATTATCGACCTTTGCAGGCCTTCCTCGTCTGAAAACATGGATGAGACTAGAACAAAATTAGTTTATTGCTTCTTGGTGTTCCCTTTCCATGCAATGAGGGCACTCAAGATCAACATAGATGGTTACTCATAATACATGCTAACTCTAGATCGGTCTCGCAAGGTCAAGGAAATGGGATGTAGGGAAAACTGAGCAATGACGGGGTGGGTGACATACATTTCCCATGGGTAAGGAGGAGGTTTGGGGTACTAGAAACTCACCAACCTAAGGAGAGAAATGGAGCATGGGTGGACATTCAAGAAGTCACACATATGGTTTGACAACCTTCTCGTGATATGTGATGCCCGAAGGAGGCCAGGCGACCTACTATGAGGAGAAAAATAAGAAGGACCTCATTGCCCTCATGGCACGATGGAGTGAGTGGTGAGACGAAGGGATGCACAAGAAGCTCCCCACCTATAGAATTGACCTAAACTGGTCAGGGTGTGCAAAGACAATTTGTCAATTGTGAGGAAGTGGATGAGTCTTATTTGTGGAAACAATGGGGTAAAAAGAAAATCAGAAGGGGAAAGCAATGTGTCAGGGTTCAATAAAACTCATAAGGTTCTAAGAGCTATTTACCATGGGGGATTACATGTGGAGCTGGCTGGCCCTCGACTGGCTGGTGCAAGAGAACAATAAAAAATTATAGTCAGCGTGAGAAGAGATGCCAAAAGGAGTGGTGGCTCCACTCTCCTCCCCCTCCAATTGGGTCTTTGGAAATAGGTTCACAACTAGTTTAGTCTAGTAACTATGTTCGTCACACTAAGTGGTTCATGGATTCCCACCTTAATTTTTTCCAATGGGTACCCAACGCAAACTTACTTCTCATGCATCTGTCCATTCTGATTGAGAAAGAATAAGAGAGCAACTTGTGATAATTGGAAAATAGAACATGTGATGATATGAGTTATCAACTATATGACAAGTTTAGAAGATAAATGGGACAAAGAATGAAAAAAAAATTCAAAAGTCTTAAAAAGATGTTTTAAACATATGACTTGCAATGATCCTTGCCTTACAAGACTAATAATACAAATTTAATATACGTATTTCCAGTAGTAGAGAGTTGCATTGTAACATGCACATGTGACCATGTAGCTTGGTATGACATGATATTTAGAAATGCATTAAAATCACCAATGGAACGGTGAGCTTTTTCAAATGTAGCTGGGGGTGCTATTTAAGGGCTTGTTTGGTTGGGCAGAAAACCAACCCATGTAGTTTCAACTGTAAGTGTTTTCCATCTAATATCCTTTGGTTGTGTGGAAGTGCAACCTACAACGTGAAAACAAAGTGTACCATCTCCTCTGATCGTGTAGAAATATGTAGAAAGGGACTGCGCTTCACTTGGGCGCAATTCGATTTCATCAGGCCATTGTTGGAGCATATCGGTTCTCCCCTGGATCAAATTGGTTCTATTATAAAGTACACATACAAATCTGACATCATAAGCATATCAAGTTGGGGCAAAACCTAAATTTCCGGTAACAGATTACGACCACCATAAATGCCGGTCATCATTGAACTTTCTGTTTAAGAATGCATTACACCAAACAAAAAGAAAACAAATCGATCCACTTCATTTACATCCAACCAAATCGATGAAATGCAATTTCAATTCTTAACTTTTAACCCCTATTTTTCAACTAGTGTTATGGGTTGGCTTTACGCCCAACCAAATTAGCCCTAAATGGAGTGTCAGGTTGAACTTAATATCAACCCATGATGCGTATTTCAATACATGGATTCTAAAACGACATGTTAAAAGTAAAAGTGGATATGCGTGGTTGAATATAGACTGAACCAATTGGTTTCATTTGTTTTTGTTTGGTATAACGTTGTTTCTCAGCACTACGGCAATCATGCATGTGTGGGTGGCTTCTAACATGGCATGGCAAAGTATATACGAATTTACAAACAATGCCGTCATCTCTGAAAACATCACCTTGTCCATCACGTACCAGCACCGAAAGGAGATAAAGCAGCCGGAGGCAGACGCAACGTTGTGCGTATCTGAAAAACATCTTGTAGTTCCATTTCACAGTGCAGGTGTAACCACTTCAGACCAAGTGCACCGAAATGAAAAACACGGTGACTTCCAACCTCACCCGTTTGATTTTGGCACAACCATACAAACCCTAAAACGTTGTGTTAATGACGTTTGTGCAGAACTTGACATTCAGGGTCTCAATAAAGTTGCGGATGTTGGAGATGTCGCAGTAGTGGACAGATTCACAGTTTAGAAAGGTATCACCTGGTGCCTTTGGATGTAAACCCTATCAGGTAGCGGGACTGTTGCCTGCAGAGCCTTCTATTTGCTCATGCTGTAGTATACGTCTGACAGGTGATCTATGAATAATTTCAACCGTCGGCATTTTCAGAATAGAAGTTTCCCTAGCCTTCCACGGCTCCGCCACGTTCATCCATGTGCGTCGAGGAGGCTCGCTGCAGTATGTGGAAAATGTAGCTTTACCATATCCAACAGGTTGTTGATGAGGATCCATCATCCCTATTTTCGGAATGTAAATCTATTGCCCCAGCCCCGGTGCATTTCTTTCGCCTTCGGCATCAGTGTCAGATGCATTTATGCGTCAAGGCGGCATTTTTAGTTGGGAAGGTTGGTTCCAACAAAAGTCCGCTAAAAGGTGGTAGACGGTTAGTTCGGGATAACTGAGGGTTATTTTGGTAACTGCTGAAAGCCTCTAGGCTAGAGGACGTGGAGAACGTGTAGAAGCACCTCTAGGAAAGAAATTGATCGCCGGTTTTTTTGGGAACCGAAGAGACCATACAGTAGCTGACAACTCCTTACGTTTGTTATTTCCATGTTGGCAGATGTAATTTTGGGAGTCAAATTTGAAATACACATGTAGTAGTTTCGATCCATTCCTAATTGTACTACATGAGACACAATGTTAACGATATATTTTAAATATAGAACAAATTATTTGATCCTAAACATGGAATATGTGTGCACGATTTTAACATATATATGCACAAGTAACGTACACTACGGCAAAACAGAATTTGTGTTGACGATTATACATTTTTATATGAACAAATAAAACAGACACACTCTAAAACATAAGTCAAAATATATGTTTGCATCTCATAAATGTCAAAAATTTATACATTACTTCAATTAAGATAATATATATTACACTTAGAATATTTGTACAAAAATTAAACAGATACAATAACACATGGTTTTGTGTTGATTTTGTTAATAATATGAAAAAGTATAGTAAATATAATGTTGTGTATATTTTAACAAAAATGTGCTTTTGACAGTAATGATGTGTCGTCTCAAATCCAATAATGTGTTGTATCATTTCTATTACTTCTCTCATCTCTCCTCTTCATCTCCCCACCTCTTACCCAAAAAATGAGGGAAGGACGATTTTTCCTATGGCTTTTCTTCTATCTCCCCATATATGTTCAACTAATCTCCGTCCTCTGCCATGCCTCGTCCCAATCCACCTGACCACAAGAAGTATTTCAAGAGAGGGCTCAAAGAGCAATAGTCTGTTTTCTTTTTATGTTGACTGATATAAATTTTAAAACGTAACTGGCCATTCTTTCATTAGTTTATATAGCTTTTCTTGATATCAAATTAAAGTAAGATTAATTAGAAAAATTGAGAAAACAAAGTGTATCCAGTAATTTTTGAAATTTATATTTTAATTGGCTAGTATTTTTTTTGAAAGTTCAAAAGAAAGGGGGTGATAATAAGTGGGAACTTACTTTTAGGAAACAAAGATTAGGGGGAGTCGGAGAGGGGAGTAATTCATTTTTATTGATAATAATACAAACATAAAATGGACAATAATTTTCCTTTGTAGGAGAACAAATTATATCTCGCGGGTGATAGAACAAATTATATCTCGCGGGTGATGTATTCTCTTTTCACTCATGAAAGTTAACACTATGATCCTATTTTTTAGAATGAAAAAGACGAGAGAGAGAGTGTCAATTTAGTGCGTCTTTAATATGTACTTAGTAGGAACTTTATGATACCTGCTCCCCATGTATAGTAATTTGTTCACTTCTTGTTGCTTCAAAAGGATTGACAGCTGTTGGTGTTTACGTGAAAACATATTTATAATTATTTTCTTAGTTGTTTTCTGTAAAGGTTGAGTGTTGAAAATAAAAAAGAGAGACAGCGCGCGTGGAATAAATGCGCTTACCCACATAAGCTCTCATTTAGCTGCAAAGATTCAGCAAGACGTGCGATGCACGTGCGGATGCAAGGTCTTTCCCTCTGAGAGGGTCTCTCGATAGCACAAGCATCGCTACGGCACCGGCACTGGCAGCACCATCACCTACCCGTCAGCGGCCCGGCCAACACGCCCTTGTCGCTGGTTCTGCTCCCATAACACGACCTCTTGTTTGGCCTTGAGGACCCTTCGCTTGCTTCTCTGCTCTACGTCGCCCACACCACAGTGTTGCTAAATCGATGGCAAATATGCCCCAGCCTCTGTCGATTAACCCTCCTTTTGGTGTAAGTCCACCGTCTCCGGGTCCGAACGCGGCAGCAGCGGCTGCTGCAGCAGCCGCGGGGCTTCCGAAGGATAGTAAAATGATGGCAGCCGCTGCACAGCTGGTTCTGGAGCTCAGCAACCCCGAACTTAGAGAGAATGCACTGCTTGATCTATCCAAGGTGACATTTCTTCTACCTTTCTCCAAGTAACATATAACCCACAATCTTTACGGTCAGACGGGTGACTGGGTTAGTTGGGTGAATCTCACTTTTTTCGAAAGTTGGTTTACTTCTTGGTAATCCCCAGCATAGTTGAAATCCCTTCTCCTTTGGTTTGTGAGACGGAACCATCTTCTATTAAATTGTGAAAAACACATGCATCTGTCGCTCCTCATTATAAGGACTGTAAGGGCTTAAAGAATCAATGTTGAGGATTACCTGTGCCTTCATGCTACTTCGAGTTGATCATCGCTGGTAAATGTTTTAAGGTTGAAACTTTCTAACACGTGCAATTTATGGAATAATATAACTAGTACCATCTTTAATAATCAGTACGTATAGCGAAATGAAGCAAAATAGATCGCTCTCTGTAGGTCACTCACCCCAAACCAATCATGTTGTGGGGGGGGGGGGTGGCTGACCAAATCCAATTGAAAAATTTCTAAGATCTATGTTGTGGGATTCGACAAACTTGATGGCTGGTTCTCCCGTCGAAGTATCTAAATCCATTTACTTTATCCTAGTTTGAAATTGGAATGCACAACCACAGGTGTAGTTTCATTGAGTCACAGTATCCTATACCCTTTAGCTAACCCCTTTCTTTCTGAAATTCTCACCTATCCTATTTCATATCTTATGACTCTATCTGAACTAATGACTTGCCGACCTCTTCAGTCGTGAACTTGCAAATAAAAAGTAAGTCAATAGGCTCTAGCATAATGTTCAAATGATAGCGCAATAATACAAAGGAAAACAACCCAATGCTACGGCTTTAGAACGTAAAGGGTTATTTCTTTGTCTTCTGGAACATTTATATTAATAATTCAGTAAAGGAAAAAGCCGCATAGTTTGTTTATTAGAGATTATGGTGTTGAACATGCTAAAAAAGTTATTATGTTCTCAAGTGTAAGCATTGGAGGTATCATGGTAACAATGTCCTTCTGCCTTTTTTCAAGCCATGGCGAACAAATGCATTCTCCGATATACTTCATATGTTTGCCTTTGGTACATGGTGAATCACGGGTAGGGGAATGTTTGAGGAATAAAAAATGTTTGCCATGATGATGGGGAAGGGGAAATATTCCATGTGGAATCCATGGGGAAATTTGGTCTGTGTTTGTCCCCATGGAAAAGCATGGTGAATCATGGGGAAATTGTTTTTTCAAGACTTCACTACTTATATAGACATGTACACTAAAAACCTTTCAAATAAATAAAATTCATACATGTGTAGGGTGCTTTTTATAAAAAATTTCCTCTCTTGTCCCCATACCCATGTAGCAAACAACATTTTGTAAGTACTTCCTATCCCATCCCTTTCCCCATGCATATGTTACCAAACAATAATTTTAACAATTTCCCCTTCCCCTTCCCCGCCCCCTTCCCCAGTCTATAATTTCACCACGTACGAACACAACCTTACTAGTTTCAAGGTCTTAAAAGATCTAAATGTGGTAAAGCTTCATCATTGTATGCGTATTGTCTACATGTTCATTTCTGTTTCCAAATACCAATATTTTCAAAAAGGTTAAGCGGTAAGCATGCGGGCAACACCTTGTAACTAGTTAAGCAGTAAGCGCGCGATCAAGCAGGCATTTTTTGAAAATAATGGGTTTTATTTTTCTATATAGTTTAATTTCATACAAAATACACATATATGCATATAAATACTATACTTTTTGGAACTTTTATGAATATCTAAACACCCTACACAACAATATTAAACACCCAAATACTTTATAACACAACTATAAAACAATGATTATAGCTAATATATTGAATAATAGACTTGTCACAGATAAAACACCCTATACAACTATAAAACAATCAGTATTTACCATATATATATGATAAAAGAACAATTTTGCATCACATTACAACATAGTTATCATTGATACCTTACTAACTTATTGCTACATTTACATATCATCAATTAATCATACATTACAGCAGTACATATAATCAAAGATTCAAAGTATGCATTCTAAAATCTAAATTAGATAATAGTTACTTGTAATTTACTTGGATATACAACGATACCCTATTACTATGACTTACTTGCAAAGTATATAATTTAAATTAGAACTAAAGTTTATCATAGAACATGTATTGTATATAAGTTTAATATATTACAATCAATAATAATTGGACTTTAAAATCTACTTAATATAACAGGTTTGCAGAAGCATTTGAAAAAAAGGGGTCTACGCGGCCGATTAAGCGGGTGAAGCGGGCAAAAAGTGGTATGTTTTGGGGGGCTATTTAATTGGCGCTCAGGGGGTAAATTAAACGGCTGGTGGGTTGAGCTGATTAAGAAGCGTCCGCTCAGTCCGTTTTTCATTTTACTGCCAAATACAAAGTCACGTTGTATTTTATTTAGCAAGATACAGTGAATACGGGAAACTCAGTTTGATGCAATCACAATAATTTTGATGTCATTTCTCAACAAGGATAGATATTATTGAGCCTATCATTAGATATTTCTTTTGGGGTAGTGACTATTGACTATAGTTTCAAATGTCTGATTTTGACGCCATTTCTGATGGTCCAGAAGTAGATATTTATAGAAGTTTCGAAAAATCCGTTCCTGTTGAGACAAGATTTCGATACAGGATCTCGACGACCAAATAAAGGAACTAAGTCATGAATTATATACACTTAACTGTGCAATAATATGTATATCGATATCAGGTAGGGGCCTCCTACATGTGTGAGTGAAAAGATGCAATACCATTACGTAACCTGTACAGTGTATTCTCATACAATAATGTATTATATAATATCTTGTATGCAAATAAATATAACAGTTCTACATTTTTTGAGTTTTTTTTTGTTTCAACTTTGTAAAGAAATTACATACCGAAAATTTTCACAATAGGTGTGTGAATTTCTATATCAGTTACCTGTGGACTATGAATTCTCGACTAAAATTTTGCCATTTTGGTCAAAATTTTAAACCATGCTATTGAAACATAATTTTTTTTTACTACTCTTTCGAAACTTTGGATATAGCAACCTCTGGTATCTTGCAATTTGTTTTATCATTGTTCATCTCTCTCTTTTTCTTGATGGTTGCAGTAAGTGTTTGATCTTGCAGGAGCAGATTAACCAAAATGCATTATATGATTTTGAAACAAACTCAACAATATTACCTTCTTACTCAATTTTTGGTATATATGAATTTATGCATCTAGCTTTGCTCCTGATAGCACTTATAGTTTGGGCTGCCTCATCATGTTTACTTACTTAAAGACATCATAATAAGTTCTCCCGCATGTGTTTTATGTTTTGGCAGGGAAAGTTAAAAGTCCTAAAGTAGGCTGGGTTGTTGAGGCAATTGAGGTCCCATGTTTTGACTTTGACGTATTTATCATTCTTTCTAGTTTCATTTGACCCCCGACTGAAGGTGGTTGAGAAACATCTAGTTTTGCCCTTTTTAACTGTCAACTGTGGTATTTGTATTTTTTAATTTGATTATATGCAACCTGACGGTAAGCTACTGTTATATTTCTCCAAATATATTCTGTTCTTATCTCTAAAACCGCTGAAATGATGCCTAATGGATCTGATAACATTTCAATTTTGGCAGAAACGAGATATTTTCTCAGACCTAGCTCCTTTATTGTGGAATTCGTTTGGTACCATTGCAGCTCTCTTGCAGGTATTTCTTTTTGTATTTCAGATAGTTTTCAAAGTATGTTATGACTGGCTGGAGATAGAGGGTGCTAAAAAAAATTCTTGTCTTGTGCCACTATAAGTCTATAAGTGAATATCTACAAACTGGTTGCTTAAGATAATGTGTGATTTTGTTTTGAGTTTTCTTACCTAAATGTATCGTCCTGGTTCACTGTTGGAAAGAAGGAATGGCAGGTTATTGCTTTTGCAGGTCCAATTGGGGCCTGCACAGAGCCACTGTCACATATCTGTAGTTTTATTTTTTCTGGTGATATTGTGTATCTCATCAAGATTTAAGATTACGGATGCTAATCGTCTTATTGTAGTACAATAAAAAGGAGTTTTTGTTTGTAATCGTATTGTCATATTCAGCAAGAGTCTTATAAGCCCCTCTTCAAATTTGTCAATCGAATAAACCTTCACCTTATAACAAAAGAAGATGCATGCCCTTCATATATGTGGCATTGCACGGGAACGTCATAAAGGTACATAATTAAGAAATAGACACAACACAAAAATATTAAAAAAATAGTAACAAACTCTAAACTCAAGTTGGAGTATAGATTCCAATCATGCTTAGTTTGTCAACCAAAGTGTGGAGAAATCCCTTGACAAGGGATCTTGTACACTTTAATGTTCCTAGTCAAATTTATAGAGGGAATGCTAGCTTTAAGCTATCATGCCTCCCTTACAGAATGACAATGAATTTTTATATGCTTATTCCACTTGACTCTTTCATGGAGGACCTGAACTATGATAGGAAATCTTGGTGTCTCTTCTCCAGGAGTCCTAACACTTGTAGTTGAGCTATCATACGTGTCTATAATCAAGTCAATGTTTTGGGTGATTGGTGGAGAATTATGTCTATAAATGGATGTCACAATCCGACTGTTCCATTCACATTCACATTTGAAGTTTCCAAAAGAAACTCCAATATCCAATGATTTAGGATGCTGGATTTTGGATTTACAAAGTTCAAATTCGTTATAGGTTATTACTTTATTTGATTTAAATAAATTCAAATTTGACAAGTATATGCATATATCAATTATTATTTTTGTTTACATATGAAAATGTAAACTTCATTTTACATAAACGTAATATGGTTATTATATTTGTTATTAATCTTAGGTGTACTTTATAGTTGTTGGGGCACCCTCCTAGGCCCCTGGGTGGTCTGTGTAGGCCGCCACCTAGCTAAAATGTAAACTTGGGTGTCGGGACCGTCGAAGCGGTCGCCTAGTGCACTTGGAGATTATTTTCCAGATTTTTTATACAATTGTTATGCACCACTTTAATATTATCTTTGACATGGGTAAATACTTTTCATGTAATTTTTACTATTACATGATGATTTTTAACATAAAATACATGCATAAGACACCTTATATAGTAATATTTGTTGTATTTTACATATACTATAATGCAGAAATAAAAAAATCATGCGCCTTGGGACCCATTTAGGTGGTCTAGATGCCCACCTGAGCCAAGCTCTGCTTTGATGCCTTGACAATCATGTATTATTTTTCAGTTCGAGTCAGACAAATATTCGAATTCAGATATGTAACAGAACAAGTGAAAATGGAGAGCTTAGGGTTACACAATGTGTGTACCCTTGTATTTATAATAACAGAACATTTACAGTGAGGTCCATATATAAAAGTAAATTAACAAAACACTAAATAAAGACATATATATATATTAACACCCCCCCTCAAGTTGGAGCATAGATGTCAATCATGCCCAACTTGTCCACCAGAGAACAAAAGTGCTTCTTCGCCAACAGCTTTGTAAATATGTCAGCAACCTGGTCTTCAGAACGGGTGAAAGGAGTGCAAATTTTCCCAGATAGAATAGCTTCCCTAATGAAGTGGCAGTCAACCTCAATATGTTTTGTGCGCTCATGATAGACATGATTGTTGGCAATAAAAATAGCAACTTTATTGTCACAGTGCATCGGAATAGCAGAAGAAGACTCAATACCAAAGTCTTTCAGAAGAGACTGCACCCACATGAGTTCACAGGCAGTATGGGCCATGGCCCTGTATTCAACTTCAACACTAGATCTAGCAACAACATTTTGTTTCTTGCTGTGCCAGTAGGGGTGTAAACGGTGCGGGTACGGTGCAGGTATAACTATACCCATAATTAAACCCTTCTAATTTTAGCGGGTACGGGTACGGGTCCAGACCCGCATAGCTGAACATCAGACCCGCACCATACCCGGAACCGCATATAATGCGGGTTTACGGTGCGGGTACCTGGGTATACGGTTCTACACCGAATTTTTATATGTTCAAAACAGAGTTAGGATCATAATAAGCATTTCCGTTTTTATAACGGAATCGCAATCATTATACTCATTATACTGATTGTGTTGTTTCGAAGATAATGATAATGATCTGTACTATATAGCAACGAATCCATTTACAAGAAAATGTGTGTAACAAAAATAAAGAAATAAGTCGACGGATCAGGACAATGGTTGATGGATCTGGAAACAAGATTAAGAAAGACACCTTTCTTTTCAACCGGCGTCGATGAGCATAAGAAAGTAAACAACAAACGCTGCATTTGGTACTAATAAGAAGATGATGAAGACCTTAGACTATGTAGCAACGAATCTATTTACCGAAAACTGTGACACAAAATTAAGGGAAAAAGTGGACGAATCTGGGCAGAAGAAGTTGACGGATAAATTGAGCACCTTTTTTTAACCTGCGGCGATGAGCATAAGAAAGCAAAGAACAACTGCTGCAGTTGTAAGGTTGGAGTCAAATTCAGCTGAGCGAGCACATGTAGTTCGTCAATGAACGGGCGGTTGGAGTTGGATGCCGATGAGCCGCAATATCGGAGGGCCGGAGATCAGACGACTCAGATTGGATTAGAGGATGGAGATGGCACTTGGAGTTGGACCACGATGCCGTCGTTCGCATTGGAATCTAGACCGGCTGGATTTGGACAATGTCGAGCGTGGATGGACGCATTCAAGTTGGACGACCGCCGCCTTTGTATGAGCGGGAGCTAGTGTAGATGATTCGTGTGAATAACAAATGACAAGGTCTAGTGGTACATTTCGCTTGGACTTTGTATTAGGTTAAAAATGCTAACTGTTCGATCATAGGAGGCGACTTTTTGTCCGTTAGATTCTAATAAACAATATGTATATATTATTTTTATTTATTTATGTATTGGTAATGCGAGTATACGGGTATAGCGGGTACGGGTATGACCATACCCATTATTGGACCCGCAACAATACGGGTATGCAGGTATACGGGTACACGGGTATGCGGGTACAAAAATTTGTACCCGTGACGAGTTTTAGCGGGTATCATTATGCGGGTAAGCGGGTCTACCCGTACCCATTTACAGCCCTATGCGCTAGGTGACAAGATTACCCCCTACATATGTGCAGTAGCCAGAAGTGGATTTCCTGTCAATCTTGCTCCCTGCATAGTCAGAATCAGAATAGCCTTCTAGAGAGCAGTGCCCATTTTTCCTGTAATGGAGGCCCTTGCCAGGTGACTTCTTTAGATATCGCAAAATATTACACAGAGCATTCCAGTGACACTGTCTGGGTTTATCCAAGTACCTGCTAAGAAGTCTCACAACAGTAGATATGTCAGCTCTAGTCACAGTTAGATAGATCATCTTACCAATCAATCTCCTGTACTTTTTGTTATCAGCAAACAACGGAGAAGAATCATCATCCCAATTAACATTGGGATCTAGAGGAGTGTCAGCTGGCCTTGCACCAAGCATACCAATTTCCTGTAACAGATCCAGTACATATTTCCTTTGAGATAGAGCAAGAGCATTAGAAGTTCTAGACACCTCTATGCCCAGAAAATATCGTACTTTTCCCAGATCTTTGGTAGCAAAATGCTTGCAGAGATGGGCTTTAGTAGCCTGAATAGCAATAGAATCACTGCCAGATAGGATGATATCATCAACGTATACTATAAGTATCACAATACCAGAGGAAGTCTTCTTTGTAAAGACATAATGATCAACCTGCGATCTCAGAAAACCAAAGGCAGTCAAAATTTTGCTCAACTTGTTAAACCAAGCCCGAGGACTCTGTTGAGCCCATAGATAGATTTCTTCAGCCGGCAGACTTTATGTGACCCCCTGAGCAACAAACCCAGGAGGTTGCTCCATATAAACCTCCTCTTGCAGATCACCATATAAGAAAGCATTTTTAACATCCAGTTGTACTAGAGGCCAGTTAAGGTTAACAACAACATATAGTAGTACTCTGACAGAATTAAGACGGGCAACATGTGAAAAGGTTTCAAAGTAATCAGTACCATAAGTCTGTGTATACCCTTTAGCAACAAGGCGTGCCTTCAGACGTTCTACAGTACCATCTGGTTGATATTTGACAACATAAACCCATCTGCAGCCTACTGGCTTACACTGAGGAGGTGGATCCACTAACTCCCAAGTCTGTCTGTCAACAAGAGCAAGCATCTCCTCCTTCATAGCAGTAGTCCAAGCTGTACTTTGCAAGGCATCCTGTACAGTCTTTGGAATGGCAATCACAGATAAAGCAATGACAAAGTTGCTAGCATGAACACTTAAATGATTAGTAGATACACGGTTAGCAATATTGTGGATAGTGCAGGAATGAGTACCCTTCCTAAGAGCAATAGGTACATCAAGATCAGAGATTACCTCAAGTGACGCAGAACCTTCTGGAGGAGAAGATTGGCTTGGATTGGGGGGTTCTTGGGCAGGTTGAGATTTGTTCCTGCGCTGATAAACAATAAGAGGAGGTGCCGGTTGTACAGGAGTAATGGCATCAGAAACACAGTCACTAGTAATAGGCAACGGAGAAACAATAAGCTCAGAATGAAGACTATCTCCTTTAGTAGAGTAGTACGGTGTACCCTCAAGAAAGACAACATCGCTGCTTGTAAACCATCTATTTGTAGTTGGACTATAGCATCTATACCCTTTCTGTGTACGAGAATACCCCAAAAAGATACATTTCTCAGCCCGTGGAGATAGTTTATCATGAGTAGGACCAAGCAATTTTACAAAGCATGTAGAGCCAAATATACGAGGAGGTACAACAAACAAGGGTTTATCAGGATGCATAATTTGTACAAGTATTTTATTTCTAATCACCGAAGAGGGCATTTGATTTATTAGAAAGCAGGCAGTCAAGTTGACTTCTGGCCAGAATAACCGAGGTACATTAGCATGCAACATAATAGTTCTAGCAACCTCTAGCAAGTGTCTATTCTTCCTTTCAACAATGCCATTCTGCTGAGGTGTGTATGCACAAGAAGTCTGGTGTATAGTGCCAACTGATTTACACAACAACTCGACATCTTTTTGAACAAATTCAAGTGCATTATCAGTTCTTAAAATTTTAACAGGCATAGAGTATTGTGTTTTCACCTCAACAAAAAAGAATTTAATTGTGGACAAAACTTCAGATTGACTTTTCAGAAGAAATAACCAAGTGGCCCGAGAAAAATCTTCAATAAACAAAATAAAATATTTGTTGCCAGATAGACTAGGGACATGACATGGACCCCATACATCAGCATGAACAAGATCAAAAACATTATTACTACTAATCTGAGAACGTTTAGGATAAACAACCCTAGTTTGTTTGCCTAACTGACATGATTCACATTGAAACACATTTGTCCCTACATCAGTTACAATATGCAGTTTCTCAGATAATGGGTGCCCAAGTCTGTAGTGCCACTGTAAAGCCGATACTGAAGAAGATACTGTAGAAGCCAGAGCCACATCGTCCATTCTTTTCAGATTGTCCAGGTAGTACAAGCCATCAGATCCTTCATGCCCCCACCAATCTTCATCCTCGTGCGAAGGTCCTGAAAAACACATGAACCAGGAACTAAAGTCAGGCTACAGTTCAGGCTACACAAAGTCTTGGTAACAGATAATAAATTCAGCGGAAAACGAGGCACATAAAGAGCTAATTTCAACATGATATCAGACACAATGTCTCCAATCTCCGAAATAGCAGACTTGGAGCCATCAACAAGCATAACAGACGAATTAGCAATCGGTCTAGACAAATTTCTGAACAACAACCGATTCCCAGAAATATGAGATGATGCACCCGAATCAATAACCCATTTTGTATTACCAGAACTAGAAGACGCTGCAGTGAGGAAGGCATTGTCACAACCAGAGTATGTCGCAGCATGTGCTCCAGAGGTGGTGGCAGTAGACGATGAGCCAGTACGCTCAAGCAACAGGCGCTCAACATCAGCACGAATGAAGTCAGTAGTAGAAGTACTCTGGGCATCATGCTGGGTAGACATTTCTGAAGAGGTAGTAGTATCAGTGGCCGCATTGGCCCAAGCCGGTTTGTTGTATTTTTCCCAACATTTCTCTTAAGTATGGTTAGACCGGCCACAGAAGTTACAGAAGCGTTGGCCCATCTGAGGGCGAGCAGCAGCAGTAGCAGGTCCAGAAGATGCTCCACGACCTGAAGAATTCCTCCCCCTGACAGCACCAAGGGGAGGGCGAGTGTCGTGAGACCGACCGCGTCCACGGCCACGGTCACGACCACGACTAGACATCGCAGCAAATGCATTAGTATCACAAGTGTCAGTGGGTGTCTCAGATGACGATGCAGGCAAGTGTTGTAGCCACTAAAAGGCACTCTGTAGAGTAGGTAGCAGATCACTGGCTAGAATTTGATCCACCACCCCAGCAAAGGAATCAGGTAAATCACAGAGAAACTGAACTACTTGAAACTCCTGGCGCTGACGTTGCATAGTAGCCAAATCAGTAGACAAGGGATGGTAGGCTTCCAATTCCCCCCACAATCCCTTGAAAGCAGAAAAGTAGTCTGTCAAGTCAGATCCCGAGAAGCATAGGCGGCTGAGTTGCTTGTTGATATCAAACACTTTCTTGGGGTTCTGACTGTGTGAATAGGTACTGGCAAGCTGATCCCACATCTGCTTTGTCGTCTGCAGGTATAGTAGTGTGACACTGATCTTGGTCTCACTACTATTCAGAATCCATGTCATAACCGTAGAATCATCTTTTACCCAGTCATCATAGGCTTTCACATCTTTTGAGTCGGCTGTTGCAGGAGGCACCGAAGGCGGATCACGCGTCAAGTGAGACATTTTGCCTTGTGATTTGACATATATCTGCATGGAACACACCCATTGCTGGTAGTTTCCCCCATCCAGTTTCACCGTTGTAACCTGATGGCGCAGATCCTCATGTGTAGACGCCATGAGGTAGAAGCAGACCAACTCCCGGAGTAACAGGCAGGCAGTAGAAGGCAGGAACATGCAGAAGAAGGCTGCCTACATCCTCAGGTAGGCAGCAGTAGGCACAAATCTACAGATTGGATGGATCCCTCACATACGGGCTACGCCGGAACGCAACAAGGAACCCGGTGGCTCAACGGCCTACACGGGTAGGCAGAAGCAAACTCTGAAGGTGTCCTGCAGTCACGAATCAAGCCATCGGACAAGGTGTGTGGCTGTCCTGGCGGCTAGATGCCCCGACGGCAAGCTGCCCGGACAAGGTGTGTGGCTGTCCTGGCGGCTAGATGCCCCGGCGGCGAGCTGCCCCTGCGGCGGCCTGCCTCGGCGGCCCAGCGGCGCACCTGTCGCGCGGCACAGGCAGCGACCAACGCTGGGCTACGCGGCGGCGGCTCCTCGGCTGCCTGCTGGCGGCGCGCGGGAGGGGTGGGGGTTGGCCGGCGGGGGGGGGGGTGCCGGGGAGGAAGAGAGAAGGGAGGGAGGGAAGGGGAAGAGCGGCGGCCCTGGATCTAGGCCTGCTCTGGTACCATGTAACAAAACAAGTAAAAATGGAGAGCTTAGGGTTACACAATGTGTGTACCCTTGTATTTATAATAACAGAACATTTACAGTGAGGTCCATATATAAAAGTAAATTAACAGAACACTAAATAAAGACATATATATATTAACAAGATATATGTTTGATCGAATATGATTTGGATGCTTCGTCATTATATTTGTCCGCTGACTTGATATTGAATCGTACTTTTTGGTTGGATTTAGTATTACACGTCGTTTTGGATTTGATTTTTTTTGTCTATTGAGACTCGAAAGCTATTGAGGCGTGACACACCATTAACTGGGAGCACTGGAATATCCATGTTGGATTCAATTCATTTACATGTGAATTTAGATAATTAAGTCCCATGGGACTCAGACTCCATCATGGTGCGCCACACCATTGACTAGAAGCACTACAAAACACTCACTTCAGCCTAGTAATGGGCATGGTTCTAGTATTGGGGTCCATCTTAAATAGCCTCAAACACCCTAGCGTTGAAAGAGCAGAAAAAATTATAAATTACAATTTGTCTTATTGGGAAGATCTCTGGAATTGAACATAGTTGACAAACACAATTCCTAACAGGCTTGTAGAAATGTCAGGCTTGTATCATCAACATCCTCTCACATGCACCGAATGGAAAATGCAACAGGTAAAGGCGACCAAGAAAGTATAATGCAATCATACCTGTTGCTTTGGAAACTTGGAGAAGCAACATCACAAACACTGCTTGAATCGGCAACAACAATTATGTGACTAAATCCAATGTTAAATTTACTAGTATCAAAGAATCCTAGTTTCTCCTAGACTATAATACAAAAAAGATCACCTGCAAGCGCATAGATCTTATCATACTATAGTTTTAAGGTTGAATCCCAAGAAATAACTTGATTACGAATTGCACTAATCAATTTAATTAATAGAAAACTAGTATTTAACACAAAAGTTGGATTTGGTTGATTTAACTAAATGCATGATTGAAGTAATTGAATTAAGGTTGAAATTTTAAATGACTAAATTACCATCACTACTCACATTTGTTCTCTCATTGCATCATCACAAATCATGAAAAACATGCATTGAAACCATGTACAATTTGAGCCTTTTGAATGAGGTGTCTATGGATAGATATTATTTTCTGCTTGTAGTTGTGTAATCTAGAGGTTATGTATCCCTCGCCTCGGTAATCACATGTATGAGGGGATTAGTACGAAACAATTGATATCCTAGATTATGGGTTTAAAGTTCTTTAAATCCAAAATTTGATAGGAATAAAATAAGTTGGCCAAATAAGATTTCAAGTTATAAAACAAATGATTCATAATTTTAAAGTTGTTCATACAATGAAGATGCAAAAGAAAGAACAAGACATGGGTAGTGAAGCTACTTGCTTCTCATAACAGAGACAATACTAACAAGAGAAAGAGAGAGAAAGAGGGAGAAGGCCATGGTCACTAGATGGTGTAGAAGTGCAGCCATGGTCTGTGATGGAAGACTTCGAATCTGACAACATAGTTAATCCAACGTAGCAGCTAGCAATAAGAGAATGCCTTAGTCTGTCGTTGGGGCTTGTCCTTTTTCTCCTTTGTTGTTTCTCCTCATTGGATTAAATCTAGAGTCATGAGAATAAGATAGAGGGGTGATCTCTTTGTTGTCCAAAGACTTCGTTCTTTTATATGGCCGTCGCTGGGCCCACCCATAAGTGGGTTAAGTGGCTGCAACCACAATTCTTTTTATGTGACTGTAAAGTGATTTGATCGACTGGATGGCCAACTGGTTGTCTCACTTGTAAACCTGTCTTAGTTCAATACCAAGTCGAACGATTAATGTGGCCAGTCGGTCGTCTAGTCTTCGGTCCATGAGTAATTTAAGGGAGCTATCTAGTTCACTGATTGAGTCAGCCAATAAAAAGATGTTCGAGGGTGCTTGGATGGAGGGTATCGGCTAGTTGGTTAGAGGCTCCAGCCTGTGTTGTACAGGCGCCCGCCTAGGCTTAAGTCAGCCCGCCTCAAACTGGGCGCCCAGCCCCCTGATTGACCTAAGTTGTTGCCTAAGGCCGTTTGAGGCCCAAATTAAGCTAATTCAAGGCTAATTTAGCATAAATTAGATCTGAATTTGATCAAATTGAGTCATTTTATGGTTAAAATGGGTCTCATTTATCCCAAACGGGGTCAATATAGGGTAAATTAGGTCTGATATGGGGGAAAACATGTCTGATTTGGGGGATTTCGGTCTGATTTGGTCATGTAACACATCGTTTAAATCAACATTGGGAAATTTAGGGTTAGTTAGGTTTGATTTGGTCATGTTATGCAAATTAGGTTTGATTTTAGACCAAATTATGTCAAATATGAGCAGATTAGGTCTGATTTTGGGGAAAACAAGTCTGATTTTGGGGAAATGGTCTGATATGGTGAGATTAGGTCGAATTTGGCCAAATTAGATATTGTTTAGGTCAATATAGGGAAAATTTGGGGAAATATGTCTGATTGGATCATAATATACAAAATTAGGTTTTATTTAGGCCAAATCATGTCAAAATTGGGCACATTAGGTCTAATTTAGGGGAAACAAGTATGATTTGGGGGTAATTGTTCTAAATTGGATGACTAAGTCTTATTTGGCCGAATTTTGTCTGAATTAGGTAAATATATAAGAAAATTTATGGAATTTGGGTTTGATTAGGTCATGGTATACAAAATTAGGTCTGGTTTAGGAAAAATTAGGGTAAAATAGGTCAAATTTGGATCAAATGAGTTCAAATTAGGGCCAATTAGTTCTAGTTTAGGTCTTGTTAGTTTTGATTTTGCCTAAATTCTACATAATTGTATTATACATGTTTTGGCTACAAACATAATACATGTTTAGTTTTCTGATTTTTATATAAATTTTGTTTAGGTAAAACTTCCACAATTCAATCCATATCTAAGATTTTGTTGCTTTCTTCATACAATGCTAGCACATTGATTGCATATTTATCATGTATATTTATGTGTAAGGATTGTATTTTTCAGAAATTTTACATATATCTGTTAAAATAAAAAATATATAAAAATGCCTGGAAACGCTTGGGCCTCCGCCTGGGCGCCTAGGCTGTCTGGGTGTCCCCATGGAACGCCTGGCCGCCTATACAACCATGGCTCCAGCTGATCATCTGACATCATCGCCGATGCTTGCTTTCTTGAGGAATTGAACTGAGAATCATGCAGTTGATTGACTCATTCTTGGCAACCTTACTGTAAAATGGATTCTTCAGCGGTCGACTAGAGGTACCAAGGAAAGAGGTATCCGATTTCGAAAGGAAATTTATGGAAATTTCAATGGAAATTTTGATAAATGCAATCGTGCCCGTTTTGATGCCAAAATGAATGAACCGTGCCCGTTTTGATGCCAAAATGAATGAACTAAGTCATGAAATTTTACATGCATGATCTCTATGCCTATACACCCTCATTTAGGCAATAAAGTTTTTCATGGGGTTAAGTTGAGGGGAACTCCTTCATGTGGGAGGGAGGTAAGGAAACTTTCCTGTTTCTGGGGATTTCGATGACAAAATATAGGAATTAAGATATGAATTTTTACTAGCACAGTCCATAAACTTAATTACACATACTAATGCAACAATACACAACTTACAACACATGAATACCATAACTCACATTAGTTCTGTATTGAGTGTCATCTTGGTTCTACAAACATCATTGAGTTGATATGGTTGACGTATTACTCTTTACAAATTTTGTTGTATGAAGTTACGTGTTGCTTATAGACGTCATCATTAACAAGCAAAATTATTATCTTTTGGTGTAGTTGGCTACCTACCACCGTCATTATTTGATAAACCACCACCAGAAGACATGTCGTCAATTCTAAAGAAAATAAATAATAACATGAAGCATGCATTACAATAGTATTTAACATAGCAAATATTAGCGATCACAATGCAATTATGATATACTACAAGTATATACTAGGAATGAGTATTATAGAGAATCAGTCAATCATTTTTTAATATTTTAGGTTTTTAAAAATATTTTTATGTCTGGATTTATTTTTAATCAGAAAATAATCAGTAAAGGTTTTGTTGTACTAATGTACTATGATATTAGTTGATAACAAATATCACATTAACAATCACATTTAAGCAAAAATAATAATAGTTTCACATTTTATATAATTTAGAAATTTATAAACTAATAAATAAAATACGTAATATATTCATTTTGACATCATACTATTTTACGTGTCCTTTATAGCGTTTGTTACGAGTTCTTCTACTAAACCTAAGTGAAATAAATAACCATAACAACTATATACTATTATTTTGATATTAGTACTAATAACCTAAAGATATGTTTATTGTAGCTATTAGTGTAGATCTAGTGCTTATGTATGTAAATCTATGCCTTAGATGTGGTGTATGTCTAGAATATATATGTTGTATAAGTATCAAATTAGATAAAAAACTAGTGTGTATTAGGATGCAAAAACATTTTTTAAACGTGAAAGTATGAAAAACAGACAAAGAGGGGTTGGAAGTGATGGAGAACGGAAGAAAATATATTTGATTGTATTGATCTAGGAGGATATGAGCTCTAAATGTCGAAACTGCCTCAATCCCCTATTTCTCCTCTTCAAACACCACCACCACCAAGGATTGCAATTGTCAACATTTCTATCAAAATTTGATTTGTGCATAAAAAACCTCGAAATCCTTCAAAATTGAAATCATCTTTTTTCTCTTTCAAAATTTCGATAGATGCAATCTTATTGACACAGTCACATGATTCGATAGCAGATCCCATCGTAGTAGATTTTTTTGGAAATTTTGATGATTTTGACGGAACCACATTCCTTGGGAGGTACTAGCCGATCCACAGGAGTTCTAAAGTCGATTCAACATGCAACAAGTGATCTAGGGACACCACTTCAATACTTGGAGTTGGGGAGTGATGCCTAGCAGTCCAGATCACCTTTCGATTGATATTTTTGGGGGATTTAGAGAGTCACTCTCTTTCTTTGATCTAGTCCCGCAATGGAAAACATAAATCTACATTAAAAGCACAACAAAATAGTTGAAAACTAGAAAAAACATAAGCTAATTCTAGAGTAAAATGCATCATCCAAACGCTAAACTAAGCTAAACATGCGACGAAAACTAAGATGAATATGCATTCATCATATAACTACCAAATTGCTTCTCCAAGAGGTTGTCAATACAACTACCAGTCCCAGTGGCTGTTGGTCTAAGGGTGTTGTAGTTTGTAGGCAGGAGGAGAAGAGAGAGATAGAGCCACAACTTGGGCTCTAATTGGAAGAGATAGGGAGCTGGGGAGATGATTCAGTGAGCATGGGGGTAGGGTATTGTAAAGGGTTTATGTGGCACATGCCACACCCATGAATTGACATAGTAAAACAATAACTTCAAGTAACCCACTGGTTTTGGCTGACTAGTTCTATTACATTAATTTATTGGTTGGACAGTGTGGTTGCCGCTTCATCCTCGTTTTGGGTGTATTTCGGGTCTTTAGCCTGGCCGTATTGGTTTTGGCACCAACTCAACTGGTCCAAACATGTTTACTCATGCAGTGTATCCTTCTTTGTCAAAGATGTTTGCTGTGGGCGTTGGTGAGGGTTTCTGGGGTGGTAGTTTGGACTAGGGCTGACATTTTTTGACATGACTGAACCTGGAAATGTACAATTTTGTCCAATCCTACTAGTTTTCTTTAGTGAGCATTTTTGTTTGTATGAGACCCAATTATCCCCGACGTGACCCGACCCCCAATGACCCGAAATCATTTTTTTTGAAGATTTCATTATAACATTTGATTTCATGACTTCTAAACACCTCAACTTGAAATCGACCCAATAGAACTAGATTGGCATCCCTAGTTTGGATTGTCGCCTTGGCTGACCTGTGTCATGTCATATATGTGTCTAATTTCCATGCAAGGTTTTAGAGTGCATGAGGCGCATCGAGGTGTTTTTGTCTTAGCGAGGTAAGGCGTACATACACAAACATATATATATATATATATATATATATATATATATATATATATTATATGCTGACAAGGAGTGGCTCAAATGGTCAAGCACGGTGGCTCCTAACAAAGGGACCTGAGTTTGAATCCCATTTGCCGCCTTGATTTACCACCCTCCCGAGCGTTCGGCCTCTGCCACGGGCATGGGAGGGGGGGGAGAAATCTTTCTTTCTTGATCCCATCCCACATTATATATATGTATAAACATATGTACTTATATTTATGAATACATTTTTTGTCATTTATATATGAATACATATATGCACATATGTATAGTTATATATACAGATTTACATACATACATGTATATCTGATATAGACACACACATATAGTCATATATACATATATAAAAATAGAAACACACACACATACACACATATTTGTACACTATTACAAATATAGACGTGTTTATAGATACATATCTATGCACACAAATATAGTTATAAGTATACACATGCATACACACACAAGTATGTGTGGACATACATGCAACATATAATGATACAAGTATGTAACATATCTATAGTTGTCAATTGTCATAAACATGTACATACATGGATATGAACATACAAATATCTATATACCTACTTGATTCATCTCTCCTATGAAAAAGAGCCCACCACCAGACCCCCATACCTCCAAATCCTAACACTCTCCACACCTTGTCACCCGAAAAGAGTTGGACGAAGCTAGTCGCAAATTCGGATGCATGTATGCCCTATATATAAAAGAATCCACTCCTATGTCCAAATTTTAGCCCTCCACCAAAGCTTGTCTCCCTTCTCGACGAGTTCAAAGACATGACACCCACATACCTTCCTGCTGAGCTCCCCCCTTTGTGTGATATCCAACATGCGATTGATTTGATTCTAGGGTCTTTGCTCCCTAACCGACCTCAGTACCGTGTGAACCTGACTGAGCATGTTGAATTGAAACGTAGATTGATGCCCTCCTTATCAAAGGATTCGTTGGAGAGAGCAAGAGTCCTTCTGCTATTCTTGCTCTCCTTGCCCCCAAGAAGGATGGTAGTTGGAGAATGTGCTTACATTGCCGACCCATCAATGAGATGATTGTCAAATATCATTCGCCTATTCAACGCCTTGATGCATGCTTGATCTATTGATGAGATCCCGCTATTTCTCCAACATTGATCTCCATAGCAGTTACCACCAGATCTGTGTTGAGTCTCATTAATGGAAGACTGCCTTCAAACACCAGATGAATTATATGAGTGACTGGATGGTCATGCCATTTGGCATGTCCAACACACCTAACACCTTCACGAGAGTCATGAATCTTGTGTTGCAGTCATTCATTGGTAGATTTTTGGTGGTCTACTTTGATGATATTTTGATTTTTAGTAAGACCAAGGACGAACACCTGACTCATCTCCGACTTATCTTCAACACACTTAACACTGAGAAATTGTATGTCAATCTAAAAAAGTGTTCTTTTTTTCAAGATAAAGTTCTTTTCCTTGGCTAATTCGTATCTACTACCAGCATTGAGGTTGACCTTATGAAAGTCAAAGCTATACTTGTTGGCCCCAACCCACTACGATCTCTGAGCTACGTAGCTTTCACGAGCTGGATACTTTGGACCCTCGCTTTGTTTGAGGATTCAACACCATTATGGCTCCTCTCACTGAGTTAAGTGTGATAAATTAGAGTGGAAGCCATCCGACACACGAGCTTTTGAGGCTGTCAAAACTAAGTTAACTGAAGCTCCTATTCTTGCTTTCTTGATTTCTCACTTTTGTTTGAGGTATCATGTGATGCGTCCGGTGTTGACATTGGTGGCATTTTGAGCCCAAAAAGGCACCCTGTTCCCTTTTTCAGTGAGAAACTCAATGACGCAAAGCATAAATAATCCACTTATGATAAAGAATTTTACGTTGTTGTACAATGTCATTGAAGGCACTATCTTCTTCATCAGGAGTTCATCCTCTGGTTTGATCATCAAGCCCTTCGCTTCTTGAATTCCTAAAAGAATTTAAGTGTTCGTCACGCCAAGTGGTGTGAGTTTCTTTAGGAGTACACTTTTGTTCTCAAACACCGCTCAGGTGTTGAAAACAAGGCTGCAGACACTCTCAGTCGTTGCTTGACAACCCTACAATCTATGATCGTTTAAGTTGTGGGCTTTGACCGTCTGAAAGATCAATATCCCACAAGTTCTGACTTTAGAATTATAAAACTCCGACCTCCTCGGTAGCACACACGACCAAGCTTCTGATCTTATCCTACGTGATGAATTTCTCTTAATGGCATGCAGTTATGTATCCCTTCCACTTCACGATTTTCTCATTTGGGAATTACATGCCGGTGGCCTCGCTGGTCATTTTTGTAGGCATAAGACCACCATTCTAGTGACTGATATATTTTATTGTCCCTCCTTATGTCGTGATGTCGCTCACACAGTGTCTCAGTGTCGTACTTGTCAATTGGCAAAAACTAAAAGATAACATATGAGCCTTTATACTCCTCTCCCTATTCCCCATGAGCCATGGAAGAACCTAAGTACGTATCTGGGTCTTCCACACACTTCACGTGGCCACGACTCCGTGTTCGTAGTTGTGGATCGTTTTTCTAAAACGGCCCACTTCATTGCATGTAGTAAGACTTCTGACGCCTTTCTTATTTTCTTTAATGAGGTAGTCAAGCTACATGGACTTCCCACCACCATAATCTCTGTTCGTGATGTGAAATTTGTTAGCTACTTTTGGAAGACTTTATGGAAAATCTTTGGCACCAACCTCAAATTCTCTTGTGCCCTTCAACCCTCAAACTGATGGTCATACTGAGATGGTTAACAGGAGCTTAGGTAACCTCCTACGATGTCTTGCGAGTGAACGTTTAGGCAATTGAGACTTATTGCTACTTACAACTGAATTTGCTTACAATAGTTTTGTTAATCAATACACAGGAAAGAGCCCTTTTGAAATTGTTAATGGTTACAAGCCCCGCCAGCCTATAGATCTAGTTCCTATGTCCACTACTGAGTCCTGACCGCCTTCCTATACTACTGATAGTTTTGCCCAATATTAGTATATATATTTTACTGGGCTTATTGTGTTATGGGCTTTAGACTTGTTTTGATTGTTAGCCCATTTTCTTTTATTCCTTATTACTGGTTTCTACAATTTTCTTAACTCTACTTGTCTCTAGAATATTCTTAGCTCTCTTGTCCTATAGAAGAGTGACCACTGTAATTGTTTTGATCATTTAATGGAAAGCCTTCTATTATTTTAGATAGTATTAGAGCTTTATCCTCCTTGACACCCTCCCACCCTGACCCTATCCATGCCCCCATAAACCCTAAACCAATGTTCAAAATTTCGCTAATTATTTCGATGCCGGACATAGAAATGGCCTTACATGTCTGTACGTAGGGAATTTCGCCAAAAAAAAAACTAAATTTTGACAATTATTTTGAATTTCGACGAAAAAAAGGCCCATTCCGTCTGCATTTTGACGAAATTTCAAGAAACACATCTATTATTCGAGAAATGGGGTACGATGTCTATAGATTTTACTATGTGATTCCTTGGGCTTGTTAGGGGCAATCTAAGTTATGTTTCTTCTCTTCCTAGCCTAATTCTATCTCTCTTTCCTATTTCTCTCACTTCTATAAAGATCAACAAAGGAAATATTTAAAAATGTGTGTGGGAGTGATATCTATGACTATAATGACCCGCTAACTTTCATTTTTGAGGTCGCATGATTTATGTTATAGTGCGCAAAATTAGCATGACTATCGAGATATTTTGTTTGTATGTCATTATCAATCATACCTCTACATGGTTGCCTCCTATAGGCTCTCGCTACAAAAGCACACAACCAAGAATAAAGCTTGAGTTAATCGATTAGTATGCATTTTATCACTTGTAAGCATACGGTTGTATAAAACAAAATAACTGTGAGACACATCTATGCTTGTATAAAACAAAATAAACTGGAGCCAATATGCTGATAGGTATAATCAACAAGGAGGATGACAACCATCATGGTTCAACTAGATGCATAAACCATAGTTGTCTCATGCTTCCTCAATACTCACTCACATACCACTGCAACATTGTTCATGTACTACGTCCTGTCTTCCTATTGAGAGGTCCTACCATCCTAGATAATGTTGTGTTTCCATAAATTTGTGTCTGAAGTCTATATATTGTGCTTGCTAATTATGATGACTTAATTCATTCATTTCGCCATTCAATTGACCTCAAAATCTCCATCGAAATGCCCATCGAAGTTGTTTAGCTTCCTTCATTCACATATGAGGAGCCCCACCCCCTTACATATCCAATATGAAATATTATTTCAGATTTGAGTAGATCTACACTAGTAGATTGTTTAGGTAAAATTTCGCTAAATAATTCGATCATTTGGTCGTCGAAATGCTAGGAATACATCTGTTGAAATTTTTGTCGAAATTTGTCAAAATTTCTATTTCGGTGGCTACCGAAACGGCGTCGAAATCGGACATTTTCTTCCTTGCCCGAAACTAGCCGCCACCCTTCCCCCCTCCCTTCTCTACTTGCCGCAGCCCCTTCTCATCACCAAAACCCAACCGCCGCCTCTCCTTTTCCTCCACCTGCTGCCACTCATCCCCTACTGTCGTCCGCCGCCCACCTCCCTCCCTTTCCCCCGCCCTCCTCTCCTAGCCCCACGACCCTTGCCATGCCCTAAACCCGTCGACCCCAGCCCCTCCCTTTCCCTCCAGATCGCCGACTATAGCCACCAGGCCACCGCTAACAACCACCTCTCGCCGCCACCTTCCCACCTCCACACACCTGCCGCCACTTCCTCTCACCCCCTCCTCTCATCTCTCCCTTCGGGTAGCCACCATCATACCTCCTTTCCTCCCCGCTCGTCTCTGGACGTCTCCAGTACCAGTCATATCACGCTGAAGGCGTAATTGGTTCTTGCTCCCTTCCTGCATGCGCCTCATGGTGGAGTAGCTTTTCCTCCATGTTGGCGTAGGTTCCTCTATATCTTTTGCTGCCCCTACGTGGATTTCTGAGATCTGATGAATCAGATCTCCTACTGCTATTTTCTGCCCCCGTGCGGGTGTTATTAGATCTGCCCAAGTGTTGGGTTTCTGCTGCTGTTTTTGTCTGCTGACTGCTACATACCTGCTGCTCCTGCCTACTACTCCTGTCTGCTTTGGCGTCTTGAATACTGCGTACCTCATGGCGTCCCCAGATCCGCTCCAAAATCATCGCTTGACTACTGTCAAGTTGGACGGCTCCAACTATCACACATGGGCAGCTTCCTTCGAGCTTTATGTCAAGGCTCAGGGACACTATATCCATCTTTTGACTGAAGGTCCGGATGTTCCTGATAATACTGTCGATGACAAGACAAAGCATGCATATGATCTGTGGTTCAAAGAAGATTCTGGAGTTATGACCTTGATGGTCAACAATGCTGAACCTAAAATGAACCAATCTCTTCTACGACTACGGACGACAAGGATATGTGGAATCGACTATCCCACGTATACTCTCATCAACAAAATCCAAAGAATGTGTTTGATATATTCAAACACTTGGCAGAAGGTGTTTGATATCTTCAATCACTTGGCCAAAAAGGAATTCACTACTACTGATCCTATTGAAGACTACTACAATAAGTGTTGTGCACTCTGGGGTGAATTTGAGGTCTACCACCCGCTCTCCTCTAATATTAAGGAAGCCTAACGATAGCGCAAAGAGCTTCAACTTGTTCAATTCCTAGTTGGGTTACCACCCTCCTTTGCGGGTGTTGTTGATCAGATTCTCTCCAGTGATCCTCTACCTACTTTGTGAGATGTTCTGAAATGCGTACAACGCTTACCTTCTGTCTCTCAAGCGTCTCCTGACCTTTCTGATGGTGCTGCCCTTGCTGTCTGATCTAGTGATTCTTTCCGTGGTCGTGGCCATAGTCGTGGTCGTGGTCGAGGGCGCTCTACTCCAGGCGTTGGTCGTGGGTCGTATTCGTCTGGTTCTGACTCCTCATCTACTGAACAACGCTATTGCAAGTTCTGCAAGCGCACGAATCATACTGAAGACCGCTGCTGGATCAAGCACGACAAACCTGCTTGGGCAAACCAGGTTTCTTCGGAACAGCCAAACACCACTGCTTCTTCGTCCGTTCCACCTTCTGCTGACTAGATCCGATCTGAGTTTGAGAAGTTGCTCCAAGCCCTCCTGGCCTCCTTTGCTGAGACTTCCACTGATGGTAGTTCTGTTCTTCTAGAACTGTCTGGTAAAAATACATGGGTGATTGACCCTGATGCCACTTCCTATATTATTGGAAATCATTCTTTATTTTCTAAATTACATAAAACTTTTGCTCTTCCGCCTGTCACACTAGTCAATGGTTCTCAAGCACTTGTTTCAGGAATAGGGAATATCTATACTCCTGACCGTCTTTCATTACGCTCAGCCCTTTATGTTACTAAATTCCCTATCAACTTGTTATCTGTGAGTAGAACTGTTAAGAGCCTACGGTGATCCATAACTTTTGACCTGGATGGTGTTATCTTACAGGATCTGCGCATGAGGATGAAAATTGGTTCGGGCCTTGAGGGGCCAAACGGCTTATACTACTTGGACACATCAAAGACGACGACTTACTTGACTACTTCTGTGACCGGCATCCAGTGACACTATCTCTTGGGGCACCCTTCACCAGCTAAATTGAAACACTTACTACCTGACATTTCTGATTCAGTTTTTCACTGTAAAACATGCCAGTTGGGCAAACAAACTAGATCTGCTTTTGCCAGGAAAAATAGTATTAGCTCAAAACAACCGTTTGATATAGTGCATGCTGACATTTGGGGCCCGTGTTCTGTTTGCAGTATTTCTGGTTTTCAATACTTTTGAGTTTTATTGATGACTTTTCTAGAACCACCTGTTTATTTTTATTAAAAGACAAATCACATGTACTTATACTATCACATCATCTTTTGCTGAGATACGTACCAAGTTTGATAAAACTATAAAAATCTATCGTACTGACAATGCCCTTGAGTTCATGCAAAACTCTATCAATCTTTTTTGTCAAAACATGGGTACTATTCACAAACCTCCTGTCATACCCCAACAGAATGGCATTGCTGAACGCAAGAATCATCATCTTCTTGAGGTTGTTCGTACTCTACTATTGCATTACCATGTTCCCCTTTTTTTGGCTGGAAGTTGTTTCCATTGCGTGTTACCTTATTAACCGCATGCCTTCTTCAGTTCTTGGCAACTAAATCCCTTCTCAAATTTTATATCATGACGCACCTCTTTTCACCGTGCCTCGTTTTTTTGGGAGTACGTGTTTTGTAAAAAAATTGCGTCCTGGCCTTACTAAACTAGATCCCCGTGCTACCAAGTATATTTTCCTAGGGTACTCTAGGACACGAAAAGTATACCGCTGCTATGATCTGATTACCAAGAAGTGGATGGTTTTTGCTGATGTTGTCTTTTTTGAACATATGTGTTCTATTCTTCTGCCAGATCTGCCTTAACCTCTGATTTAACTATGGAATCTCCTTTACCTATGCCTGTCGATACTGCTCTCCCAGATGCGACAGTTGCACCTGCTTCTCCATTGAAGGTTTATCAAAGAAGACCGAAGGCACCAACTCCCTCCATGGCCCCTCCATGTCCTTCGTCCTCATAAGAAGATCCACCTCCACCTCAAGTATTTTCTGACTTGGATAATCCTATCAGTTTACGCAAAGGAACTCGGTCTTGCACTCATCATCCAATTGAGAATTTCTGCACTACTGCTAACTTGGGAACTAATTTTGCAAATTTCACTTCTGCCTTGTCTGCTGTTTCTATTCCTAAATATAGATATATGTTGCGTTATGTTGTGTTTTGTTGAGTGTCATGTGCATAGCATGTGCCTCACTTATGCTTTCACTTCTGTAGTTTAGTCCCATATTGCTCATCTCTGCTTTAGTCTCTATTCTCTTATGTTATATAAGAGACTGCATTATACACTGTTTTATTCACTCAATAAGCAATTCCCACTATCTCTATATGGTATCAAGAGCAGGTCCGGTTCTTCGATTTTTTCTTTCCCACCCCGCCCCTATGCCCTGAGCCTTCAACCCCACTCCCCCCACCCCACCACCCGCCGCCGCCACTCGACGCTACCCTCCTCTTCCACCCCCACCGCCTCCCCTCCACTCCTCTCCCTCCCGCCGCCGCTCCACCACCTCCACCCCACGCTGCCCCTCTCCTCCTTCCACCATAGCCGCCGCCCCTTATCCTTTCTACCCTAGTCGCCAAACCCTCCTCCCTCCATCCCACTGCTGTCCTCTTCCTCTTGGGTTTCCCTCTCCTCATTTTTCGCACGTGCAATCTTCAAGACAACCATAGCCATCCCACGTTGAGAGTCTTCTAACTCTCTCATTATTTCTCTGCCTGCGCCTCATGATGGGATATAGATCTTCCTCATGACGGCGTAGGTTCATTTATCAGTCTATCTGCCTGACACATGTTTCTTCTGATCTGATGCATCAGATCCCTACTGTTGCTACTGCCCATAGTGGATCCTTTATTTACTGCTTGTTGCTGCGCCGCTACTACTGCTTGCCTCTGCTCATAATGGCTTCAGTTGAGCCTGCTCGCTCTCTGTGCGTTACCACTGTTAAGCTCGATGGTTCGAACTACATCATCTGTGGTCGGCGTCCTTTGTCCTCTATGTTAACGCTCAAGGCCGGTACTCCCATCTTATCATTAATCCTCCTGCTGCCCTTGCTGCTATTGTTGATGAGAAGAGCAAACAAGCTTATGCTCAATGGTCCAAAGACGACTCTGGTGTTATGTCCTGGCTTCTCCATAGCACCGAGCCGCGCATTAGTCAGTCCCTATTATGACTTCATGATGCTAAAGCAATGCGGGACCAGCTGTCTCATGTCTACTCCCATCAGCAAAATCCTAAACCGGTTTTTGAAATTTTCAAAAACATGGCTAAGGAGTTCTCTTCTGATGCTTCCATTGAGGACTTCTACAACCAATGCTCTGCTCTCTGGAATGAGTATGAAATCTATCATCCGTTGATTGCTGACATCAAAGAGGCCGAGAAGCAGCACAATGAACTACAATTAGTTCAATTTTTGACTGCCCTACCTGCTTCCTTTTCAGGCGTGGTCGATCAAATTTTGTCCAATGATCCTCTGTCTACTCTTCGCGACATCCTTAAGAGAGTTCAACGGCTACCATCTGTGACCTCCACTCCTGTTGTTGATCATCCTGCTCTTGTTGCTCACACTGTATATTCTGGACGTGGCCGCGGTCGATGACGTGGTCGTGGTGGACATCTGCCTCCTACTGGCGGACGAGGCTCCTCTACTGCTCCTGGACGAGGTCAAGCTACTAGTCCTCGCTACTGCAACTGGTGTGGTCGTGATAATCACACTGAAGATAGGTGCTGGATCAAGCACGACAAGCCAGCTTGGGCGAACCGAGCCTCTACAGAAACTACTACTGACGCTGCATCTAACCTACCAGCTGCCCATCTGACTATTGAATGGCTTCGCTCTGAATTCGAGAAGTTTTTCCAGGAGCGCATGACTTAGCAACCTTTGACGTCTGCTGCTGGTTCTTCTGCCGTGCTTGCTTCTCCTTCTGCTGGTAACAATAAGTGGTGCATTGATTCTAGTGCGTCTGTCCATATATCAGGCGACATCCAATTATTTTCTGCTTTGTCTAAAACCTCTAGTATTCCATCAATCACTGTTGCAAATGACTCTAAGACTCCTGTTCATGGCGTTGGCACCGTTCCTCTATCTTGCAAGCTGAATCTTCACTCTGTTGTATACATACCACAATTTCATGTTAACTTATTATCTGTCAGTAAAACTGTTAAACAACTTTAGTGCTCCATTAAATTTGATCCCTCTGGTTGTGTTTTGAAGGATCTCCGCACGAAGACGAGGATTGGTTCAGGCCATGAAGGACCAGATGGATTATACTATTTGGATGGACCGCCTGCAGCTTCTGCTCTCTTGTCTACATCAGTCACAGGACTTCAGTGGCAAGTCATTCGTCTGCTGCAAAGTTGAAACTTTTATTTCCTGCATTATCTAAAAACAATTTTTCTTGTGCATCTTGTGTTTTGGGAAAACAAACGAGGTTTGTCTTTCCTGCTAAGAAGGAACTTGGTTCGAAAGAAATTTTTGATATTGTTCATGCGGACATCTGGGGTCCATGCTCTGTTCTGAGTCAAACTGGTGTTAAATATTTTTTGACATTTATTGATGATTATTCCCATGCTACTTGCTGTTTCTGCTCAAAGATTGTGGTACTGTTTTGGACAATATCCACATTTTCTTTTCTGAAATACAGACCTTGTTCAATAAATCCATTAAAATTTTCCGTACTGATAATGCCCTGGAATTTATGCAGAAGTCTGTCACTTCTTTTTGTTCTGATCGTGGCACCATCCATCAAACCACTTGTCCTTATACTCCACAACAAAATGGTGTTGCTGAACGGAAAAATTGCCATTTATTAGAGGTTGCTCGCACCCTTATTCATTATAAAGTTCCTCACCGTTTTTGGCCTGAGGCAGTCACTACGGCATGCTATCTTATAAACCGTATGCCATCTGTTTTACAAAATTGGATACCTTACTCCATTTTGTTTCTTGATGCACCTCTTTTTTTGTTCCTCCGCGCATTTTTGGGTGTACTTGCTTTGTTAAAAATTTACGCCTAGGAATGACGAAACTTGACCCTCGATCCACTAAAGGCATTTTTTGGGTTTATTCAAGAACTCAAAAAGGTTATCGCTGCTTTGATCTGATACTCAGACAGTGGTTTGTCAGTGCGGATGTGATATTTTTTGAGTATATGCCCTATTTTTCTGATGATGGAGTAAGACTATCCCATGATATGTTGGCACCCACACCTCTACTAGATATTGTTGAAGACTTGCCTTCTAACCAGCATGAAGATCGTCCGTTGCAAGTGTACAAACGCTGGCCGAGGACAAGCAATCCTTCCATAGCCCCTCCCCAACCAATTTCTTCGTCTGCGGATGATCAAATAAACACTGAGGTAACTTCCGACTTGCACCTTCCTATCAGTTTGCGCAAAGGTGTTCGCTCCTGTACTAAACATCCTATCAGTAATTATTGCACTTCTGCCAATCTGCATAACAACTTTGCATGTTTTACTTATGTAATTTCTGCTATCACCATTCCAAAGACTGCTGCAGAGGTTCTTGTTAGTCCTGCATGGAAAAAGGCAATGGATCAGGAAATGTAGGCACTCTGTGATCGCAAGACATGGGAACTTGTGGATCGACCTTCTTCTTGCCCTATTGTGAACTGTTGCTGGGTCTTTACCATTAAATATCAACCTGATGGGACTATTGAACGCCTGAAAGCCAGCCTTGTTGCAAAAGGCTACACACAGACGTATGGTGTTGATTATTTTGAGACCTTCTCTCCGGTTGCACGATTAAACTCTGTTAGAATTCTGATTTCTGTTGCTGTTAATAAAGAGTGGTCTCTCTTTCAGTTAGATGTTAAAAATGCATTTCTTTATGGAGATCTACAGGAAGAGGTATACATGGAGCAACCACTTGGGTTTGTTGCTCTGGGGGAGTCTGCCTTCAAAGTATGTAAGCTGAAAAAGACCATCTATGGCCTCAAACAAAGCCGTGCTTGGTTTGACAAGCTCAGTCAGATATTAGTCACTTTTGGCTTTCATTGCTCTCGTTCTGATCATTCAGTCTTTATTCGTAAAACAGTGGCTGGACTTGTCATTCTTATTGTTTACGTTGATGATATTATCTTATCTGGCAATGATACTGTGTGTATACAGGGAACTAAAACCTACTTAGAAAAACATTTTGTCACTAAAGATCTAGGAAAGCTGAGGTATTTCTTAGGCATTGAGGTTTCCAGATCATCTACAGGGCTGTGTCTCTCTCAGAGAAAATGTGTACTTGATCTCTTACAGGAAACTGGTATGCTGGGCTGCAAACCAGCCAACACTCCACTGGACCCAAAAATGGACTGGGATAATGCAAACTCTCCTCCCTATGCTGATCATCACCAGTTCAGAAGGCTGGTAGGCAAGCTTATCTATCTGACCGTCACAAGAGCTGACCTCACTGCTGCTGTCGGATTCATTAGCCGGTATCTTGATAAACCCCGACAATGTCATTGGGATGATATATGTTTTGTGACAACAAGGCCTCCGTTTTTATTGCAAGCAACCCCACTTTCATGAGAGGACGAAACATATTGAGGTCGACTACCACTTTGTTCGAGAAGCAGTCCTTTCTGGCCGGATTTGCACTCCATATCTCAGCACTGAAAAGCAAGTTGCGGACATTTCACCAAGATACTTCCTAAAGCTTGTTTTCAGACTCTAGTTGACAAGCTGGGCATGTTCGACATCTACGCTCCAGCTTGAGGGGGAGTATAGAGATATGTTGTGTTATGTTGTGTTTTGTTGAGTGTCATGTGCATAACATGTGCCTCACTTATGCTTTCACTTATGTAGTTTAGTCCCATATTGCTTATATCTGCTTTAGTCTCTATTCTCTTCTGTTATATAAGAGACTGTATTGTACACTGTTTTATTCACTAAATAAGCAATTCCCAATTTCTCTATACTAAAAATGCTACCCAGGCTCTTCAACATCCAACATGGTGTCAAGCCATTTAAACTGAAATGCAGGTTCTAACTGATTGACATACTGAGGATTTGGTTGATGCACCTATTGATTGTTCACCAGTTGGTTGCAGATGGATTTTTACAGTCAAATATCCACCTGATGGCACAATTGAGCGACTCAAGGCGTGTCTGGTAGCCAAAGGCTACACTCAGACATATGGAGTTGATTATTTTGAGACCTCTCTCGTCGCTCGTCTAAACTTTGTTCGTGTTCTTATTTCAGTGGCAGTAAATTCTAAAAGGTCTTTATTCAAGTTAGATGTAAAAATGCCTTCCTATATGGCAATCTGCATGAGGAGGTATACATGGAGCAGCCTCCTGGATTTGTGAGTCAGGGGGAGTCCTCGAAGGTCTGTTGCATGCGCAAAGCAAATTATGGCCTTAAGCAAAGTCCCCGAGCCTGGTTTTGATAAGCTGAGCTCCATTCTTCAAAAGTTTGATTTTTGTCGTTCTTAGTTTGATCATTCCGTGTTTGTTAAGAACTAGCAGTGTGCACGTGCTAAGCACGTGCATAACTTATGATGGTCGGCATACAACACCTCACAAAAAATATGTGAAATCTAGAGTACTTTGTAGGTATGATGGCTGATGTATTGGTCATATGTTCATAACACTTCATAAAGACACCTGAAAAACATAACACATCACAAAAAATATGTGAAACCTGGAGTACTATGTAGGTATGACAGCTACTACATTGTTCATATGTACATAACACCTCATAAAAGACACGTGACAAACATAACACCCCACAGAAAACATGTGAAACCTAGAGTACTGTGTAGGTATGATTACTATGTATAATTACTTTTACATCATCAAAATTATCCAAATCCCTTAAATTTTGAAAAAAATTTGTGTATGGATTACTACATAGTATAGTAATCAATCTTCTAACTACACCCTCCTTTAATCTTGATGATTGATGCAGTCTGTTTTCTAACTCATGATCAGTGTCATAAAAGTATAATTGTAGATGTGATGGCTTTCTATCTTCGGGTATTATTCTGTTTATGAAATGATATATTTGTCCTTGCACCTTGAAGGTGTATATCCCTTTGTTTCTCTTTGAAAGTGTTCTATCTTCATTCACACCTATAGATGTAAAAGCAAAGGTGCCGTTGTATGTTCTGATGCATTGTCTAAAGTGAATAGCCTCTTTGTCCAATGATGAATATAGATAGTATAATTCTGATGGGGTGATATTTGTTACTAAAGAAATTTCTCCATCATAGCAACAAAATATTTTCACTTCATATGGAAATCTTTTTGCATGACAATGTACACAGTTTGTGCAGCTAGGAAGTATATATGGCTCTTTAGGTATTGATAAATCCATTATGAATCTTTTCATCATATGAGCACTCTTCTTTTTCATATGTGATGAACATGAGGGAACATAAGTTGTTTCCTTAACACTCGATGTAGACCCAACTTCCCATGTAGAAGCAGGCACCTGGAATAGCAGGCAGGTGCACTGCTCTTATTCATACCTGCTGGCAAGCCTACGATAAATCGGTTGTGAAGGTGTCAAAGTTCAGCGCTCGTATTCATAGGTAAATAGACGTGGCAGTAAATAGACGAAAAAAGCAAGCACCTGGAATAGCAGGCAGGTGCACTACTCTTATCGGCTGCTACAATTACGAAGCTACCTTTTCGTGACCCCACAAGCAAAACAACACCGTCGACACTCTGTGACCCCACACGGAAAACGCACCGCCTGAACAGGAACAATCACAGTTTTGTGAAAATTTACGGCCCGCAAGAGTCCTTTATTTGTTGATGACCAACTGCAGGTGCTGACAAGCCTACGAAAAACCGGTTGTGAAGGTGTCAAAGTTCAGTGCTCTTATTCATACGCGTGGCAGTAAATAAATAGACGAAAAAAGCAAGCAGCTGGAATAAGAAGCAATGACCTGGAATAGCAGGCAGGTCAAAAGCAAGCAGCTGGAATAAGAAGCAGACACCTGGAATAGCAGGCAGGTGCACTGCTCTTATTCATAGGTAAGTCGAAACTACCTTTGGTCTTGTAGTGTTGATTTTCTATGTTGATGACATCATCTTATCTGGTAGCGACTCTGCAGGCATCTAGGCTACTAAAAATTACTTGGAAAACACTTTGTTACAAAAGATCTAGGCAAAATGAGATATTTTCTAGGCATTGAAGTTTCTCAACCATCCTCTGGTCTATGTTTATCTCAGCAAAAATATGTTCTGGATCTCCTATCTGAAACAGGAATGCTTGGGGGCCAAGCCTGCTGCTACTCCCTCGGATCCCAACACTAAATGGGATGACAAGACTTCTCCTTATTCTGACCATCATCAGTATCACATAATGGTAGGGAACAATGTTCAAAATTTCGATGAAATTGTCGAAATTTTTGGTGAAATTTCTATTTCTGTGGCAATCGGACATCGAAATTGACTGACGAAACTCTCAAAATAGGCAGATCATCGATTTTTTTATTACTTTTTAATTTACTATGTACTAGCAAGAGCATAATTTTTTGCACAATTTTGTGTCTTTAAGTCTATATATTGTGTTTACAAACTATAATGACTTAGTTCATTAATTTTACCATTGAAAAGTGACATCAAAAATCCCCATCGAAATGCCCATCGAAACAGTTCATGGTCATTCACTAAAAAATAACGAGACCCCACCCCCACATATCCAATATGAAATATTATTACATATTTGAGTAGATCTACACTAGTAGATCATTTTGGTAAAATTTCATAAATTAATTCATTTATTTTGCCGTCGAAATGCCAAGAACACATTTATCAAAATTTCTGTTTCTGTGGCCACCGAAACGGCATCGAAATCGGACATTTTCTTCCTTGGTAGGGAAACTTATATATCTTACTATCACTAGGGATGATATCACTTCTGCTGTTGGACTGGTTAGCAGATATCTAGACAAGCCCCAACAATGTCACTGGGATGTTGTCTGCCATATTCTGAAGTATATGAAAAGTTCTCCTGGAAAAGGCCTGCTTTATAAAAAACATGGTTGCTGTAACCTTAGTAGCTATTCTGATTCTGACTATGCTGGGAGAAAGATAGATTACAGATCTACATTTGGATACTGTACTTTTGTAGGTGGTAACTTGGTCACTTGGCGAAGCAAGAAGCAAACTGTAGTTGCTCGCTTAAGTGCTTAAGCGGAGTATCGAATCATGGCTCATACTACCTTCGAACTTTTCTGGGTACGAGGTCTTCTAAAAGATTTTGGTATCTCTGATTCTAAACCTATTCCCATGCACTGTGACAACAAATCAACTGTCTTTATTGCCAGCAATTCCACCTTCCATGAACACACTAAACACATTGAGGTTGATTATCACTTCGTTCGGGAAGCTTTCTTATCTGGTCAGATCTCTACACCTTATACACCTCCATCAGATCAAGTCGCAAACATTTTCACCAAAATTCTTCTGAAGACCAGATTAACTACTCTGATGGACAAGCTGGGCATGATTGATATCTATGCTCCAGCTTGAGGGGGAGTATTAGTATATATATTTTACTGGGCTTATTGTGTTATGGGCTTTAAACTTGTTTTGGTTTTTAGCCCAGTTTCTTTTATTCCTTATTACCAGTTTCTAGAATTTTCTTAACTCTACTTGTCTCTAGAATATTCTTAACTCTCTTGTCCTATAAAAGAAAGACCATTGTAATTGTTTTGATCATCTAATGGAAAGCCTTCTATTATTTTAGACCCAACACATTCATGATTTGCATGTCGAGATTCACCCGAAAAGTTACTTTGTCTTATGAAAACTACAAGCTTTTTGCAGATGCACACTACATGTTTTATGAATTTAATGTGGGAGATTATGTGTTAGTACGTGTGTGTCTTGAACGCTACCCCAAAAATTCTTTCAAAAGGTTTCATGTCAGAGCGTCAGGATCTTTCCAAATACTTAGTCGACATGGACCCAATGCATATGTACTGGATTTGCCAACAAATTGGGGCATTTGTGCAATATTCAATCTGGAGGATCTTTCTCCTTATTATGGTACATTTGAGGCCCCTCCATCAAGCTTCAGATCGTCACTGTGCTTCACCGTCTTCAACATCTATGCCTCCTCTGCCTCGACTTCCTCAACAGCTGCCTGAGCGCATCGACATTGTCTTGGACGACCTGACTGTCCTCACTAGCTAGGGCACCGTACGTCGTATCTAGGTTCCCTGGATAGGCCATTCTCCGGCAGACGCCACATGGATCACCGGGGAGGAATTCTGTCGCATTGATGCAGATCTTCTTGAGCTCTAATTCAACACTGACTCGACGGAGTCAAGTCTCTTGTAGCCTAGGGGAGTTGATGTGGGACCGACTCCACCTTTACGCACTTATGGGCGCAGGCGTCGCCGTGTTGTAGTTAAGCCCTTTTTTCAGCTTGTGTTATTTTATTACGCCCGTTCCTCAGTGTTTCAAAAAAAGGCCGCACAGGCTGCATAAGCGGCCCACACATACTTATAAGGCCGATTAGTTGACGCTTTTTAGATGGACATTTTTATCTCAGCCCAAACTAGATTGTAGTTTTATTGATAACATTCTCTACATGCATTATTTTGTAGTATGTTTTGTACTTGAGTAGCATGCTTATTTAATGTTTATTTTTTGCACCTCTAGGACATTCATGCATCTTTTGTATGATTTGGTCATTCTTTCGTTGTTATGTACCTATCCTAAACGACGTGTGTTCTTCATTGGAGTTTATGCTTAAAATATTCTAGAATGCATTCTATATGGTAATTTACTTTTCATTGAAACTTTATATTTTAATCTATCTCAAAATCTAAGATCCAAATATGTAATTATACAAATTAAATATGCAATTGTGTGATCTATTTATATATAAAATTAAATTATTCAAACAATTCAAAACCGCATATACTTCCGCATATACTCCCGTATACCGCATATACTCTATAAGGTGACCTCTCCGCATGCATAACACATACCGCTTTTTGAAACACTACTTTTCCTTATTTTGGGCTTTTGTAAAGTCATGTGGTTTAGTCCCACATTGGCTACCGGCCGTTTAGTATTTCTTTTAGAAACCTATATAAAGGCTCTATTGTGTCTTTCTTTAAACACTGTTAATGAATGAGAATTATTTCCTTAGTCATTTAGCCGCATTTCTTCTTTAGTCCCGTAGATTTACATTATTGAGGCTCCTCGAGGCGTACGCCTCTAAAGCCTCAAGGCGTTTTAAAAAAAAACCATAATTCCATGTCTTCTTTCTATATTTAAGGTGAAGTAGTGAGTTAGAAGTTGATGGAAACAAAGTTGTGGATGTGAATGAAGTGGCATGATGATATCACACAACTGAAGAACGAGAGTAATAGTCAACACCATAGAGGTTAAAAACGACCGACTGTAGTTGATTATTTGTGCTGAAGGTGCACATTGATTTATGCTCTCATAGAAATAAACTGCAAACTAATTGCACCTGCAACCACATCACTTTTATTTAAAAAGGCTAACCTTAAGGAAAAAAACTACCCCTAGGCTAAGAAGCACGGATACGGATACACATCGGATACGGGCACGGGTACGTGGATACGACAATTTTCGAAAATATAGAATACGGGTACGTCATGGATACGACATTTTTTTAATATTTTTTGAATATTTTTAAAAACAACCAATATATTTATTTTAAAAATAGATGAAGACAATCAAATTTCATTCAAAAATCGCAATATTTCTAAAGAAAATGGAAACCAATACTATAATATCAAACAATGATTTAAAAAGGGGTCTTTCATTCATATTAATGTGAGACAAGTTACAAAAAGACATGATAATATAATATTCTAAACCTTTCACATTTCATGTATCATGTAATGCTGTGTTGTAAAGTGAGTTGTGTCATCTGTGATACCAAAATATCTTCTCTCATGTATAGCTAGCTACTATGAAGCACGAATCTAGATACAAAAATGGATACGGGTATGGGTGCAGTACGGGGATGCGATAATTTTTGAAAATATAAGATACGGGTACAACATGGATACAACAGTTTTTTTAATGTTTATGTTGAAATTTTAACAGAAAATACCAATTTTATTCTCAAATCACAATACAATAGGGGGAGTCTAGAGTTGGAAGTCACATGGTTTTGGGATTTTGAGGGATCACGCAAGTGGGGTGCTCTCTTGGCTGCTAAATGGGTTGGTTGTATCTTGGCTGCATTGAGGTCATTTCCTGCTAATAAAAAAAGGAATACGACTTAAGAAGTATTTGGTATGTATTAGAGAGTGTCTAGGGAGTATTAGTATCAAATATGTATTCAATACTGGTAGGACACCTATTTTGGAGTATCGGTGCTTCATAGGGGGAGACATAAGGATGGGGATGCAATGATTATCTTCAAAGGAGATGAAATATATATTGTCTAGATAGAAATCCAGAATAAATCACAACGGATTTAGTCACCAAAACAAGAGGCATGTTAACCCAACGATACTAAATTGAAGCCTTTCATAGAATATGGAGGACATCAACGTGCATAAAACTTGCACCTTAGCAGGAAAAGCATCCTGAAGTACCATGTAAAGGTGAATGAATTGGTTTGCAATAAAGAGCAAACAAAAATCCAGATTACATATTGAAGTTCATTAAAAAGTGAAATCCCAAAAAACATAGGAGGTAGAAACAATAAAGAGAAGAAGGAAGATTGGCATTTAGCAAGAGGAATGGTGATTAACCTTGAACTCCTTCAAGGAAGCAACTATGACAGCCTTGCTGCAAGCTACTACTTAGCAGAGAGGGTTGAGACATGAGCTGGTGTCAAATGCTAATCAAGCAATGTCATGCCCATATTTTTTTTCTAGTTTTTACTGACTGGATACGGCCTGGATACGGATTAGGAGTATCCGATACGTATCCAGGAGTATCCACGGAGTATTGGTATCCAATACGTATCGGATACGGGTATGGCACCTGTTTTGGAGTATCCGTGCTTCATAGCCCCTAGGATACTGAAAGTACTGAATTTAAAAATACATATTCAACTTTAATGATTTTTTTGACAAAGGAGATCGCAAGAAAGTCCGTCCCAGGCAAGCATGGCTTCCCTGCCTCCGTCTTGCCAACTGAGGATAAGGTGCTAGAGTCATATCATGCGTAGAGATTTACTACAGAGGATGGGGAAAAGACTTTAGAGGAACCCATGAAAAAAGCCATAAAAAGTCACATCTTCCATGTGGAGTCTGTAGACGACAGGGATTGCTTTGCAGGCACAAATTATATGGAGACTTGTAGAAATCACATATGAGTATCTCCATAAAACGTCTGATGGGAGGGAGCATGGTATGCAATCACATGATTTTTGGTGGACCTGAGCGGTACACCGAATCATGCCCATAAAAGGTATTTTGAGGTTACAATAGCGACCTGGCTGTATTTTATGATCGCATATGCTAAAACACCTGCTGCAAACTTAGCTTAATTTTGTTCATCTTCTCTGTGACATTAATTTGGCTTTCTTTTCATGGTAGTCTGCATTCCTGCATTCTGTATCTGGTGGTTTGAATGGATTTGTTTAAAGTCATTGTCCCTCAAGTCGTAGTTCCATATTGATTTTTGGTCGTCTTTTCCTTTGCTTATGTTTATTAGCTGTTTCATACTTCCATCCACAATCGAAATTGCTGCCCTGTCGCGCATCATCAAACACATCCTTAGTGGGTGCAAATATGCACCAGCATCTATAATTGTATAGTTAAGAACAGTTTTCCATTTGACTGTATTAGAGCAGTAGCTAACACCTCTAGTTTAAATTATGCAGGAGATAGTTTCAATATATCCTTATCTGTCGCCACCTACACTTTCCCCGGGTGCTTCAAATCGAGTTTGCAATGCACTAGCTCTTCTTCAGGTCTGCTTGTGTGCTAAGATCATTTTCAATGTACTTTATATGCATATTGATTATTCTTTCATACTATATATCATCAGTACTTCATCTTTATATGTTGTTGAGTACAAGGTCCTCATCATGGCAAATACAAAATGCAAACAATAGACTCTTTAATACATAACATATTTCACTTCCAATCGCTCCCAATTGAAACAAATACATTGCTTACTCAAAATTATAGAAAAGCATTATTCAAATTTGGTTGATGACTTAATAAAAAAGTTTGCTGATATGGTGCGCTGATGCATTTTAGTTTTTTGATAATTGAAGCTATATTATGCATTTTCTGAATATCCAATCTCTTTTGTTTTTGAAACTTGGTGTTCTTGCATATGATAGCAATGGTTGGATCCTTGCCACATCACTATAGTTTTGGTTTTCGGCATGAATTTTGTTCTTCTATCATGAATTTGGATTTCTTTCTTAGTTCTTGTAAGTTGTAAATACCTGCTTAATATTCCACGGTCATGGCTCTTTCTGTCTTATTTTTTGTTCCAAGTCCAAGTAGACTATAATTCGGGATTACAAAATGAAAGAGATTTTTTTCTTTAAATAAAATGCCGACTGATTCGTAGGCGCGGACGAATTATAGTGATTTGTTCCAACCCGAAACATAAACAAAGACAAGGATAAGGACAATCTTTCTTAAAAGAAACTAACTTTAGGAAGGACTCATAAGTAAAAAAAAGATCAATTTTTTTTAACATGAAATGGATATCTCCGAATATTTCTGACTCATATTTATGAGATGATAAAAGATGGGAGTGCTCTAGTTGTATGATCTAGATCTTTGGGGAGAATTCACACATCACTAGCAGCCAGATCACTTCTCTAATTCTCAACAGCCAGGACATTTCATGGTCTGAGAGATGCATGGAGCGCCACCACACATCCTATCATAGTCGGTATGACACCAATCTTGGCGAAATTGACTGGCATGCATCCATTTCCTCCTTCAGGATTGAAGGCCTCCAATATGCATAGCTCGGTGGTCTACTATTTGCACAAGAATCTTTCCTACGCCATCTACAGTAGGACCGAAATGCAAGGCATTGTGAACAACATAGATCTCTACACCCTATGATGTCTGCTCAATGGAGAGCCTATCAACTGAAGGAGTCCAATCATCGATCACATGTACCTCCAAGCCAGTTGCTACACCAGTCCTACGTTCATCCTGGGTTACACAGTCACCTCCATCATCATATTCCTAGGATACACCAATATTCCTTTTAATGCCATCTTTCCTAAAGGGACTCGACACCTGCTTTCCATACATGGGAGCAGTCACATTATATGCCCCGATGTCCAGGAACAGGAAGGTACTTTTTCCCTCATATTTTGTGAAACCAATGCCCAGATCACTCTGCCCCTACATGTTAGGCTTACTGCAAACCTATACCAAGAATTGGTTTGCGCGGGAATGGACGTACAAGTTCATGTAAAACTGGACGTAGAATACCAAAAGGAGTTATTCATGTTCAAGCGAGTTTCAACAATACCATTGTAACTGTTACAGATGTACGAGGTTGGGTGGTTTCTTGGTCCTCTGCTGGTACTTCTGGATTCAAGGGTGCAAGAAGAGGGACACCTTTTGCTGCTCAAGACGCAGCACAAAATGCCATTCCAAAAGTACCTTTTCGGAGTCCAAAAGTACCTTTGCTGCTGCAATGATGCATGGTTAGAAGGGCAACCATCGGCGCGTTATATACATCTCACGAGATTCAGGGTGTCGGACCACTGTCCAATTCTTGTTGTGCCTGGTGAACAGCAGAGGGAAAGAAGGTTTTCTCATTTCAGTTTCCGAGGGGCATGGCTCAAGCATGAAGAATGTATGCATGTTATACAAGAGGCATGGCAGGAGGAGGTGTTTGGGCATCCATCTTTTATTCTTTTCCAAAAGCTGAAGAGGGTAAAGGCTGCGATAAGCTCCTGGAGCAAAGTGAAGTTCGGGGATAATGCTCAACGCATCAAAGATCTACACGATGTCGTCTCTACTACACAGGTGGCGTTTGACGAGAATCCTACCCCGACAAATGAGATGCTGCTGAAAATGGCGGAAACTGAGCTTAATAATTTGTTGGAGATAGAAGAGATGATGTGGAAAGAGAAGTCAAGGACTGAATGGTTGATGGATGGGGACCGTAACACCCGCTTTTATCATGCGGTAGTCAAGGCACGTAGAAGACGAAGGAGAGTTGAATCTTTACAGTTGCAAGATGGGACGATCATAACTGACCAGGGTATGATGGCAGAGAAAGCAGCGGATTTCTTCCAAGAGTTTTACAATGATGTGCCCGCGATCGATCAAGATAACCTTGCATGGTTCATGCAGGAGTTGCAAGAGACAATCCCTCTAGATGATAGCTTCTCGATGATTGCTGCACCGAGTGAGGAGGAGGTGCTGAAGACTATGAAGGAGATGGATGCATCATCGGCTCCTGGCCCAGATGGATTCACGTTGCCGTTCTTCATGGTGGCATGGAATCACATTGGTCCAGATTTTATGGCAATGGCGAAGGCGTTTTTCAGTGGGCAAACGTGTCACCGTAGTCTATATTGCTGCAGAATACTTCTTATTCCAAAGGTCGATTCCCCTAAAGTGCTGACGTCTGATTTCAGGCCCATCTCGATTGAGAATATGACGATGAGAATTCTAGCACGTATATTGAGTAATAGATTTGCTCCGATTATGTATAGGCTGATCTCCCCAGAGCAGGGCGCTTTTCTTAAAGGGACGGACATTACACACCACGTGAGGTTGGTTAAGGAGTTGATACATGACATTAACCAAGGGTCGAGCTATCCAAACATAGTGGTGAAGTATGACATGTCGAAGGCATATGATCGGGTGGTATGGGCTGTTTTGAGACAGGTCCTTAGCCGTATGGGTTTTCTTCCGGAGGTGGTGGAGCTGGTTATGAGTTTCTTTGTGCACACATGGGCGACGGTCACCATCGGTGATGTTTCGGCGGGCTTCTTCCAGATGAGCAAGGGCCTTAAGCAAGGCAATGCGCTATCCCCATATTTGTTTATAATCTTTGAAGATTTCCTTTGCAGAAAGCTCAAAAGACTCACCAGGAATGATGAGATATCCAGATTCATTACGAGGGGTTGTGCGGAGGCTCCTTCTATTCTGTTATATGCGGATGATGTGCTTTTATTCTGTAATGCAGACCCCCATTCGGTTGAGCAGCTTAGAGATATCTTTGTGAATTATGAGAAGGCCACGGGTCAGTGTATCAACAGGGAGAAATCGGTGTGTATGGTAGGCGGTCAGGAGGCGCAGACGGCGAATTCTATTGCCTCGGCATTGCAGATCAGAGAGGCTACAAATTCACTGACATACCTGGATGTGCCCATCTCCTGGGGGAGAACGAAGATGGAAGATTACAATCATATGATCCAAAAGATTTATGCGAAGGTTGCCTCTTGGAAGTCGAATCTACTCTCTTTTGCTGGGAGGAGACTCTTGATATTGCATGTCCTGACGTCGACTACGTTATATACGTGTGCTGCTGTTGGTATTCCTGCGAGGATTATAGATAGAATTGAGAAGAAATTTTCGAGTTTCCTTTGGGCGGACAGATCCAATAACAGTAGGAGGGCATGGTTGAGTTGGGACAAGGTGGCTACCCCGCTGGACAGAGGCGGTTTAGGTCTGCATTCTATAAGGATGATTAATGATGCCTTGGTTGCTAAGGCGTGTTGGGAAGTGATGACTGGTTCTACCATATGGGCTACGTTTTGTAGGAACAAGTATCGCAATCCCCAGATGGGCAGATCCAGAGTGTATCCTAGTAACTTGAGGATTGGTAGCACCCCCTCGCCGTTTTGGAAGAGAATGTGGGATATGTTTCCTAAAGTATACCCTTGTTGTAGATGGCGGATTGGTAGAGGTGATATCACTTTCTGGGATTCGTGGTGGTGTGAGGAGATTCTTTACGACCATGCTTTATATAGCAGTGATCGGAGACTTTTGTTTATGATCAAGGACTTCTGGAATCACGACCAAGGGTGGGACTGGCCGGCGCTTAGACAGATTGTCAATGAGCATGGCATTGATATGATACAGAAGGCGGCGATCACTTTAGAGGATGAAGATGACAGCCTTTTCTGGGCTCCGAATGTTAAAGGGCAGTTCTCAGTGAAATCTGTGAAAAGATGTTTGGCTGTAGACATGCAGGAGGGTCCTTCGGACATTGGGAAAATATGGAACCTTGATGTCCCTAGAGCGAGTGCTACAATATGGAAATTCCTGAGGAGAGCTGTTCCTACCGATGACAATGTCAGTTTAAGATGTCACATACCTTTGGCGTCCAAATGCGAGTGCTGTGTAGTGCCACAGATAGAGGATATGTCTCATTTGCTGTTTCATGGTCAGCTAGCTACGTTCTTTTGGAACAAATTTACGGAAGTTACAGGAGCCATTGCACCGCACGACATCGACTCCCTCATAGTGAGCTGCGCACGAGGTACATCTAAGAAGATCGATGAATGGTTGATCGGAAAGTTCTCTGCTCTCATTCCGCATTGTATATGGAGGATTAGATGCGCTGCTAGGTACGATGGTACCAGGAGATCGGAGAACCAGGAATGGACACAGGTGATTACGTCCATTAACGGCCTTATGAAGAAGAAGTCTTTCCTTATTTCACCGCATGCACATATATACAATGCGATGAGAGACGCCGGCCTCGAAGAACCTAGAACAAAGATGAGAGAGATCGGTTTGTTCAGATGGAGAACACCGGATATTCATAATCTTAAATGCAATATCACTGTTGGTAGAGCTGAGGATACACATGGTAGGAAGCGTAGATGGGCAGCTGGGGTGGTTCGAAATCATGTAGGCAGGCTGGTTCTGATATTTCGAGCATGGCTGAACGCGTCGGACTATATCGCAGCTTATTTGCAGGCGTGTGCCATTGGGATGAAGCTTGCGGTGGATAATCATATTAATGTATCGACGATAGAGGTTGATGATAAAACTGTTCATGATATTCTGTGGGGGAACGGAGGGGTGCCATGGAAGGTGTGGTCCTTTGCACGTGACCTAAAGAAGGAATTGAGAAGGTATGATGTGGATGGGTCTTTGGTCCACAAGATTGTTAATTCTATTCCCAGAGAATTGGGAAGGTGGGGTAGTTTATCAAATGATTTTGCTGTGATTACTGATATAGGTAGGATGCCGACGAAGATCAGAGGTATGGCTTTGCTGGAGAAGCAGGGTATGCCATATGTGGCAGTGAAGAGGGTGGATACGGAGGCTGCTGTTTGATTGATTTTCCTTATGATGTTTTGGGTTGCGTATGGGATGATACCTGCAAATTTATGAGCAGGAGATGTATTTGATGCGTTTTTAGCCCATACGAGGGGGATGGGATGAATAAAAAGACCCCCTGGCTTAATTTAAAAAAAAAAAGTCCAGGAGGCAGGAGAGGATGATGCTGTTTGGGTTGACGTATTGTGCGACTTGTCAGACATATTGGGTCATATGGTATTCCCCCATTCCCCCCCCCCCCCCGATCGAGATATATTATGTTTCACCCAAGAAAGATTGATTGAACCATCAATAATTTGGAGCGCGAAGTACAGTCCGATCAATTTATTTTTAGGATAAATAATTGAAATTAGAAGAATTTATGGTTGACTTGCCACAATAAAATAAAGTATCCAGGCTCCGTTCAGAAAATACCAAATTGGTAATATGTATACAATTAGGCCAAAGTCTCACATATGATCAAGTTGCATCATTTAAGCTCATAAAAGATCCTTCTTAAGTCATGATAGGTCAAGATGACATTAGGGTGCATATCAATGGTCCAAGACATTAGTTCACATTCTCAAAGGAGTGAAGTTATTGATTTGCATGAATCTAAGGTTATAGATCATTAAGGGTACACATTATGCATGATAGAGGGTGATTAAAGCTCATAATAAAACAATGATAAGTCGTGTAAAACTTGCTAGAGATTATAGCATCATTAGCAAGATGATTTTTTCCGATCAAAATGATATATACTATCAAGGTATTTGCTCAAGGGACCTAGAAGATACATGGTTTTGAAGCTTAGAGTATTAAAAGGAGGATTTTGGGGGATTTACCCTTTGATGGGCCAAGAAATCAACAAAGTAGGGGGGCCGGCCCACGAAAGAGGGAGCTGGGCGTGCGGTTGCTTGCCGGTCCGCGGTGGTCAGTAGTGCTCGCGTGCGAGACGGGGCATTGGCATGCGGTTGGTAGCCGGGTCGAGAGTGGCTGGTCACGATTGGAGCGTGGTGGGGACTTGGCGCCATGGGGGTTGATATGAGTCGTAGGTGGCTGAGTTGCGCCAGTCGTCCCTAACCTTGTGTTAGGGCTTCTTAGCGCAACAGATGGCGGTGACAAGCAAAAAAGGTGGGAGTAGAGAGTGCAACAACGCTTGCACGGGGTAGGGAAGAGAGGGGGGGTCGGGGCAAAGCTAGGGGAGGTATAAATAGAAGAAGTGAGAAGCAAGGGCGTGATTTAGGGTTTGGAGAAGGGCTATGGCTGCCAAAGGAGGTAGTGGGTGGCGGGCAACAACTCCCCTCCCCTTGTGCCAGCCTCATTGGCTGCAAGGATGAGTCTCCCGGCCGAAAGGGCCACAGTTACGAGCTGCAGGCGTGGGATGCACTGCAAAGCTCCCCCTCACATGCCGCGCCTGATATAGTAGGAGATGGCTGCTTGCCGTCGGATTGGCCCCCTGATACATGGCACGCTAGATCCAATGACATTGAATCCTGGTCGGATGGGGGCAAAAGGAAGGAAAGAAAGGGAAGGGAAGAGAGGAGGCTGCGTGGTTTGGGCCCAAGACCAAGAAAAAGGTAGAAATTAGGAAAAATAGTTAGAAAACTAGGTACAATCAAATGGTCATAAAAACCTCATTTGAGCTTCGATTTGGGCTAGAAAATGTGTTGGAATCCTGTGAGAGAGCTCTACAACATGAACACAAAAATGGGGTAGAGATGTGCACAAGGATAAGATCAAAATTAATGGGAAGGATGGTGATGAGTGATATGTTTGGAAACTTGATTAGGGTCAAATTGAGTATTACCAATGCCAATGGATTGATTGTACACAAGATTTATCAATTATGCATCAAACATATTCAATTATGACATTGAAGGTAAGAGAAAGAAAAAGAGCAAGGTAGGGTTAGAAGTTACATACATGTAGAGAGAGAAGATCCAATCCATCACATGACACTACTTTCTTTGGAAGCTAGAGATCCTAGTGCTTCCCCTTGGGGTTGGTGACAGTTGGGTTGTGGGTTGACGACTCCTGTAAGGAGAGAGGATAGGAGGGAGTGGTTGGTGGTGGGTTTAGTTTGTTTAGAATACATGCTCTGATGCCATGTAATAATCAAAGGGGTTCAAATAATCAATTGGTGAAACATGCATCATATACTTAATGGTGGACCAAGATAAGTTGTATAAATTAAAACTAATAGGTCTAAGCAGACAAGTTTTAGGTGAGGAGCAATATAAGATGAATTTAAAATAATGGGCACAATTAAAGCTAGGTCCATTAACTCTGATAACAGTTTTTTGTTAGAGACCATGGTTATACCCATGTCGGCATGTCTATTTTTTTTTTGAATATTGACATAACATGATGTGTTGGTGTTGCACATGCTGACGGTATCTCCTTTACTGACAACTCTAGATGTCAAAGCTTCATATTGATGGATGCTAAAGATGGAATTTACTGTGATGCCCACCTAGTCACCCTAGTGTTGGTAGGCTACATTGGCATATAAGCATTCTAGGCGACCACTTAAGTGCATCGATATCCTAAAATAGGTCAATTGAGATCTGACAAAGCTCAGTTTTTGTCTGATCAAGTTTGATTGATGTCCATTTATGTCCGATTTAGTCAGACATCAGCTAATCTATGTTTATCATAAAAGTTTCATTTTGATCTTTTAGTGAAATTAAGTTTGGTTTGATTTTAATCTAGGTCTAATATCATTTAAGCTAGATAATATTATGTCTGATTGAGGCCAACTTAGATCAGATTAGGCCAATTTAGGTATGGTTTATGTTTTACATGAGTTAAATTTTGACTTCAATTAGCCATATTTGATCTAGATCAGTTAGTTTAGGTCAGTTTAAGCTTTATTGACATTTAATTTAGGGCCATCTAGGTCTTTTAAGTTCGATTTAAGATAAATTTGGTCTGGTTGGGTTTAGTTTGGATGATTGGTTTAACAAACCAATGAAAATATGTCAAGCTAACTGTAGTTTATTTGTGATATTTATTGAAACAACTATAAGTTTCCAAGCCTATCTAGTAATAGTTTTGGATATGCAAGCATTCTATAAATAAAGAATTGTTTGTGAAAGTTGTTAGATATTTCGGAATAGAAAATTAGGCTATTTAGCTGGCTTGGCAATCAGGCCTGGAGTACACCATGCAACCACCTAGACAACAACTAGTGGAACCTATACCATGTTGAGGTACCACCTTTTTGTTCAGGTGGTGTTGCTCATTCTTTGTCTGAAATGTCTTCTTAAAAATGTCTCAAGTGAACCCTACATGCACTGAAAACTAAGCTGGTGTCCTTATTCACTTTTCGTAGGTCCCATAGGAGTATAAGCATGTGGGCCCAGCAAACTATTGTCTCACCATACTGTTTGAATAAAGAAGATTTCTCCTTGAACAAGGTTGGCTTAAAATGCTGGACGCTACTATCAATCATGTTAAAATGAACTTGAGGTCCAGGACTGATGCACAATGTTGTTGACTTGAATAACAAAATATAGTAAATGGGATTACACTCTTACTGCAGTTGGTTTGATATTGATCAGGTCCAAGTGTCCAACCATGCTGAAATCGAGAAATCAGTGCTGGCTGGCATGTAAACTCAGAACTATGCAATAGAAGTATTTTAGGAGTCTGCAATGATTGGTGAGATAATTTCTGGCTGTTGATTTTAAGACTTTCCTGAAAGAAGGGGATGATAAGTCATTTTCCTTACTGGACATTGTAGTTCAGCACGTCTACAGTTTACAACATGCCTGAGAATTGAGCTCATAAAGGAGGTCTAGAATCACATTCTTCACTAGTAATTAGTGGCAGTGATAGCTATGGATGTCTTTCTATCAAGAGGTAAGACTAAGGGATTTCTACACTTTGCAAGGAAACTTGGTCATAGATCAAAATCAATGTTTTAAAAAAAGTTAAGTGGTAACCGTGCAGACAACACCTTGTAACCGGTTAAGCGGTAAGCGGCCGATTTTTGAAAAAACGGATTTTAGTTTCATATATAATTTTATACAAAATTACACATATATGTATATAAATACTATACTCGTTGGAACTTTTATATATATCTAAAGATTCTAAGCACTCTAGCCAACAATACAAAACACCCAAATAGTTTATAAGATAGTTATAAGACAATAATTATAGCCATAATATAGTAAACAATAGATTTGACATGGATAAAACACCCTAGATACATGATACAGAAAAAATTTGCATCACATATTTACATAGCTAAGCAGTAAACAATAGAATAATTATTGGATACCTTTCTAACTTATTGTTATATGTGCATATCATCAATCAGTTATACATTACAGCAGTACATTTAATTAAAGTATGCATTCTAAAATTAGATAATAGTTACATATATTTTACTTGTATAAATTACACTTTACAGCAGTACCCTATTATCCCAACTTGCATACAAAGTATGCATTCTATATTAAAACTAGGGCTTATCATAGGATATTTAATGTGTATAAGTTTAATATATCAGTAAAAAATACTTGGGACCATTTAGTTTACTACAGGTGTACAGCAAAAAAAAAAGGATACAAAACGGCTTTCACCAGTGGCTTCCCGTAACAAAATTTTGGATGTACCCACTGTAATCAAGTGTCTTTCACCAGATCCACTCTCTCACTTGCTAACCAACTTCTAAATAATTGGTATTTTTCCGACTGTCTAGCTAGAGAGCTTGGAAAAGATGAATAAGATGCATTAGAGAGCTATAGCAACCTCTTCTGTTGACTATTGCTGATTGTTTCATTGAAAAAATTGTCATGACTATTTAGTGACATGTGATTGATTGGTTCCGACTCTTTCTTGATGTGAAGATGCAGTAGCGCACTGAGCTGTGACCTGTGGGAGATGAGCATTCTGGACTTTGTCCTTGAGGGCTTGGTACTCTGTAATCCTGACCTACTTGTTCTGGATGAGTTTGGCTATATAAGAGGGCTTAAGCAGGCAAAATTAGGTTTTGGGACTGCTATAAATCTGGAAGATATGCATGGGACAAGGACTACTGATAGCTTGAATACTTATGTCATCAATGCATAACTATCATTGACCAATACCACCATGTCAGGATAAATCCCTTCAAAATGAGATTGCCTTGATTAACAATTGAAATTACTTTACTTTCACTAATTTAGTGACTAGTTTTCAAGCAGTTATCTATCTTCTAAAAAGTATCAAACTCCTATTCAACGGAATACAATTTAGGAGACCCCCACCCTCTAAAAAAACAGCCTTACAAATAAGTGGATGTCCAGTACATGCCTCATATGTGAACCTAATATCTACGTAAATTTTATGTTAAGAAAGTTGTAGCACCTTCCATTCTTAGGACCACCTTGGACAATCTTCACGAACTCCTAATTAAGTACAATACAACTTAAAGGAATCGACTTGGATGCTCGAGACTAATAACATCTGTATGCACTATTATTGTTTTTGAGTTGTCTCCAAATTTCATTTTTCTGTTTGGGATGCTGTTTCTTAAAGCTAGAACACCAGTGGAGAATAAATGAATAACTATGATAACATTCTTAGGTAGAACTTCTTTTTTCATATCTGATTTCTGTCTAGAAAGATATAAAAGTTTGTTTTCTGCTTCCAATTCAGTTTTTTCTCTTCTACATTGAAGTATTTCTATCCTATCATTTTGTTTATTTCTCTTACTCTCGTTTCATTTGAAAAGTGTGTAGCTTCTCACCCGGACACGAGGATTCATTTTCTAAACGGTAACTTCTCTTAGCTGATTCTTTTGTTTCTTTTTAATAAGGAGTGTTGCTTTAGCATCACATTGTGTATGCAATAGTAATGGCACTGTAACATGAATGCTTATGCAGAGTATTGTCTGATTTAACTCAGTAATACTTAGGCTGACAGTTACATAGTTTTTTAAACTCAACTCGGAGCTCGACCTGGCTGAGCTCCTGGGTCTCAGGTCCCTAGTTCAACCGTTGGGCTGACCTGGTGACGTCACACAAAACTCACACACATGCACGCACACACACGTGTGTGTGTGTGTGTGTGTGTGTATGGGTTTACGAGAGTTTTCTCCCCACCTCTCCCACAACCTGTAGCAGAGGTTGGACGCCCAGGGGGGTGTTAAATCCCAAAATGCTTGTCTGATGGTTCGAACCCGAGTCGCTTCATTTGGGAAGACCTGATCACCACTTGTATCATCCCTCGTTGACTATGTATATGTATGTATGAATATATATGCATACACACATATATACATATATATGCACATACATACATAGATGTATACACAGAAATGTATATTAAAAGTAGGCGATTAGAAACCTGGAGCAAATACATACACAACAATGATGACATGAATCAGTAAGAAAATTTAGTATATTGATAAACAACGTTGGGATTATTTGTTTCTTTTTTGATGGGACAAATGCATATATGTGGTAGACTATAGGGAATTTTGACTTGCCCTGGTTCATCGAACCTGTGACTGGATCGCCGATTCAGACAGTCGGGTCTCTGGCTTTCTTTTTTTATCCAAAAACGAGTTTGGAGGCTACATGACCCATCAAGCTTAGCGGGGGGCGGTTGAACCGGCCTGGTCGGGTCGATTTTAATAACTCTTAACGCAAACAATTGGATCTTTGTAGGGAATTTGGACTACAAATAGCTTTAGCGCAAGGGATCATCTCGTTGTTGGTTGTATCTGCTCATTTTGGCAGAGAAGTGCACACCAAATCTCTAATGACCTTCCTTCAGCCTCCATTGAGGTGCATGAAATGGTTGTATAACTGTCTAATGTCCTGCAAAAAGGTATCCAACGGTATGCAAATGGAAAGATCATCCTCACCGTTTTGATGCTTAATTGAAGAAATTAAGTCATGAAATATTACTTAGCCTAATCTTTAGGATGTAATGCACCATAGCCTAATCTTTAGGATGTAATACACCATCTATGCAATAATATCATATCTTGGTATGTTTGTGTGGCAGTTATTTTTTCATGAGCTAAGGAAACCAAACAGTTTTGTGGGGATCTCAATGACATAATGAGAGAAATTTCGTTATGAAATTCTCAAGCACAATCTACAAAGATAAAAGTACTTATGCTATAATATCACAAATAGGATATGTGGGATAATCCCCTCATCTTTTGTGTGGCACTATATACAGTTACACTTACACATAATTGGAATAATTCTCACAAGTCATACCTATGATTCAAAATGTTTCTTGAAACATTAGTAACGAAGTAAAAGACAAGAGTAACTTGCGCTAATTATATCTAGAATTTCACGTTGGTTTGTAGTTTCATTCTAATGTGATGGTTGATGTGCTTCACATATTGTTCCTAGCTCATATATAACCTGTGAATGCTTTCTTGTCTTTACACAATGTGTTCTTCATATACTTCTACGTGCCAATCTGGATAAAACTCAATGCTTGTCTTGCTTTTTTATTCTTGGTCGTCTGAGGTGGTGGGGTTGGAGATGGAACAGGTGCCCATGCTTATGAAACGAACAATGGTAAGGAGGAGCAACCACGAATACCACTCCATGTTTGCTGGCCATCATCATAGTATAAGTGGGAGGTGTACTTATATAGTCCATGCATACACATATTTGCTTTAAATGTATATCCCACCTGTCATTGTACCTGAGTCTGTGAAGTGGGTGTATGTCTAGAATACCTATGGGCCTATGGCCACTTGAGAGTGTTGTGGCTATGGTTGCCCAACGATTGATCAACACAACATTGCGACAATTTTGTGATTAATATTAAAAAATTCTAGTGCTCCCCATTGATTTGACAATATCGCAATACCAATCACTGTAAAACTATGAATCATGGGAAGTTCCGGATGTCATCATTGTAGTCTTTTTTGCTTTGGGTTCCCTAAGGATCATATGGACATATATTGATGAGGGACATTCTTGAGAACATTTACGACCTCCGTCATCATCATATTCACTCATCATTATTAGACATTGACTTGGACTTGGATGTAGAGTCTAAAGAAGAGTGACTTGTAGATGCCACCTATTCCACCGCTCTATTAATTTCCTTGTACATGCCCATGCTCGTACTTGCCTTGCTGGCAGGCTTTGGTTTCGCTGTCCTTCCTAGCAATTGTCATCAAAGGCATATTGAAATAGGTATGCTACATATGGATAGGTCACTCAAGATTGGCAAGAACGCGACAACCAATCGGATTCATTCATACCTCCAAATCGATGTTCTTGGTCATCATATAATTTTCTATGCCTTTGTATCTGGATGGATTCAATGCATATGTGGAGTCAACTTTATCATGGACGTCAATGAATTTCACTTCCTTAAAATACACATCTCTTATTTATCTAGCCCAAAACTACATCTTGTAGTGGACATAAATCTAAATGGTTCTGCACTCAACCTCTTTCTTCTTTTTGAATGAACCATGTTGAACACTCCAATGACTTTTACAACCCCCAGTAGATGTCGTCTAAGATAAGATGCATACAACTATTTTGTGAGCTTAGGGTAGCTGTTCCATTCTACACCCATCATACACAAGGATCAACCTGATCACATCCATTCATTGCATGTATATGCCCAAAATATTCAATGCCTTGACTAGCTGTCATGAGTGCAAAAAAAGGTCAGGTATAAAATGAAATTAAATACTTCAACTACTTACAAATATTTATACCGTAATACTTTATATATATGGACCTGGATGGCCTGTTGGTTTAGCTAAAGAATTGCCAATGAAGCAACTCAGGTTCAAATCCTGGAAACTATTAACACATCCAGGGATTTGTGCGGTTAGTGGGCAGCGGGCAATTTCCCCTTATTGTTGTTTTTTTGTAGAACACTCAATTATGTATTTGTCTGTTATAGCATATGCTCTTCTATAAAGATAACCAACTTGCCAAATACCTACCTCACATTATTCATTGAGTTGCCTACAAACCCTACCTTTGTGGGTATTGAAACCTTAGATTCATATAATAAATAACATCAAATAATAGAACAACTTTCGTAAAGCTAAAGATTTGAACTAAATAATAATGAACCAATATTCTTATGTGCTATATGCTTAACTGCATTATGAAATGCATACAAAAGCATCTTGATCTAGTGGTTATCTAATTACCGAAGATTGCACATAAATTTTAGGAGCTACTTCTTTGACCTTCTCCATCATTTTTTCCATTGTATCTTGCAACCAATGCGTGGTGGCAGTCTTTACTACTAGCTTGAGGACTATTATTGGGCTTTATTTTTTAGCAACAAATCTTATCTCAAAAGGCTCGTCTGGCAATGAGTTCTTCAGTTCTTCTAACAACTAGGATATAGTGCTCCTTCATGGAGGTCCATTGTAGTCCATTGGAGTGACTCAGAAGTAACTACCCAATTTGGGCTTAAAAGAATATAGGCCCAACCAAGGAATGAGGCATCCTATATGCCGTCTTGATAGCGTGGAAATAGGTATTCATCAATATACCGACGAAAATTCTAGAGATGCAATCATGGCTCTTTTGACGTCAAAACGGACAAATAAAATCATGAATGTTTATAGGTGTAATATCCATATCTAAATGCATTGCTTTGTGCGATAAATTCTATGTTAAAGCAAAGGTTGTAGACCCGATCTGGAGGTTGACCCGACAAAGCTCTTGTGTCACGGGTTTTCTGGTTCAACTGCCAGGTTGACCCAATGACGTCAACATGACACCATATGCATAATATTTTTTTTGGTCGGTAAAAACTCGTGTTGCTTTTTTTGTATTTTCTTCACTTTAGTGTCTATACAGTGCTTGCTACCCTCAAACAGAAGATAGCCAAAAAAACAAAAAAAGTATATACAAAAGAATTACAGAGAGGCACCAACCAGCCACAACTCAAGAATAAGAACAACAACAAACAAGGGAAAACTCGACCATCACTGTAAGAGATACAGTGAGAGGGGAGCAACATCAAGATTCACCAACAACTCCTAGATCTTCAGCAAATCAGACTGAAGGGCAGCAAGACCAAACAACAGAGATCAACCCATCAAACCAGACCAAAGCTCAACCATCACTATGAGGAAGTACTTCAAAGTGAGAGGGGAGCAGTAGAAACCAGAACGACAGAATGAAGGGATCTGCAGACATCAACAACTAACACGCCAGCAGATCGTCCCAAAAGCAAGCTCCAGAAGCAGACATCAACACCAAACACATCAGCAGAACGTCCCAGATGCAAGCAGTCTTCTACCATCAAAGAGGCATTACCAGCAATGAGGCATAGAGAAATAGGCTTCAAACCCACCACAAAGAGAACAACCTGAGCCAAAGAATCATCAGCAGAAACCTCCATGACATGCCCCTCACCCTCAGGGGAACGAAAGCACTCAACCATCACTGAATAAAACCAGTGAGAGGGGAGCAAACAACAACGCACATCTCCAAACAGATAAGAACAGAGACCAAAACACTCAACCATCACTGTAAAAGATACAGTGAAAGGGGAGCACCAGCAAGAACGGCTCCAAGCTCAGCATATCGACCCAACGCTAGCTCCAACAACAGACATCAACAACCAAAAAAGCAGATCGTCTCAGAAGCAAGCTGTCAACTACCATCAAAAAGGCAAAACCAGCAAAGAGGCAGAGAGAAAAAATCTTCAAATCTCAACCAACACCAAGGTGAGAGGGGAGCAGAAAACGGAACCCCAACAGTCAAGAAACCTAAGAACCATGCATCATGACAGTCAAACGCCACTTCCCTCACAACACAGCAGAGGCATAGACAGATACACTGCCACCAAAACCATCAACAAAGGAAAACACCAAACTTCATCACAGCAGACGGCAGAAGAAGAGCAGCCACCAAACCAACCACCCATCAGAATCCTCACTGCCTACAAACAAAGTCCATCACTCAAGCACAACACATACTAACAGAGCTGACTTGCAATCACTAGAAAACACCTTTGATTGACATCACAAACCACCATCACCCAAACTCGACCATCACGATAATGTGAGAGGGGAGCAAAACCAAAATGAAAGCTTAAATCCACCCAAAAAGAGCTCTGCCACTCCCGAAGGATAAGCTCTTCTGCTCAACACAAACCCACAACGACAGGAGCACCATCCAGCAAGAGAGAACCACACAAACAACTCCAGGAGAAAGCAAAGCAGTGAGAGGGGTGTGTCGACTCCCAAAGGGAGGGGACTCGACCATCACTGGATCTGCAGGCACCTTCAAAACAAAACATACTGCAATACAGTCCACAAAGCAAAACAAAATCCTCAGATCATCACGATGAAGCTAGGGAGAGGGGAGCAACCACACACCAAAGAGTGGTGACTCGACCATCACCAAAGACAGACCAAAAATTAACTAATAATGATACAAAAATCAGATTCGATCACCTTCCAAAGAATAGACACATCTTTATAGACATTATCATGAACTCTCCTGTTCCTTTCAGACCAACAGTGATACAAAATAAGAGGAATAATAACCCCAACCTTCCTCTCCATCATGTTGGCAATAGATTCCCAACTTAAAGGAATACTTTCAATGAACTTATCCTTCAAGGCACAATTCCACAAAGCTTTGACAAACACACATTCAAAACAAATATGATTCGTATCCTCATAGCCTTTCATACATAAAAAACAAATAGAGGTAATAGAAATCCCTCTTCTTCTCAAATAGTCAGCAGTTGGGATTTTGTTATGAATTGCTTTCTAAGTAAAAAGTTTCGCATTCATACTGCTTTTAGACTTCCAGAGCCATTTAAAAATATCTTTCTCAATGCCTTTACGTCTAATCATCCCCCACACATGCCTAATCTTAACATCGCAATGGCCCTTCATCAGAAATCTATCTCTACAACCTTTAACAATCTGTACTTTACTAAGCTTTTCAAGCACATCCAGGGAACACCTCGACTCCTTAATACACCAACTCCCGTCCTTAATAATAGAATTCAGTTTAGCACCCATGGGGATACTAGCTCTAATAGAAATACCTTTCTCAACAACTTGATGAAAAAACTTACCATTAAACCAAGGATCTCTCCAAATATCCACATTACTGCCATCTCCAATTTTACTTTCAAACAAATTCAAAAGACTACTCCTCATACGAATCACATTGTTAAACATCCATGAATAGTTTGCAGAATTTTCAATCAACCAGAAAGAAACCTTCCTTAAGTATTTCTCACTAATCCACTTAACCCATAAGGAATCCTTTTTCCTAGCAATCTCATCTAGAGTAGAACAAGGGATAGGGAACGATAAAGCCCAGTAGATGTACATAGTAGAAAGAGTCGATTTGACTAGTTCTACTCTTCCAGCAAAGGATAACGTTTTAGCTTTCCATCCTTCCAACCTTCTTTTCATTCTATCCAAAAGCTTCTCATAGTGTTTCTTGCTCAACTTACCAGAGAAAAGGGGCATACCCAAATACTTAGTATCATCCATTTTACCAATCTTTATACCCAAAATATTAGAGATATCCTCCGCTTCACGAACTTGTTTCATAAGGAGCATACTTTTATCTTTATTAACACAACCCAGACATGGACCCAAACTTGTCCAAAAGTTGCTTGATACCTTCAACACTACTATTATCAGCTCTAGAGAACAACATTAAATCGTCAGCGAAGATCAAATGAGAGCAACTCAGATTGTTAGAGGCCTGGATAGGAGAGAAAGAATTATCCTTCTTTATCATCTCGGACAAACCCTGCATCACAATAGTAAATAAATAGGGAGCTATCGGGTCCCCTTGACGCACTCCATTAGAAGGAAAAATAGTTCTTGAAGATTCACCATTTACCAAAATTTGGTATGAAGATGTCCTAAAAATCACCTCAATCCACCGAATCCATTTATTGGAGAACCCCATTCTGCACATGGTAGAGAAAAGAAACTTCCAACTCACAGAGTCGTAGGCTTTAGAAATATCATCCTGAATACACATACTTTTCCCATTCTTTCTCATGACATCACTAATGATTTCATTAGTCAGCAAAGTAGCTTCTTTGATACATCTCCCCTTAACAAAAGCACACTGATTAACGTCAATAATAGAAGGAAGACACTCCTGCAGCCTATTAGAAATAATCTTCGAGATGAGTTTATAGAAAATGCTTCATAAAGCTATGGGTCTCCAGTTAGTAATCAGTGAATTATCAGTACCTTTAGGTAACAACGTAAGGTAAGTCCTATTTGCTTCTTTCAACATGTTGTTGTTCATAAAGAACTCTTTCACAACACTGAACACATCATCCCCGATAACCTTCCAAGCGGACTTGTAAAAATAACCATTAAACCCATCCGGACCAGGGCTTTTATCCACATTTAAGTTTTCGACAGCTTCATCCAGTTCCTTCTTAGTGACAGGCCTCGTCAACATTTCATTCTGCTTCTTAGAAACTTTAGAACCATTCCATTCACCCTTCCAAACCTCGCCATAATTGTTACTACAGAAAATGCCTTCATAATGCTCAACAATAGCATTTTTAATCACATCATAATCCCTCGTTACAGTACCATTGATATTAAGGCAGTTAATCGAGTTCCTTGCTCTTCTAGTCTTCAAAGACGAATAAAATTTTTTAGTATTCAGATTACCTTCCTTCAACCACAGAGATCTAGAGTTTTGTCTATAGAGATCCTCCTCCCTAATAGAGGCCAACCTTGCCTCTTTTCTCAAAGTATTAGCATTCGTTCTCAAACCAGTGTCAGTGGGGTTGAGATCAGGTGCCTTTTGGGCTTCTAAAGCAATATGATTCGCCACAACATCATTTTCCATCACATTTCCAAACACCTTATTCCAATCTTTAAGAACATTTTTAAGATTCTCAAACTTTCTATACAGCCTAAACATGGCATGCCCTTAGACTTCCATCTTCCAACTTTCCTCCAAAATGTCCTGAAAATCTTTATGATTAGCCCAACTATTAATAAACCTGAAAGGAGATTTATACTTCAGAGGCTCACCAATCGTCACCATGATCCTATTATGATCACTAATAGTATTCGTTATAACTTCACCATGAACCTGGTTGTGCTTAGTTTGGAACTCCACATTATAGAGAATTCTATCAATTTTTGTAGTGATAAACTTGTCACCATCTTGATGGTTACTCCAAGTAAAACGAGGACCAGACATATCCATTTCCAACATACCACTATCAAGCATGAAGTTATTGAAATCCTCCATAGATTTTTTTGAAGGAGGTTGCAACCCAATCTTTTCATGATTCTTCCTCACAGCATTAAAGTCCCCAAGGACAACCCACGATCCACAGTTCACCAAATTACTGTTTTCCAAACTCCTCCAAAGGCCTTCCCTATCATAATCGTCATTATGCCCATACACAGTCGTGACATTGAGAGACAAATCTTCCTTTTCGAAACTGAAATGGATAGTCTGATCAGATTCATCTATCTTCAGCACCTTACAATTCTCCTCCTTCCAAAGAACCACAATACGTCCTAACACATGAGAACTATTATTAGAACTCCACTTATACTCACCAAAAAACTTTCTCATAACCTTTTCAATCTTGCCAAATCTAAGCTTAGTCTCCACAAGGACAAAAACATCACATTTTGCCCTTCTCACCTCCTCTTGGATACTAAGGAGCTTATTACTAATGCCCCTTACATTCCAAGAGGATATGGTACACGAAGGACTCATTTATACGCTTCGGCTGTTGAACTGACAGCCTCAGTATTTTCTGAAATTAATTCCAGTTCTCGCGGGACAGGAGCTGATATTAGACTATCAAATCTGATATTCGTGTTCAGTTTACCATGACATTTTGGCGAAACTTTCTTACTAACCTTTCTCACCAAGCATTTAACAGAACTTGACGAAGCTTGAGAACTCCCATCACTGTCAGGCGACTCTTTAGACACATTAACAATAGGTGTATGAATTATAGAACCAGAATTAACCTATGCCATCGAAGTCAACTCCTTCAGGCCACTAGACATGACTTTAATACCTTCATTCTGTTCACTAACCTTACTGGAATCATCCTTCGTAACATAGCATATCTTCTCTCCATAGTCTGCTCCTCCATTCACTTCCTTTGATAATTTCTCATCCTCTGTAATCAGTTCTTCAGGCATCTGAACTGCTGTTCCACTCCTTATTTCCTCATCCTCTATCTCTTCAACAATGAATTCGTCATTAACATTACTACTTCCCTTAGGAATTTCTTCAAACACTTCAACAACCTTTTTATTCTTGACTTCCCAGATTTTTGTTGTTCTCGAATCCTCAGAATTCAGCACAGGCATTACTGACAGCAGCTCACATTCATCATGCCCCATGTAACCACATTGAGAACACACATACGGATTCCAGTCATACTCAAACGCAATGCAGTGTTCAAGACCTTCATTGTTTCTGAGAATCAGTCTATCAGGATACTCAGCATCTCTGTTCATTCTCACCAGGATTCTCGCTACATCTATCCGTCTTAGATTTAGCGTCATTTCATCAAGCCTCATCGGAACGCCAAGATATGATCCGATTCTGTTAAACATTCTCAGATCTCATAGCTCCACCGGAAGATTTCTCACGCTTACCCAAACTGGAATATCAGACAGAACAAGCTTCGACTGCTTCTCCTCCATTTGCTACCTTCTCAAAATAACAGGTCTGCTCTTAACATACCACTCCCCTTTGAGAACGAACCTCATATCCTCTTCGTTCTCAAATCTTATCAGAAAGAAACCGTTCCCTCTATCGAAAATTTCGAAGAACTCGTTTATACTCCAGATGCTCTTGAAGTAATTCACCAGAGTCGGAATATGTGGGTAGAAATCGATAACGTATCCTATTAAGCATCTGCTCCACTTTTCCCCATTTTCCTCTGCTTCCGATTTAGGATACACCAGTTTCCCATCCCACATAACTATGTTTATCTTCTTCAGATCTGATGCTCCTCCACCCGTACTCGGCTTGAGGCTCTCCCAACTGATAGGTTTATTCTCAGGATCTATAAGCGATAAGCTCCCCTTGACCATGAGTTCACCAGATTTTGTCTCCCTTCGCCTGAAACCACCCCAAGGAGGCGGTTGACGAAATGCCGTCGCACCCCTGGTCGCCCTTTTGATCGCAGCGTCGGGAGCTCGGGAGTTCATCGCATAAGGTTCATTTATTAACCTTAGGAATAAACCATATACATAATATTACATTATACAAATATGTATATGCATGTATGTGTATATATACATATAGTATGTATGTCCATAAAAACAATTATATATGTGTATGTGTATATATGTATACAATCTACTCTATGAAAGCATGACATGATATATTATGAGACAGCAAACCTACTAAAACAAATATCTATTCCTAAAGAAGCAAACAAATGGTTTTGCAATGCTTAAAGCAAGTTATATATTACTTAATAATTGAACATACCAATGTATGGAATAGTTGGGGTTGCGTGTAAGGATACTAAAATTAGTCAAATGGTAATTTATGGAAGGAAAATTAAAATCAACCAAACCGAGATGGTCTTTGACTCGAGGGCGTGGTCACCGGGTTGGTGGTTGAACTGACCAAGTGAACTTTGGGTTTTAGCCAAAAAGGAATTTCAGCCGCCCGACCCACTAAATCTGTACCGGTTCAACCAGTCGTGTAGGGTTGGGCTTCAAAACTGTGTCAGTATGTGGTGAGATCCTTCTTGTAGGGAGCATAGTAACCTAGTTGCTTCCTAGGGTTTTTGATGACAAAATGCATAAATTAAGTTCTGATAAAACTATCACAATCCATAAACTTAAATATATAAACTTATGCTATAACTTCATATATTGAATATACAAGGGGGCCCTTCATTTATAAGCTTTGAGTAAATAGAATTTCAAGTCGTAAGGAATACAAAGTGCAAATGTTACTATTATTAGATATTCAGATGCTACCGGATACAAGTAAATTGTTATACATTAGCTAATTAGATGCTTGTTGATTTTAATGAAAGAACAAGTCCAAATTGCATGATGGATGTGATGGTTGACCTCCGCTTCTTTGCGGTTGTTGCCCAACATGAGCTGCATGATTTGATAAACATATTGTTCCCAACCCATGTAATTTTTATAAGTGTAGACTATGTTTTTCTATGCGTTATATTAGATTTTGAAAGAAACTCCACCATGACTTTTTCTTGCTCTTCTTTATAGTCAATCTGTGACTTTGGCAATTGACTTCGTGACTGTGAAGGTAGTTGGACAACATCACTAATGTGACACCATGTTTTTCGGCCATCGTGTATTACCACTTGATCTTGATAATTGATATATAGTAGTGAAGTTTCCCATGGTTCATTCACAATATTGGGATAAATGTAAAGTATATAATTACCTTGTCCACTATATGCATGTTGCGGTGTTGTGATAATATGAGAAGTGTAGTTACCATGTTGACCATGTCCACGGATTGGGATGTGTAGCAAGTGCCATATATAAAGAAATATAGGATTGAAAATGACAAAAAATACCTTTCTAAAATAATAGTTTGTCGAAGCTGCTAACTAGTACAACTTCTTCCTTTGTATGCTAAACATTACTGGTAATAAGAACTTATCTATCGTAATTCATCATCATCTAAGCCTCAATCCCAACCATGTTTCGGTTGGCTACATGGATCCTTCTTTTCCAATTAGCTCTGTAATGGGTCATACTCTGATCAAGATGTAAAGATTCAGAATCTCTCTTTGTAAGCTCTTCCCAAGTTAATTTAGCTCTACCTCTTCTTGTTTTAATTATGCTTGACTAAATAACATGTGTTTCTGATAGGTGCATTTGTCGGCTGACATTGCATATGTCCATACCATCTTAGGCGGCCCTCATGCAACTTGTCCTTAATGCTTACCCACCCCTCTTTGTTCTTGATATAGTCATTCCTCAAACGATCTTTCTTGTCTTTCCACACATCCATCTCGGTGTACACATTTTGACCACATTCATATTGTTGAGACCTTGTTTCTTCACTGTCCAACATTCACTCCCATATAGCATTGCTGACCGTATAACTGTTCTATAAAACTTACTTTTTAATCTGAGAGGGATCTTTTGATCACATACTACTCTAGTTGCACTCCTCCACTTCAACCATCGTGTTGTGATCCTGCGACAAACATCATCTTGAACATCACCCTCCCTTTCAATAATAGAACCCAAGTAACAAAACTTATGTATAGTATTTTATTTTATTTTATATATAGTAATTAGAATACTGAAAAAGATTGTAAATAACTATATTATACTCGTACTTTGTGGAGTATTTGTGTATATATGACGAATCTAATGTACGGTAAGAGATAGTGCTTTAGATCCATGATCACATACCATTACGAAGAAATAGAATGAATAGACTGGTGAGTTTTGTCATTTTATTTTTTTTTTCAAAAAAAAACTTATATTTTAAATAAGATAGATAAGGTGTAAATGAGGAAAATGGTAGAAAATGTAAAAATATTCCTTGGATCATGCTTATTTGAGCTTCAATTGTCAAAATTCCCCTTACCCCCACTTTTCTCCTCTCAAACAACAAAAAGATCTCACACAAGCAAGAATTAGTATTTTGTCTGTATATTGGTAAATTTTGTCAAAATTTTGCAGTATTGGGAAAAATATGGCAGTTTACCCATCAAAATATTTTACTTTGCAATCCTATTGATACACTCACAGAATAACATATCTGATGCCGTCAAAATAAAATTTTGTGAGAAATTTTACCAGTTTTGATGGAATTTGTTCCTTGGGTCCATCCATAATTGGTCGACACCCGGCTATGCACTAAAGATCCAAAGCAGGACGCCGAGCTCCTTTCGTGATCAATTTGGGTTCCTAGGGGCAATGAACTTGGGTCTGAATTTTATCAAGTTAGGTCATTTTAGGGTTGAATTAGGTCAAAGATGGCTATTTTATGTAAAATAAGGTTTGTTTTGGGTCAAATTAGGTCTGATTTTGTTCAGATTAGGCCTGATTTGATTAGATAAGGTCATATTTAGCTCAAATTATGTCATATTAGGTTAATTTGGTCTAATTTAGATCAAACAAGGGCAAGTTTGGTGTCATTTTGGTCAAGTTAGGTCAGCTTTTTAGATAAAGTTGTGGCAAGTGAAATCTAATATAGGCCAAGTGGGATCATAGTTGTCTAAGACATCAAAACACCTGGGCTGGCTGGTCTACGCGGCTTCAAAAACTCTTTAATTTCCATACACTTTCCATGTATATCAATAATATATGTTTCTTATGAACATTTCCCCCCTCATATACACACATTTTATAGTTATATGTGTATTTATATACATACATTTATGGTTAATCTTCTCATATACATAATATTTTATTGTATAAAAAGTTAAAAACATAATCAATTACATTCACAATTGTTTCTCATATACATTTATGGTTAATCTTCTCATATACATAATATTTTATTGAAAAGATTCTTCTGTGATAGAATTCTCGTATTTTTCGAATCCAAACTATTTTTTTATAGAGTAGAAACAAATGTGTATAAGAAAGAGTATACTGATAAATAAATCCATTCCGAAGTCAAAAGAGCGATTGGGTTGCAAAAATAAAGGATTTTTGACCTTCCCTTTTGTAATGTTAATGAATATAAACCCATTATTCATATGAAAAGGAGAAGAAAATCTGTTCACTGGACTATCTGCTTCCGAGATATTTATTTCTTAGCACATAATCTTATATGGATATCTTGTTCTGACCATATCGCACTATGTATCATTTGATAACTCAAGAAAGGTTTTCGTCTATGGTTCAAGTCTGTATGATTTCAAACGGAAGAATTAAAAAAATATTTAGAAAGAGATAGATATCGGCAACAACACTTCCTATATCCACTTCTATTTGATAACACAAGATTAATGCAAAAAAAAGAAAATAATCATCCTAAGCAACATAAGAGATAGATCCACAAGTAAATAGAAATCTAGTGTAATAGCTTCTAGTTGTGAACAAAGTAATGACTATCCACATTATTAATGACTATCCCTGATAACATGGCCGTTGAATGAAACTAACCTCAAGGCGCAAATAAGAAAAATCAGTTTCTATGTATAAAGAGTATTTATTCCCAGTAAATGTGGTGTTTGGAGCATAACACGTACAATGATCTTTATTTTGAACATTACAAAAAAATATGTTTAAACCCATAAAAATGTCCTAGGACCCACAAAAATAGTTCAAGGGGGCAATATAGGCTCGACACACCCCCTGGGGTGCCTTGCCACCGAGATGGCTGCCTAGGCGTGCACCTAAACAAGTTTGTGTGGGATGTAATTTGTGATTGGTTTGGAGTAAAGAAATTATTATATTTAGATATTTTAAAATACCTATGTAAATATATCTGTTTATATACATACCTACACATATACATATATATGTATATATAAATATAAATATAAATATAAATTCTACCGACATACATATAAGAAATGAGAATACCCACAAAAAAGAATTGGGAAATTTAAAATGCCTAGACCACCTAGTTGCCTAGACTTCCTTGCATTGGAGGCAACTGTCTAAATAACCTTGGGTCTAAGTACTTGGTGGTAAATCTAGCCACCTTGGTCTTCTTAAATTTCCTCTAGAATATTCTAGGGTTAGTTGTTGTTGTCTAAAACAATTACAGTGCTCTCTCTTTTATAGGACAAGAGAGTAAAACATAAAACATGGATACGTGATATGGGATAAAAAAAGGCTATTAGACAAGACAAGTCTAAAGCCCATAACACGAAAAACATAACATAATAAAACCATGAAAATATATATACTAATACTCCCCCTCAAGCTGGAGCATAGATATCAATCATGCCCATCTTGTCCATCATGGTAGTGAATTTGGCCTTCGAAAGAAGTTTGGTGAAAATGTTTGCGACTTGTTCAGAAGTATGTGTATATGGAGTGGAGATCTGGCCAGATAAGACAGCTTTCCGCACGAAGTGGCAATCTACTTCAATGCAGTGTTCAGAAAATCGGTCTAATCGGCCAAATAATCGGTTTTGGAGGTCTAGCGCTCCACATATGAATAATCAGCCTATAATCGGTCCAGGACCGATTAATCGGCCGTTCGGGGGTATAATCGGCCGATTAATCGGCGATTTTCAAAATCAAATGCTAGTAATATTTTTTTTACATTAATTATTTCTAATACTACTATTGGTCATTACAATTACATTCTCTTCTTCCACTTTACATATTTGGTCTTCTCCCCATGTTTTCTCAATAAGTTTATAGTTAATGTTTATTGAACTGATCCTTATTGTTGATGTTTTCTTCTCTAATTTTATCAATGTTTCTAATTACTTATTAATGCAATATTAGTATATGACTTATCAATGTTTCTAATTACTTATCAATGTTTCTTCTCTAATTTCATTAATGTTTCTAGTTACTTATAAATGCAATATTAGTTTATTACTTATCAATGTTTCTAATTACTTATTAATGCGATATTAGTCTATTATGACTTATCAATGTTTCTAATTACTTATTAATGCAATATTAGTCTATAACTTATCAATGTTTCTAATTACTTATTAATGTGATATTAGTCTTATGACTTATCAATGTTTGTAATTACTTATCAAGTTTTTCTCTAATTTCATCAACGTTTCTAACTACTTATGAATGCAATATTAGTCTAGTACTTATAAATGTTTCTAATTACTTATCATTGGTATTATTATATGGTCAATATATAATTTACATATCTTTATGATTAATATTTAAAAAAAAATCAAAACCGATTAAAACCGAATATTCTCCCGCTTATACTCCCGCATACCGTATATACTCTATTCGGTACCCTCTCCGCCCATACACCGATTACCGCTTTTCAGAACAGTGCTTCAATGTGCTTGGTGTGCTCATGTAAGGTAGGATTGCTGGCAACGAATATAGCTGCTTTGTTATCACAATACATGGGAATGGGTGTAGAATCAGATATACCAAATTCTTTCAGAAGCCCACAGATCCGTACGAGTTCACAAGTAGTATGACTGTATGAGCCATTGCTCTATACTCGGCTTCAACACTAAATTAGGCAACGATAGTTTATTTCTTGCTTCGCCAAGTGACCAGGTTACCTCCTACAAAAGTGCAGTAGCCAGATGTAGATTTGCGATCTATCTTGCTTCCTGCATAATCAAAGTCGGAATAGCCAATGAGTTTACAATGCCCATGTCTCTTATATAACAGGCCTTTTCCTGAGGAACTTTTCAAATACTTCAGTATGTGACTGCAACATCCCAGTGACACTATTTGGGTTTGTCTAGATATCTGCTGACTAGACCCACTGCAGAAGTGATATTTGTTGTGGTAACAGTTAAGATATATAACTTTCCCTACCATTCTTCGATATTGTTGATGGTCAGGGTATGAAGGAGAACTATCATCATCCCAGTTAGTATTGGGATCTAAGGGAGTAGTAGTAGGTTTTGCCCCAAGCATTCCTATTTCAGATAAGAGATCTAGAACATATTTTCGTTGTGATAAGCAGAGACCTGAAGACGAGCGAGAAACTTCAATGCCCCAAAAATATTGTAATTTGCCCAGATCTTTGGTGACAAAGTGTTTTTCCAAGTATTCTTTCGTGGCTTGAGTGCCTGCTTGATCACTGCCAGATAATATGATATCATCAACATAAACAATCAGGATAACAAGACCAGATGGAGTTTGCTTGATAAAAATAGTATGATCAAACTGAGATCGACGACAATTGAATTTTTCAAGTATAATACTCAGTTTGTCAAACCAGGCTCGGGGGTTCTGTTTCAGGCCATGAATGTCTTTTCGCATACGACATACTTTGGAAGACTCCCCCTAAGTAGCAAATCCAGGAGGTTGCACCATGTAAACTTCTTCATGTAGATCGCCATATATAAAGACATTTTTAACATCTATTTGGAATAAAGGCAAGTTAAAACTTACTGCTACAGAAAGAAGCACACAAACAAAGCTTAGACGAGCCACAAGTGAAAAGGTCTCAAACTAATCAATGCCATATGTTTGAGTATAGCCTTTCACTACAATGCGAGCTTTTAACCTCTTAGTAGTGCCATCTAATTGATACTTGACCATAAAGATCTAGTGGTAGCCGACATGGGAGCAATCGGTAGGTGTATCAACCAAGTCCCATGTATGTCGATCATTAAGAGCCTACATTTCAGTTTCCATAGCTTGGCACTGTGCAGGATGCTGAAGAGCATGACCAATAGTTTTAGGAATAGAAACAACAGATAGAGCAGAAGTGAAGTTGGCAAAATTTGTTCCCAGGTTAGCATTAGAATAGAAATTTCCAATTGGATGTTGAGTATGTGATCTAACCCCTTTGCTTAAGCTGATAGGAATATCTAAGTCAGGAAATACCTAAGGTGGTGGTGGATCTGCTGACAAGGATGGAGGAATTGGAGGGGCCATGGAGGGAGTGGTAGATTTCGGTCTTCTTTGATATACTTATAGCGGAGGAGTCAAGGCGATAGTCGTATCCGATAAGACATGATCATCAATCACATGAAGAGGGGAACAAGTAAATCAGATGTTGGAGAAGAGCCTGTTGTAGAGTAGAACGACATCTGGTCAAAGAAGACTACATAAGCACTAACCATCCACTTCTTTGTACAAGGATCATAACAACGATACCCTTTTTGGGTTCTAGAGTACCCCAAGAAAACACATTTGGTTGCACGAGGATCAAGTTTGGTTAAACCAGGGTGAATTTTTGAGAAAGCAGGTGCTGCCAAAAATCCGAGGAGGCACAACAAAGAGAGGGGCATCAGGATTTAAAATATGATATGGCACCTGATTGCCAAGAACAGAAGAGGGCATGTGATTGATTAGGTAACATGCAGTAGAGATTGCTTTCGGCCAAAACAATTTGGGCACGTTGCACTGAAAAAGAAGGGTTCGGGTGACTTCAAGAAGATGGCGGTTCTTACGCTCCGCAACCCCATTCTGTTGGAGTGTGTATGTACAAGAGTTTGACGAATGGTTCCCATTTTCCGATAAAACTGACTCACAAAGGATTGCGTAAATTTAAGAGCATTATCAGTTCAAAATATTTTTATAGGTCTATCAAATTGGGTACAAGTCTCAACAAAAAAAGGATGTGATAGTATCTAGTATCTACAATGTCAGATCTGTCCTTCAACAAACAACCATGTAGTTCTAGAGAAATCATCAATGAAGCTCGTTAAATACCGGAATCCAGAAATATTGGGAACTGAACAGGGGGCCCAAATGTCAGCATGCACAATATCAAAAAGTTGTTTTGAGCCAATACATTTTTTTTGGAGAAAGTAGAACGAGTTTGTTTGTCCAACTGGCATGTTTCACAATGAAAAACAAATTCTAAAATATCAGGCAATAAATGCTTCAACTTAACATGAGATGGAAGTCCCAATTTATAGTGCCACTGTAGGCCTGTCACAGATGCAGTCAGTAGAGCATCAGTCTTCGGTGCATCTAAGTTGTATAAATCGTCTGGTCCCTCATGGCTCAAACCAATCTTCATCTTCGTGCACAGATCCTGAAATATAACACCATTGCGGTCAAAAGTAATAGAGCAACTGATAGCAGATTAATTGGGAATTTTGGAACATATAGAGTTGAGCGCAATAAAAGTCGACCAGGAGCGCATATATTCCCAAATCCAGAAACGGGCGTTTAAGAACCATCGACAAGAGTAACAGGTGGAATACTTGAAGTCTTATGCAGTTTAGAAAATAATGTAGGATTGTCAGAATTATGTGAGGTGGCTCCAGAGTCAATCACCCAAGTATATTTACCAGACTGTGTAGGAGAGGCAAGTAGAGTAGAACCGTCAGTAGAAACTTCAACAAAGGAAGCTAGACGACCGTGAAGTAACTTTTCAAATTTAGAGCGGATCCAATTTGCAAAAGGTGGGGAGGATGAGGATGGAGTAGTGTCAGACTGATCTAATGTAACTTGGTTTGCCCATGCAGGTTTGCCATGCTTGATCTAAAAGCGATCTTCGTTATGATTTGTGCGCTTACAGAAGTTACAGTAGTGCTGTTCAACAGAGGGTGGGTCGGAGCTAGAGGAGTAAAATCCTCGACTGGGTCCAGTAGTAGAACGACCACGACCACAACCACGACCACGACCACGATAAGAATCACCAGAACGGACGACAAGTGCAGCTGCATCAGATGAATCAAGAGTAACCGGAGTGACAGATGGCAAACACTGAACGCGTTTGAGAACTTCATGCATTGTAGGCAGAGGATCACTGATAGGATTTGATTGACGACGCCAACAAAGGAGTGCGGTAAACCAGGAATTAACTAGACTAGCTGAAGTTCATTATGCTAACGTTGGATTTCTATAATATCAACCGAAAGAGGGTGATAGATCTCGAATTCATTCCAGAGCGTACAATATTGGTTGTAGTAGTCTTCCACAAAATCAATATTAGAGTACTCCTTTTTGGCCAAGTGTTTGAAGATTTCAAACACTTTTTTTGGGTTTTGTTGATGAGAGTAAACGTGGAAAGTTGATCCCCCATGTCTTTACCAGTCCAAAGTCGAAGAAGGGACTGGCTGATCTTAGGCTCAACATTATTGACCATCCATGTCATAACACCAGAATCCTCCTTGATGAGGCGCAGACAAACAACGAGCTAAGGCAGGTTAGATCGTCAACATGCTATCATTAGAAACTTATCGGAGCTGGAGGGAGACAAGGGAGAAGGGGGGACGGTGGATGGGGTGGCTAGATGATGTGGAGGATGGTGATAGGTGGTAGGAGAAGAAGAGGGTAGCGAAGAGGGGAAGGAGAGGGAGGAAGAGGGAAGCGACAAGGGGACGGTGGGAGAGGGCAGCAGTGACCGCAACATGTAGGAGGGGGGTGGAGCGGCGGCGGGACAACTGGTGGGATATTGGCGGAAAGGGAAAAAGGAAGGAGGGGTGGCGGGGTAGTGAGGGGCGGCGGATGAAGGAGAGGGAGGGGCAGCGGCGGGTGGTGGAGGGGAAAGGAGAAGGGGAGGGGGCAAAGGTGGGCGGTGGCGGTCGACTGGGGAGGAGAAGGGGCATGGTTTGACGGCTAGGGTGGAGGGGAAAGAAGATGGCTAGGGTTAGAGGGATCATACTGCTATGATACCATATAAAGTAGAAAAGGAGTTTATTAGATGTCAAAAATAATTACACTGCTCTCTTTTATAGGACACGAGTGTACAACATAAAATAGGGATAAGTGATATGGGATAAAAGAAAGGCTATTAGACAAGACAAGTCTAAAGCCCATAACACAAAAAACATAACATAATAAAACCAGGAAAATATATACTAATAATGATGTTCTACACGGTTGTGCTCCAAATGGAGGTACATAACTGTGAAATTGAATGACTAAAATTTAAAACCTAAATTTCATTGACTACTGGAAGAGGGAAGATTACTTTCTAATCCTTTGAGGTTTCATTACAACTTCATTCCTCTTTTCCTCGAGTTGAATCCATGGTAATAAAAAACCCGCCTTGAGGCTCTCGAGGCTTACGCCTCTTGGCGAGGCTATCCCAAATGCGCCTCGAGGCTTATGCCTCAGTGTCCTGGACTGAGGCTTACGCCTCACAATGTCTGAGGCCCGCCTCAAAGCACTGAGGCTCTGAGGCTTAGCTGAGGCGCACGCCTCGATTTTGAATGATGATGTCTTATGTTAACCACCAAATTGTTTACTTTTAAGTTTATTAAAAACACTTTCTTCAAAAAAAATCAAAGTTCTTGTAGTTGATTGTTACTTTTCATTAATAAACATTTAATCATCATTTTCTGAGTAACATCTTTCAATCTCTATGTTAAATTTCTCTTTGTTTGCTACCTTCTTATTCACTATGTCGGTGAATTTCATATCATTGTTAACTAAATTTGGTTCCTCGTTCCTACTAATTTGAAATTCTATCGCCTTCAGTTTATCTATTGACATCTTTTATTCTAGTAGTATAAAGAATTGATATCTTGTTATTTTTTTACATATTTATGTTGATATTCTGGTGGGTCCTTAGTCTCTATTATCATTATTAAGTTTCTAAAATAATTACTATTTCATATTGTTGTGCTTGTATATATATATATTTGTTATAACACATTGATACACATAACCTATATATATATATATATATATATATTTTTTTTTTTTTTTTTTTTTTATGACCGCGTCATACATATTTTGAGGCTTACGCCTCAAACGCCTTGAGGCTTACGCTTCGCCTCACTGAGACAAAAACGCCTTGTTACGCCTCACGCATTTTTCAACCTTGGTTGAATCAGACTTAAATTTGCTTGTAAATCTTGAGCTCAACCTAAAACGTTGACAAACGCAGATCAATATATTGCTATACTGTGGGTCCAATCAAAAGTGTGCATTTAATGGCAAAAATATATGATAGAAACAGATCAAATATTGTCTTGCAAGTAATAACTACACAATTTCAATTTGTATATTCAGTCCTAAACTAGATTCCTCACTTGGTGAACCAATGCATGTTCCCTCAAGGGACTGTTGGATACTTCACTAGGTAAATTAGTGCGTGTTCCCTCAAGGGACTCTTTCACACTCTTAGTGTTCCGTCATGGACTTAGCTTCAATTTCACACTGATTTTTAGTAACCTGTTTACAGATCATTTCTGGAAAATTGTGACCCTTGTGAGAATCTGGTGATCAAGTTTGGTTATCATTTAGATTTAATGATACACATAGGATCTAAGCATTTTGCAGAATTTAAAACAATCAATACATTTGCAGGAATGAGTGGAACTTCGAAAAACTGCATGAAACAATGCACTGTTAAGGCGGTTATCCATATAACTGTTTTGCAGAGCTGGAGGAGTCCAACACAATCGGAATCAAACATTCAAGCCCTTGTATGAAATTTGTCAATAACACCCAGTGTTACCAAAATCATCCAAACATCCTTTGCTAGAGTTTTTAGCAAAGATTTTAGGGTTAGATTCAGATGAGATGGAAACTAGGGTTTATATGGATTCAGCACTTTGGTTGAAACCCTAATTTCATCATCGTTAAGATTAGGGTTGCATTATCATTATTATTAGCATCAAAGTAGGGTTTCTATCAGTCTTCCGATAATAAACAAGGTCAAATTTAAGGTTTTTGAACCATAAAGCAAGATTGGGTCTTTAATCAATATTCAAAGAGATTACTTATTCAAACCGAAATCAAATATGCAAAAAATCCATCTTATGGAGTATAAATTGTAATGACAATAATGAGAGATCCCTGACTAGGAACTCTCTCAAGAGAAGGGCAACTCGCCGTTTAGAACTTGCCAAATTCAAGAATAGGAGAGGATATTAACGGTCTCACGACCGTATCGCTCCGGTCAAACTGAAAGATGTAATATTTATAACCATAATGTTTGAAAAGAATGTCTCATTTCTGAACTTTGCTTCATAATTCGTCCCTTAAGCCTTCTTTAAGGGAATGATGAACTATAACATTTAACGCAATGGCTAGTTCTACCCATGTTTCTTGGGCTGTTTAGCTGTATGTACCAATTAACTATACGTCATATAGCCCATAAATGTAAAGAAAAAAATTCTGATTTGTTTCCTTTGTCTGATGTTGCAGCTCACATACCATTGTATCTTTACCCGTTTCTCAATACAACCAGTAAAACAAGGCCATTTGAGTATTTGAGGCTTACAAGCTTAGGCGTTATTGGAGCACTTGTAAAGGTACCCTGACTTAATTTTCAGTGTGTTTTGCCTGTAATAGAGTTTGATCTGCATTGCATAAACTTAAGTAAATATAACTATATAAAGACATTGTACACACACTTAGCCACAAACTCACACAAATGGAGAACTGAAATCCTTGTTTAAACAAAAGATTTTCATTCTATAACTAATCGATACCTAAAGAGGAAGTGTACTGTGATTGGTTGTACTTGTTCATGCCGTTCAACTCAAATCTGGGATGCAATAAGGAAGTGTGCTGTGAAAATACATCCAATGTTGAAGCTTTTCGAATTTGATATTTCCTGTCATTAGGATAAACATTCATTTATAAATGACGCAACATCTATCCTTAGAAAGAAAATTGTAATTTGAACGACATTGTTATATATTAGATATCCTTATGTACTAATTTTTTCTCACAATGGAAGTAGCACCTATGTATTAGTTATTTTTTGAATTCTTTGATTTCTACTGCTCAGGATTAACTCCTTACCTAAATTCTTGATTATTTGCTTGAATTAGTTTTTTCTTTTAAATGTTGCTTATGGACTGAACAACTAGTTCCACAATCTTTGTAATGGAGATTTCAAAATCCAAGTCAACGACTTGTCTAGTGTCTACAATGAAAAAAAGAGAAATATTACCTACATGCATATCAGCAATAACACAACCATATGCTGGAAATGTTTTGCTTAAAGATGAAAATCAAAAGCTGAGCAGGTAAGATGGATCCTTATTGTTGTATTGAAGAAATTGGAGAGGGTAATTATTTGGTTAGCTAGAAAAAAAATATTAGCTACACACTAAACAACAATAGGCTGAAAGTATCTTGAAATAGATGAAAATAGAAAGCTATGCGGCCCAAATGGTACCCACATTTGGAAGAATATTGCAGAGAGGAGTTATGTGGGTAAGTCTTCTTGCTTTAATTTGATGATAAGAACATTGAGATGCTTGATGTGTGAAGAAATGGTCCTATGTTCCTATTTTTCAAGACTCGAGGATATTCATAAATGAAAAAATTGCAAAGATACCAAGCTCTTGGGTGACTACAATCTTTTGGAAAATAATTTTGATTACGGATTGAGAACTACTACATATTACTAACAACCAATATGGCTTTGATGCCCAACAGATTGAATATGAATGCTATTTTTGATAAGAAGGTTTGAAGAAGGGTATAGAATATAACAGGGATCTTATTTAGAACTGCTTTATGATTGAGTACCAGTGGAAGTTCTTTGGTGGGTTTTGGATAGAAAAGGGCCCTCCATCCTATATATTGTTTTATTTAAGGATAGCTAAAAGGTACATTGATGATGATATTTGTTGTTATGTGCTATTTTGGACGACGTCATGGTGGTTGTCAAAAGTAAACATGCAATGTATTACACACTACAACTATGAAGATATGGTTTAAAATATGAAGGTTTGAAGATTAGTAGAAAAACAAAGTACATGAATTGCAATCTTAGCTATTCTCAAAGTTTGAAGGTGGAGTCAAGTGGATGCACCAAAATGTGTTAACATTCATTATTGAGCCATTAGGCCCATTACACATGCAAGACAAAGTACAACATGACGTCCCAAAAGTATCACAACAAGGTGATCAAAACATTATGCATTTGCAAATTTCACTCTGATTAAAAGGGAAGTTGTATACATCTAAGTACCTAGCCATGTTCTAGCCATGTCACATGACAGTGAACAATGATTTAAAAAGCGGGTGAAGCGGCCAAGCACATGTCCCGTTGTAATTTCAGCTGAAGCCGGCTTTGAAGCATTTTGGACTGAAGCGGCCGCTTTTTCAGCCTCGCTTAAGTGGTCGCTTCACGGCAAGTATTGTTGGAGTGGCCCAATTACACGCCAAATCTATAGAAAAATGAAAGCAATACTTTTGGAAGATGTGATGCTCCAGCTGTTGTATCTCACAGGTGTAAGAAAGCTTAGTAATTAACATTTATTCTTTACTTTGTTACTTCTGTTTGTACACTCTGTACAGCTAGACTACTACTTTGTACCGTCAAGTTTGTATATGATATTACCATATATGTTTAATGTTCTTTGTTACAGCTAATACTCTAATAGTTTGTCATTTAGTATACTTGAACAAAACCTTTGCACAACCTATGTTCAAAATTTCAACGAATGGTCAAAATTTTGCCCGAAATTTCTGTTTCGGTGGCAATCGGACATTGAAATTGACTGACGAAACTCTCGAAACAGGAAGATCATCGAATTTTTTTCTTCTACTTTTTCATATACTATGTACGACCTAGAGCATATTTTTTTGCACAGTTTTGTGTCTTTAAATCTATATATTGTGCTTGCAAACTATAATGACTTAATTCATTGATTTCACCATTGAAAATTGACATTAAAAATGCCCATCGAAACGGTTCATGGTTATTCACTAAAAAATGATGAGACCCCACCCCCCACATATTTCATTACACATTTGAGTAGATCTATACTAGTAGATCATTCTGTTGAAATTTCATAAATTAATTTGTTTATTTTGCCGTCGAAACGCCAGGAACGCATTTATTGAAATTTGTTGAAATTTCTGTTTCTGTGTCCATCGAAACGACATCGAAATCGGACATTTTCTTCCTCTTTTTGCCGCTTCAGGCCACTTTTTCAGCCTCGCTTAAGCGGTCGCTTCAGGGCGCTTCACGGTAAGTATTGTTGGAGTGGCCTGTTGAGAGTTATTTAGTTATTGTTTTTATTATTATTTTTTGGTGCAAATAGGGTGGGGTGCCTCTTTACTCAAAAAAGCATATGTAGTTAGATACAAGGTGTAGCCACCAAGGAAAATAAGGAAGTTGTAAGGCACAACCACCAACAAAAGAAAAGGATAGAAGAGTAAACTGTACAGACTACTACACTACAACTACTATCTATACAGATTGAGGGAAATCAATACTGTGTAAAAGAATATACTCTCTGTCACATTTAGACCAAAAGTCTTCCACCTCCAAGCGAACAGCCTCGAAGATTCTCCTGTTCCTTTCTAACCACAACATATAAACCACGCAAGCTGCTTGAGATTTTGTCTCACCCTTCAGATCCAGTAGATCAACCAACGAACCAATTCTGGCCTGGTACTTCAGAAAGCAAGGAAGAAGATACCGACGATATCGTCGGTATACCGCTCGGTATACCGATATCGACCCAACCTGGCATCGGTTTAAGCATTTCTATCGCTGCTCCCGCAAATTTCGGTAAACCGGTGGGTTTACCGGTAAAACCGACCGGTTTTCTGCGGTAAGGAGGGGGTTCAGTGTAAAATGTCCCACTTATTGGCGATATCGGCGGTATACCGCCCCGGTATGCCGACATTTGCGAGCGCGTTGCTGCTGCTGCTGTTGGAGTGAAAGAAAAACACATTTGGGGTGATACACCCAAATCTTAGATCTACTTCAAAAAACTTAGGATTAATGCTATTTAACATTAGATCTATGAATATTATATGTAGATCTACTAATGTATAACTAGATCTACTACTTTTAATTAGTATTATCATATAATTTCACTAATTAATATTAAATTCGTAATAATACAATAAGTACTAGAAATAGTAGGTATCTAACTTAGGTTTAGTAGAAGAAGTTGTACCAAATAGCAATGTGAACAAATACAAACAAAAATATAGTACAAATATTTATATTTTTCGTTTTTTATTTATTTAAAATGCTGAAAATAAAAAAAAATCATTTTTTTTTGTTTTTTCTACAGAAATGTATGCGTTAGTGTTATGTAAGATGGAATGAGTAAAGTTGTAATACATCACTTGACTTAATACTAGATAATTATTAGATTTTATAATTTTAAAATTAATTTCAGACTTAAATTTTTTATTTAAGCCTTTTTTCTTGTTAATAAAAATCTTAAAAAATATTGTGTTTGATTCTATAAATACATTTAACATTTATACACCTAAAAGTGTTGTGTTTGATTCTATAATACATAAAATAGATTAATTTCTTGCAACTTAATGGGTTATAGATTTCATACACCTAATTTTTATTTGTCTTTGTCTTTTTGCAGTGTGACAGTGTCCACTTTTGACTTTTGAGAAGATGTCTTCAAGCGATGGTGAGGGTTCTGGGGCCGGTAATGTTGGTGGAGCTAAGAATGTGATGGATTTTGCATGGAATCACTGCACGCCTCTTGAAGGCAATAGGGCAAAGATAGTTTGCAATTACTGCAACAAGACAATTGGTGGAGGGGGGATTACTAGATTCAAACGTCACATTACTGGCGGTGACAAAAATGTGGCAATGTGCACAAGGTGTCCCCAAAGTGTTAGGGATGATTTTAGAAATATTATGGGTGCAAAGAAACACAAACAACAAAAGATGAAGGAGGCTGACAGGGGTTACACAGATACATTATTCAATGTTAGGGGCACAGTTGCTTCTGCAGAATCAGATGATGACATTGCATATCCTCCTGATTGTGACACAACTTATTCACGTCGTGCGTATAGGCGTGCCCTTAGAGATTCCCGCAGAGATGAGTGGGAAACAGAGGAGGCAGATCGAATTACAAGGAGGTATGGGCCATCTGGTGCAGGTGGAGGCAGTGGTACTGCACGTATTCCTGTTGTTGATGTAGATGATGATGAAGACAGAGCTGGTCATGGAAAAAGGAAGAAAGGTGGCATTGATACACTTTTCCGTTCTGCTAGTACGAGATTGAGGCATGTTGATGAGCCAGGGGTTAGGAGGCCTGAAGCTAGGCAAAAAGGCATTAAAGCAATGTTCACTGGTGCAAAAGATAAGGTCGGCAAGGCAGTGGGTAAGTTCTTCTTTGCTCATGGTATACCTGCACATGTTGCAACTGAACCGTATCTGCAACATATGGTAGATGTGATAGGGGATTCTGGGAGGGGCGTCAAGGCCCCCACTTCATATGAATTAATGAACAAGTATCTTCCCCTAGAGAAGAAGGATCTACAAGTCTGGATTTCAGGCCAAAAAAATATGTGGGCTGAATATGGTGTCACACTTATGTGTGACGGGTGGACTAGTGGCAACAGAAGACAAATTATCAACTTTCTTGCACATTGTCGTGGATCCACAATTTTTTTGGACTCTGTTGATGCTTCAGGTGAGGTCAGGAACCACAGGTTCATAAAGAAACTAATGAAGACATACATGAAGCAGGTTGGTGTGGAAAATGTGGTGCAGATAGTTACTGATAATGGTTCTGCCTTCAAGAAGGCCGGGGACAGTTTAATGAAGAAATATCCCATATACTGGACACCATGTGCTGCCCACTGCATAGATCTCATTTTCAAGGACATTGGCTCAATTGAATTCATTAAATCTGTTATCATTGATGGTAGGTTGATCACAGGATTCATCTACAACCATTCTTTTCTATTGAATGCAATGAGGCGACGTGAGTATTGTGGAGGTGATTTGATTAGAACAGGTGCAACTAGATTTGCAACAAACTTTCTTGCCTTACAATCATTAAAGTCCAAAAAGGATGGACTTAGGAGGCTCTTCAATGGAGTGGAGTGGACCTCCATGAAGGAGCACAATACCCCAGTTGGCAGTAGAATTGAGCAGTTGATTGCCAGCAGACCTTTTTGGGATAAGGTTACTAGGGTGTTGCGAATAATGGAACCAATTGTCAAGGTATTGAGGCTGGTAGATGGTGACAAAACTGCGACAATGCCTTTTTTATATGATGCAATGACCTCAATGGTGGACCGCATCAAAGAAGCAGCTCCTAAGTCCAATGAGCAATACATCAGAATTTATGAGTCTCGTTGGACAAATATGCTTTTGCATCCATTGCATAAAGCAGGTATATATCTCAATCAATTATGTTCTAAGTTTCTAACTTCCCTCATAGTCTACCTATTAAAATGTCATTCTAATTTCCTTATTTATATTTGTGACAGCTTACTGTTTGAATCCGAGGTTCCAATACTCACGAACGCTTGGATTGAATCCGACTCTAATGACTGCAGTGAGAGATGTCACCAACAAGTTCATTACCTCTCCAGAAGAGCGATTGCTAGTACTGGATGAGGTATAAGATAACTATATTACTTACATTCTTAATGTCTCATTAGTCATTACTCATTAGTCATCACTTTGATTTCATCATCTAAATATCGTAAATGATTTTTTTTTTGCAGTTACGCCATTTCCGTGAAGGCACTGGATGTTTTGGACATCCAAATGCGGTTTCTGATCGTGAGGCAGGTGATCCTTGTGAGTGGTGGGTTTGGAATGGAACAAGTGCCCCCCATTTAAGAAAAGTGGCTGTTCGTCTCCTTGCTCAAACAACATCTGCAGGGGGTTGTGAAAGAAATTGGAGCACATTCAATCTGATACACTCAAAGAGAAGGAACAAGCTTGGGGCAAACAGGTTGAGGGACCTTGTCTACGTTCACTACAACATGCGGTTGAGGGCTAGAGCAATACGAGATGCCAACTATAGGGAAGTGGATTTTGTTGTTGTCCACGATCCCATTGACACCGCATACACTTTCAGCACTGACAGACGTAGACGGCTGGAGGAAGATTCAGAAAATCCTTTAGAGGAATGGATGAATGAGATAGGTCGTCCTGTTCTTGATAATTTAGATGGGCGTCCAGATCCATACATAGAAGATCAATTTGAGCCAAACAACGGTGATGATATTATTCTTGATAATCCGCCTGAAAGACTTGAGCCTGAAGCTGCACATGTAAATGTTGATATGGAAATAGATAGAAGAGTACAAGAGCAGTTAGGTAGCTCAAATTCTTCTTCTTCAGCTGGTTCTAAATCTAAGTCTGATGATAGTGACAATGATAATGATGGTGGTAATCAAAGTCAACGCTCTCCAGAATATCCTCCAGCTGTGGATCCTCAACATGATGATCGGCCTTATGTTACTAGGGGTGCACCTCCACAACAACAAGAATATCCCATGCCTGAAAATTTTTTTCAAAGAAGAAAAACTCGAACTGGGAAAGATTACAGCGGTGCACCTCCACCAAATGCCGCAATGCCCACAACACCAAGCCCCTACCCCTACTCCTACCCATCTAATCCACAACCACAACCACAATACCGGAGTCCAAGTGATTATCATTCTGATGTTGCTGAATCAATGGATGCATTGAGTATATCTGACTCTCAATCTCAATCTCAAGAACATTCATTTGGAGATATGTTATTTGGGCAAACACTTCCATACCCATCTCAGACTTCTCAACATGGGTATTCTAGATATCAAGTTGAACCACAAGGCCCACAACCAAGGTTACAATTAGAACTTGGACCTGGTATGGGATATCATGAAGCATACTCTGTCCGTAGCCCTTATGGATGCTTTCGGGTGAACACTGAAGCATACTCTGGTGATTTCGGGCAAACATGGAGTGGTGGGCATACTACAATTTATCCTATTGCCGGAGTTCCATTACAACCTCCTTTTCCTCAACCTCCAGCTCCTCAAGCAAGGGCACCCGCACCTCCTCCCGCTTCTTCTCAGCCTCCCAGGAATTCAGCAAACAAGGCTCAATATCTCAAAGATTTACAAGAACATTTTCCAAAGATTGGGATGATGCGGTATGTGAATCCTGAAGTATATGAGGAGCATGTTGTCACATACAACAAATCGTATAGAGCTTTGATGACATGGGAGCAATATATAGAACAACAATATCCTTATCAGCAGCCGGCGCACCACTCAACATACAACTGATGTGAGTTAGTACTTAGTAATTTACTATGTTGTTATATGTTTGTTGTAAGTTGAATATTATTGCATAAGTGTGTAAACATGCGTTTATGGATTGTGCTACTAAAATTTCAGATCTTAATTCTTATATTTTGTCATCGAAATCCTTCATCGAAATCTCAAAAAAACAGGATTGATTCCTTACCTCCCACATGATTGACCCCCCCCCCCAACATACCCAATATAGAATTTTATTGCATAAAACGTTGCATCTACGCCTGTAAAATTTCATGATTTATTTCGTTCATTTAGGCGTCGATAAGTCTAGGATTGCATCTGTCGATATTTCCGTCGGTATACCTGTAAATATCTATTTCCACGCCGTCGATAAGTTGTCGGTATCGGCATTTAATTCCTTGTCAGAAAGAACTTCCCCCAAACATTCTTGGCAAACCAGCAATCAAAGAACAGATGGTCAGAGGTTTCTTCATCATTCTCACACATACAACACCTAGAGACGAAATGAAAACCAACTTTCTTTAAGTACTCTATGGTAGAAAGCTTCCCAAGAAACAATTTCCATAGGAAGACAGACCATCTTCTCGGAAAGCAATCAGACCACACCCAATTAGCCCAGCAAACCAACTGGAATTTTTCTCTAGAGATGTTCCAACCATCTCTCAACGTCAGCTCTCTACCTCCTTTGAAATAGATAGCATCATTATCTTCTGGAAAGATGGATTGGCTGTTCAGAACCTTCATCAGCATATCTGCACCCCTAAATTTGGGGATCGACCAATTCCCTTCAGCTATACAACATGAAGCTTTGCAAGACCTACCTTTCCCCATCCTCAAAATGAGTTGTTGATCAATAAGGTCAGCAAGCCTTTCACCTCCATTAACCCAGGGGTCAAGCCAAAAAAGAAAGGAGTCACCCTTCCCAAGACAAAGATCAATATGATTAAGAAGAGTGTCTCTATGATCCAGCATCTTTTTCCAGACCCAAGCAGCATTAGCTTTAGCATCAATAGTCCAGATGGAATCATCTTTGATATACTTCTCATGGACCCATTTGACCCAAAGCCTGTCCTTCTTTGAAGCAATACACCACAAGTTTTTAATCAAACCTCCATTCGACCAATCCACAATGGACCTAATACCAAGGCCCCCTCATCTTTTGGCCTACAAATAGACTTCCAGGAGAAAGAATGCATATGTTTCTTATCCTTTGAATCATTCCAAATGAAGTCCCTAAACAACCTTTCAAGATCATGAACCACAGATTTAGGAATATGAAAAGCAGCAGTCCAGAAGATACTATAAGTAGAGAGAGTAGAGACTACCAGTTCGATCCTACCAGCTTGAGAAAGAAAATGAGCCTTCTACGAATCAAGCTTGAGCTTAACCCTATCCACAATAGGATTACACATAGATCTAGTAAGTCTTCCAGTGAAAAGAGGAAGCCCCAAGTATTTCACAGGTAAAGAGAAAATCTTGATGTTAAGGATACTAGAAATATTCCCCTCATCTGCCTTCTTGCTAAGAAACACTTGACTCTTCTCATTGTTTAGAGCAAGGCCAGAGATCCTACCAAAAGTATCAAGAATAGTTTTTAAACATAAAGCATCTTTATCGTCAGCTTTGGAAAATAACAGGAGATCATCAGCAAACACAATATGTGAGATAGCCAAAGAGCCATTTTCACCCACTGGTCTAAAGTTGCCTTGACAAAGTTCAGCTGAAATAATAGAAGACAGCCCCTGCATAGCTATGACAAAAAGAAATGGAGCAAGGGGGTCTCCTTGACGTACCCCATTGGAGGCATAAAACTGCTCAGTAGGAGAGCCGTTAACCAAAACTCTGTAAGAAGCAGTAGTGAAAAAGTTTCATTAACCCAATTAACCCAACAAGCAGGAAATCCCATCCTCTCCAGCAGAAACATAATGTAATCCCTCCGAACAGTATCATAGGCCTTTGCTAAATCCGCCTTGATGCACATAAGCTTGCGAGAACTAGTGAAGGAGCTCAGGATGTCGTTTGCCAATAAAATAGCCTCTCCAATCCTTCTCCCATGGACAAAAGCAAACTGATTTTCATCCACAATGGTAGGTAAGATGAGCTTCACCCTATTCGCCATGATTTTTGTAATCACCTTATAGATGATGTTACATAAAGAGATGGGTCTGAAGTCTTTAAGATCAGTGGCTCCAACTTTTTTTGGAATGAGAGTAATCAACGTGCTATTACACTCTTTAAGGAGTTTACCAGAACTAAAGAACCCCTGAACCGCCTTGACAATGTCACTACCAACGATATCCCAAACTAAGTGTTTTGGCCCATTAGGGTTAGTCTTATGTCTGTACGCTTCCCTGCCCTCCTATATATAGGAGAAGGTTTTCTCTTATCTAATAAAACAACTAGCCGTCTTTTACTCTCTAAAATGGTATCAGAGCAGAGATCCAAAACCCTAGCCATTAAGTAAAAGGGAGAAAAGAGAGAGCCACAGCCCGCGGGCGGCCACCTCTTATTCTTTCTTGGCCGCCTGCAGGCCTTGTCCACTCTTTCATTTCATGGAATCTGCCGCTCATTCCTCTCCTTTTTGCTGCTGTTGATGCTCCCTTTCATTTGTTGTTGCGCATGGTTTCCTATTCCTTCACTTCTGGCGTATTGCTACAGTACGCTATTGTAGCATGACGGGATTTTGGGAGCTTCCCACCATCTTCATGGTTTTGCATGCCTCTAGCAGCCCCCTTCTCTTCCTCGACCCCTTAGCGACTTCTAGGAGAGGGATAGAATCTTCCTCATGCCTTAGAGAGGGTGTTGCAACATCTTATTTCTCCTCCACAGGTTGCTGGTCTGACATAGGTTTGAGTTGAAGGTTGCTGCATCTATTTAGGGGTTCTCCTCCCCATGAAATCCTCTTCCAAGGACCACCCTAGATCTCTCCTTTCTCCCCTAGTACCTTCCTTAATTCTAATATGGAAGGGGGGGGGAAGAGATTTGGCAACACATTCCGGACATCTACAACCGCGTGGTATTGTAGCAACTACATGTCTCGTTGTAATTTCAGCTGAAGCGGGCTTTGAAGCATTTTGGACTGAAGCAACCGCTTTTTGCTGCTTCAGGCTGCTTTTTCAGCCTCGCTTAAGCTGTCGCTTCAGGGCGCTTCACGACAAGTATTGTTGGAGTGGCCCTATTACACGCCAAATCTATAGAAAAATGAAAGCAATACTTTTGGGAGATGTGATGCTCTAGCTGTTGTATCTCAAAAGGTGTAAGAAAGTTTAGTAATTAGCATTTATTCTTTACTTTGTTACAGCTGTTTCATGGTTATCAGAACCAAACCGGACCGACCGGTTGAATCGGGAACCGATCACTCTACCAGGTTGGTTCCCTCCCAAAGCCGGAAATGAAGTCTGACCGGCATCAAACCGGTGAACCGGTCCAGTTTCAGTTGAACCGGCCGGTTCTCTCACTTAACAAGTAAATGTATTTTTGCTGCTATTTTTGTTAATTAATATTGAATACTATATACATGTTGGTATATAAATGTCCATCAATAGAATAATATTAGTTAATTGGTCTGTTTATCAAGTTATTGTGAGCAGTTTTGCTAGTATTCATGTTTCATAACTTTTGCAGGGACATTTTTTGTGAGTATCAAAGATATTTAAACTATTAGTGACGTCATGTTGACGTCACCGGTTGAACCGGTCAGACCACTGGTTGAACCTGTGAACCGGGAACCAGAGGCCTTACCGGTTCGAGTCTGACAACCTTGTGCTGTTTGTACACTCTGTATAACTAGACTACTACTTTGTACTGTCAAGTTTGTATATGATATTACCATATATGTTTAATGTTCTTTGTTACCGCTAATACTCTAATAGTCTGACATTTAGTATACTTGAAATTTTTTTTTGCACAACCATCTGCGGACTGTAACAAAATGATGTCGTAAAATATTGTTATATTGTCAATGATGTACTTAGTGTAGTAGTTTATTGTTCTTTACGATTTACTATGTATGAAATTGGCATGTATGTTTAATGTTGTTTATTACTACTGACAAATTAATAGTCAGCCATTTTGTATACTTGTCCAAAATCTTTGCACAACCATCTATAGACTGTAACAAAATTAGGTAGTAAAATTTGTTATATTGTCTATTATGTACTATGTCTAGTAGTTTATTGCCCTTTAGGATTCATTGAGTAATATCTAATTATCTTGATTCTACTATGTTGTCATGGATTTCTGTTTATTATTTTTTAAATGTGCATTTATTTATATAATGTTGAAGACTACCTTAGTCAACAATATTTGTACAGAGTACTAGTATCTAATTACTACTACCTACTAATTTTTTTATGAAATGATAATTTCTAAGCCCAGCTGTTGAAACAATATTAAGTACATAGTACTAGTATGATACTTGATTGTTGAGCGAGGACTATGCGGTTTTATGATGTATGAGTGTTTTTAATTTGTGACAATTTACTTTTGTAAATAGGACCCTTTTTAATATGTGAAAGTCATTCTGATGCAATGAAATATCATTTAGATGCTTGATTAATGATATGTTAGCAGTACGACGGTCACTAAATTTTCTACATTTTTTTAAAACAATTCAGACCACTTTTTCAAAAAGCACCCGCTTTAAAAATTCAGACCACTTTTTCAAAAAGCACCCGCTTTCCGCTTCCCGCTTTGAAAGGGTCAATCTGCACGCTTCCCACTTCGCGCTTTCCAAAACCTAGGCAGTGAATCTTGGGTTGTAAAGAATCTAGGTGGTCATAAATTGAATGTAATAGAAATGAAAATGTAGATATGCATGTGCGAGGATGATGAACAATCATACTAATAACACGGTACGAAATAAAGTGGGAGTGGCAAATATTGAGGACAATGTTGTTACTTGAAACAGTGTGGCCATATATATCATAGAGTCATAGACCAAATACACCAATTAAAAGTAATGTAATTGAGTTAGGTAAAGCTAAAAAGGAAGAGATTGACCTAATTTAAATTGGTGAGAAATGACAAGGAGAGATTTGTTCTTTGAATGTCAATTAGCTAATGATTCAACTTAGCACTCAATGGCATTGACTAATCGTTGTAGACCAATGGGGTTGGGATTGAGCTTAAACGACAATGCTGACAATGTCAATTTTTTTTGAACCTTCAAATTAGTCTATTTCATAAATTTATTATCCTACAATATTACATACAAGCTGATGAACTTGAAATGGATGTAAAATCTTTTAGCATCTTCGAATTGGTGAATACTTATTATGATAAACCAAAATTGATTTTAAAGACGAACTGGCATCTCAAAGTTTGAATGAATATTGTAACAATAGATTATGAAGGAACAAGCAACGGTGGTCTTTAAGAACATGACACACCTATTTATATGGACTTGGATGGCAACTAATTATATAGTTATATGATATGGAACTAAACCCATATTTACATAAAATAAGAAATAAGTAATATATACTTCATTCACCTTTATATTCTAAAACTCGTCCTTGAGCTAGTGCATGCATATTTATATATCATACACACCAAGCTTGTTATATAGAAATTTAATCCAATACCTATTAAAAGACTTAGTGAAAAGATTTGCAACTTAATCTTTTGACCAGATTGGAATGAATTGCTTTCTTGGCATTGAATCCTTTCACGAATGAAGTAACAATCAACTTTTATATGTATATTTGTTTGTGAAATATTAGCAATGTGGACAACAACTTGATTGTCACATTGTAATTCTGTTGACTTATTGTATCCATGTTCCTCTTAGATTTCTTGACCCATAGGAGATCACTGGTGGCATGTGCCATGGCTCGATACATGGATTTAAAACAAGGTCGCGCCATGATAGTTTGCTTTTTGCATTTCAAGGACACAATGTTGCTTCCGAAAGACGCATAGTATCTTGGCTGAAATAGATCGATGATGAAAACAAAACTTGCCCAATCAACATCGGAAAAACCCCGCACTGTGAGATGTCCATGATTAGAATACAATATTCATGTGCCCAATTTCCTCTTTAAATATCAATGAATCATAATGGTTAGCCTCTTTTGTCTAGTACATGATTTTTCCATGAATTGACCAACCATGCTAGTTGCGAATGATATATATCTAGACGAGTAAGGATGAGATAATTAATTTTTTCGACCAACTTTCTATACTTACATTGATCTTCAAGTGGATCCCCCTGATCCCTATGTAGCTTGACTTTAGGATTCGTTGGAGTATCTGGAAGTTTACCCTTAGTATGTTTGTTTCTTCAAGCAAATGAATAGTGTACTTCTATTGCAAAATGACAATTTAATGTTATGCTAGCTACCTCACCACTTGAATACCCAAAACTATATAGGTGCCTCAAATCCTTAGTTTGGAGATTGCTTTAAAGAAACTGTTTGCGTTATATGACACCCTACTGATTATCTCCATTTGATAGAAGACGGAGTGATTAAGATCAGACCGGAATTCTAAAATCCCATGATTGGACTTACCACACCGAGCTCTTGAGTTTGTTTGGGACCATAAAATGACTTGTGGAGGCAATAAATGAGATGAGACTCACCATGATAAACAAACCAAAGAGGTTACTCTATGTAAATTTCCTCAGACAAGTCACCATCGAGGAATCAAACGACATATTGCCCATCGAGGATGTGGATTTTAGATAATCTTCCCCATATAGTTATTGGGCTACCTGTTGAACCTTCAAACAATCAATGATTCAATAGGCCCCTCTTTCGTGGAGTAAACCAATTGAAATCTGACTATTCTTTGTCAGTAGGAGTAAAACCAAGACTCTGTGTATAACTATGCAAAGAGCTGTCATCTCATCTTCCATAGCCCTCGCGATCTGGATGACTCATATAGCAACATATACATAACTAGGTATGGTGATGTCAAGTAAGGATGAGATAAAGGCTTTATATGTTGAATGATAAATAATCATATGAAAAAAAATAATAAATAGGATGAGATGTGCATGCTCGTTATTTTTTAGAGCGCAATAGGTAGATTGAGAGAACTGTCTAATATCATGGAATTTATGGACTGAGTGGTGATTGTAGGAGGTCTGACAATTGGGCGGTTAGCCCGCAAGGTGACCTATGTGGCTGCCTAACGCCTTATAGACCCAAATTAAATCACTTAAAGGGTAATTCATCTTAAGTTAGGTCTATATTTGGTCTTGTTAGATCAAGTCGAGTCATTTTATGGTTCAAATAGGTTTGATTCAGCACAAATCAGTTCAAAATGGGTAAATTAGGTCTTGATTGGGGAAAAGGCCCGATTTGGGTAAATAGGTCTGCTTTTGTGAAATCAGGTATGATTTGGTCACATTAGGTCTCATCATTGATCAATATAGGCAAATTAGGGGTAGTTAGGTCTGATTAGGTCATGTCCCGCAAAATTAGGTTTACAATTGGCCTAATAATGTCAAATTTGGGCAAATTGGGGGAAAACGAGCATGATTTGGGGTCTTCTAATTTAGCCAAATTAAGTCTCATTTAAATTTAGGTCAATATAAGGAAAATTTGGGGAAGTTAGATCTGATTAGGTCGTTATGCGACATTAAGTTTAATTTGGGCCAAAACATGTCAAATTTGGGTAGATGAAGTCTATTTGGGGAAAACAAGTCAGATTTGTGGGAAACTGGTCTGATTTGGGGAGATTAGGTCTGATTTGACCATATTAGGTCTCATTTGAGTCAATATAGGGAAAAGTTGTATAAATTTGTTCTAATTACGTCACTTTATATATAATTAGGTCTAATTATTGCCAAATTAGGGCATACTAGGTCAAATTAGATCACGTTTCAGCGAAGTTAGTTCAATCTAGGGCTAATCGTGCTTAGTTTTGGTAATGTTAGGTGTGATTTAGCCTAAATACTATGTAATAAAGTCATAATTATACATTGACCAATATGAAATATGAATGTAAATATTTCAATATCAACATTATTAAAAAAAAGAAAAAAAACCTGGAAACGCTTGGGCACCCTAGTCACCGCCTAAGGAACGCCTAGCGCTTGGTCGCCTTAACAACTATGCTTACAACATAGTCAAGGATCCAAGAAGACGAACCTATGTAAGATGATTGAGAGATGCATAGAGCATAATCACCAAGACATTGAGCAAAGGAAGCCAACGAAACAATTCATGGCGAGGCTTGTTGAGATGTTTTGATGAAGGAACTGACAATACTCTCGCTTTGTCACTTGTATGACATGTGGTGTACCTCTCGAACTTCTCTTGTAGATGCAACTTTGACAGTGGAAGATCTAGGTGGAAGCCCGTGTATCTAATAGTAAGTTTCCTTGTAATATTTCTTGTTTCCTAAGTGAGTACATTCTTGTTGGCCTCATCCTCCAATGGATCAAGCTCCACAACCTCGTCATCCTATATGTACCTACCTGTGTAGAGGGACCAACGTAAGTATATAGGTTCGAGACCATGGCTGATTTAGTCAACATTAAGACTAAGGAAAACGTCTTCAACCTCTTTAGGAGATACAATTTTGTCCAAAAAAACCTCCATACTTCATCAAGTCTTGGAAAGTTCATCTTTTCTAAACCTTTGACATCAAAAAAAAGTTATGATTAAAGATATCACTATAGTAGGAATTAATGTACCTTCTGATTTCCTTCATATCTCGACACCTAGACTCATCAATCTCAATACAACTGATTTAGTTCCTCTCTCTTCTCATTCTCATCGAAGAATGGAAAAATTTAGAACATTGGTTACCCTCTTTTAACCACTGCACACGAGACTTTTGTTTCCACAAGGATTCCTCAAGATCCAAAGCTTTCCTGGTAGCTTTACGACTATTGACAACTCTAAAATAGAAAAGTATTGCTTCTTATTGAGTGAATAAAACCAATACAATGCTCTCTCTTTTATAAGACAAGAGAGTAGTACAACGTTTAGAGATAAGCAATACGGGATAAAGAAACAAGTGATTAAAAGACAAATAACCAAAATACACGAAGTAAAAACAACAGTAAAGTGTATATACTAATACTCCCCCTCAAGCTGGAGCATAGATGTCAATCATGCCCAGCTTGTCAGTCATAACAGTGAATTTAGACTTCGGAAGTATTTTGGTTAGGATGTCAGCCACTTGATCTGAGGTATGTATGTAGGGCGTAGATATCTGGCCAGATAAGACAACTTCTCGAGCAAAGTGACAAACTGACAATCAACCTTAATATGCTTTGTTTGTTCATGGAAGGTAGGATTACTGGCAATAAAGGTAGCAACCTTGTTGTCACAGTACATAGGTCTAGGAGTAGAATCAGAAAAGCCAAAGTCTTTCAGCAGGCTCCGTATCCAGAACAGTTCACATGTAGTATGCGCCATGACGCGATATTCTGCTTCAGCACTCGAGCGAGCAACAACTGTCTGTTTCTTACTGCGCCAGGTAATCGGATTTCCACCTACAAAAGTACAGTAGCCGGAGGTGGAGCGTCGATCGACCTTGCTCCCCGCATAGTCAAAATCAGAATACCCTACAAGGTTACAGTGACCATGTTTTTTATACATCAGACCTTTCCCAGGGGAGCTCTTCAAATATTTGGGAATGTGACAGACTGCATCCCAGTGACATTGTCGGGGTTTGTCAAGATATCTGCTAACAAGTCCAACTGCAGATGTGATATCAGCATGAGTGACAGTAAGATAGATGAGCTTGCCAACCATGCGTCGATACCGATGGTGATCAGGATAAGCAGGAGAATTCTCATCATCCCAGTTGGTGTTTGGATCCAGAGGAGTACTAGCAGACTTTGCACCAAGAAGACCTGTTTCGGATAGAAGATCCAGAACATATTTACGCTGAGATAGGCACAATCCAGAGGCTAACCGAGAAACTTCAATCCCAAGAAAGTAGCACAAGGTGCCTAAATCTTTGGTGACAAAATGTTTCTCCAGATAACGTTTAGTCGCCTGAATGCCAGCAAGATCACTCCCTGATAGAATGATGTCATCAACATATACAATCAGAATAACAATGCCATAAGTAGTCTGTTTAACAAAGACAGAATGATCAGATTGAGAACGTCTAAAATGAAATTTCTGAAGAATGGTGCTTAGTTTATCAAACCAAGCATGAAGACTTTGTTTTAAGCCATAAATTGCTTTCCGCAAACGACAGACTTTGGAGGACTCCCCCTGAAGCACAAATCCGGGAGGTTGTTCCATATAGACTTCCTCATGTAGATCTCCATATAGAAAATCATTTTTCACATCAAGCTGAAATAAGGGCCAATCAAAATTACTTGCAACAGAAATAAGTATGCAAATTGAATTCAGTCGGGCCACAGGTGAAAAAGTCTCAAAGTAGTCAACGCCGTAAGTCTGTGTGTAGCCCTTGGCAACAAGCCTAGCCTTGAGATGCTCAACTGTGCCATATGGTTGATATTTAATAGTAAACACCCAGCGACATCCAACCGGAGAACAATCAGTGGGAGGATCAACCAACTCCCAACTGTTACGATCAATAAGAGCCTGCATCTCAACTTCCATGGCCTGACGCCAAGCTGGATGTTTAAGAGCCTGAGAAGCATTTTTAGGAATAGAAACATCAGAAAGAGTAGCAGTAAAATTGGCAAAGCTAGTCCCCAGGTGAGCAGTATTACAGAAATTCCCAATCAGATGTTTGGTACATGTTCTAGTTCCTTTCCTTAAACTGAGGGAAATATCTAAGTCAGAGAATACCTGAGGTGATGACTGATCTGGCATTGAGGAAGAAGATTCTGGAGGGGCCATAGAGGGAGTTGTCGTCTTCGGTCTTTTTGATAAACTTTCAGTTGAGGAGTAGCAACAACATGAACAATATCAAGGGAACAGAATCATCAATCATCGGTAATGGTGTCTCCATTAATAAATTTGATGTAAGGGCAGACCCAGCAGAAGAATAGAATGGCATGTGCTCGAAGAAAACAACATCAGCCGAGACCATCCATTTTTTTGAAACTGGATCATAATAGTGGTACCCTTTTTGAGTCCTAGAGTACCATAAGAAGACACACTTGATGGCACGGGGATCAAGTTTGGTTAAACCAGGACGTAGGTTTTTAACAAAGCAAGTGCTCCCAAAAATACGAGGAGGAACAGAAAACAAGAGCGCATCAGGGTACACGATTTGATAAGGGATTTGATTCCCAAGAACAGAAGATGGCATGCTGTTAATGAGATAGCACGCAGTGGAAATAGCTTCAGGCCAAAAACACTGGGGAACATTAAAGTGAAAAAGTAAAGTACGAGCAATGTCAAGAAGGTGGTGATACTTGCGTTCGACGACTCCATTTTGTTGCGGGGTGTAGGCACAGGAGGTTTGGTGAATAGTACCCAGTTTGCGACAAAAACTGCTGACTGAGGATTGCATGAATTCAAGAGCATTGTAAGTGCGAAATGTTTTTATAGGTTTGCTAAACTGGGTACGTATTTCAGCAAAGTAAGCAGTAATAGTCTCAAGAATATTAGACCTATCCTTTAGCAAGAAAATCCAGGTGGTCCTAGAGAAATCATCAATAAAGCTCAGAAAGTAACAGATTCCAGATATACTTGAGACAGAACAAGCTCCCCAAACATCAACATGTATAATATCAAACGGCTGTTTTGAACCAATACATAATTTCTTTGAAAAAGTTGCTCTAGTTTGTTTGCCCAATTGACAAGTTTCACAATGAAAAATAGAATCTGAAATATGAGGTAGTAAATGCTTTAATTTGGCTGCCGACGGGTGTCCCAAACGATAGTGCCACTGGATGCCAGTCACAGAAGATGTCAGATACGCCGCAGTCTTTGGAACATCCAAGTAATATAAACCATCTGGTCCCTCATGACCCGAACCAATCTTCGTCCTCATGCGCAGATCCTGAAAAACAACACCATCCGGGTTAAATGTAATAGAGCATCGAAGGCTCTTCACAGTTCTACTGACAGATAACAGATTTATAGGGAACTTAGGAACATATAAAGCAGAGCGCAGAGGCAGACATCCAGAAGTGCATATATCACCAAAACCAGTAACCGGTGTTTGAGAGCCGTCAGCCAGAGTAACAGAAGGTATAACAGTAGTGTTATGTAAATGAGAAAATAATGTAGGATTGTCAGAAATATGGGATGTCGCACCTGAATTGATCACCTAAGTGCTTTACCGGACTGAGTCAGAAGAGCAGTGCTACCATCAGTGGAGGCCTCGGTAGAGGAAGCAAGCCGTGCTTGTAGTAGTTTCTCAAACTCCGATTGGATCCAATCGGCAGACGGAGGTGCAAAAGTAGTGGCAGTGTTAGGCTGATCTGTGGTGACTTGATTCGCCTAGGCTGGCTTCCCATGCTTTATCCAACAACGATCTTCATTGTGATTGGTACGCTTACAGAAGGTACAAAAGCGTTGTTCAGTAGTCCCAGTAGGAGAAGAGGAGCCACATCCTGGTCCGGAAGAACGCCTGCGGCCACGTCCCCGTTCACGGCCGCCGCGTCCACGGGAGGAGTCACCAGTCTGAACAACAAGGGTTGTTCCGTCAGAGGAGTCAGGTAGGTTTTGCAAAACGGAAGGAAGGCGTTGATCACGCTTTAGAACGTCTCTCATGGTAGTAAGGGGATCACTAGAGAGGATCTGATCAACGACTCCTGCAAAAGAGGAAGGCAGACCAGCAAGGAACTGGACAAGTTAAAGCTCGTTCCTTTGACGTTGGATTTTCGTAATATCTGTAGACAGAGGATGGTAGACCTCAAACTCATCCTAGAGAGCACAACAATTGTTGTAGTAATCCTCCACAGAGTCAGTAGCAGAGTACTCCTGTTTGGCCAGTAGCTTGAAGATTTCAAAAACCTTCTTCAGATTCTGCTGGTGAGAGTATACGTGGGAGAGCTGATCCCACATATCCTTGGCAGTCTTGAGGCGAAGGAGAGACTGGCTGATTTTATGTTCCGCACTATTGACCATCCAGGTCATAACACCATAATCTTCCTTGGACCAGAGATCGTAGGCCTGTTTGGTCTTGTCATCAGCATCAACAGCAGGCATGGCCGGACCCTTGGTCGACAGATGAGAGAAACGCCCTTGAGCCTTGACGTACAGTTCAAAGGAGGCTGCCCAGAGATGATAGTTGGGGCCATCCAACTTCACGGTAGTGACACACAGATTGCGAGGAAGGTCAGGAGTCGCCATCCGAGATGATAGAGATAGTCAAAATCAAGGGCGCAGATAGCAGCAGAGGTAGTAGTCACTAGTTAGCAGCAGAAGTCCAACATATGGACTAGAAATAGCATATACGAGATTCAAGTATGGATCTCAGAAACCCTCGTAGGGGAAGTAGGAGAAGATAGAAACCTACGCCAACATGGAGGAACAATCACTCCACCATGAGGCGCAGGCAAATAGAGCGGAAGACACCTTTTACGACGTCAACGTGCCAGAAACTGGAAAGTTACCGAAGTTGTCCGGAGGTTTCGGGGAAGAAGATGGGTAGAGGATTGGGTGTACTTGATGGATTAAGCCATGGTAATGGACTGGGTTAGGGTGTTGAAAGGTGGTGGAGGGTTGGCGGAGGGGTGGTGGGGGCTGGAGTAGTGGTGGTGATGGCTGTGGGCGGCGGCAGGGGGGGTTGGCAGGTGTGGAGGCGGCGCAAGGGGGTTGGGGAGAGAGAGGAGGGAGAGGGGCGGCTAGGGTTGGGGGGGATGAGAGGCGGCTAGGGTTTAGGGAGGATCAGGATGCTCTGATCCCATCTAGAATAGAAAAGTATTGCTTCTTATTGAGTGAATAAAACCAATACAATGCTCTCTCTTTTATAAGACAAGAGAGTAGTACAACGTTTAGAGATAAGCAAAATGGGATAAAGAAACAAGTGACTAAAAGACAAATAACCAAAATACACTAAGTAAAAACAGCAGTAAAGTGTATATACTAATAACAACATTCAAAATAATATATTCATCATGAGGATTAGCATCAACATCTCTTTGACATTGAATAGCAAAACCTTCAAGGGCTCTCACATTATTTAAGAAGTTCCCAATCTTTTTGTTCCACACAATAAAACCAACCTTCACATTTCTAAACTTACTATATTGCTTGAACATAGAATGGCCTTCCACCTCCAAATCCCAAGCTTTAGATACACAATCCTTAAAGCCTTCTTTAGATGTTTACACATTCATGAAACAAAAAGGTGCCTTGATAATAGATGCCTTTCCAACAGACAATGACAATTTTATGATCACTAGTATATTAGCATGAGCGAAAGCTTTGAAATTAGGAAACTTAGCCAGAAACTCAAAATTATGAAGCACTCTGTGTATCTTAGAAATAACAAAGTCACCATCACTTTGGTGGTTGTCCCAAGTGTAGAACACTCCACTCAGATTCAATTCAAGCAGACCACTGTCAAGCAAACAATCATTGAACTCTTGCATACATTTTTTAGAAGGGGTATCTTTACCAACTCGTTCAACATCCTTTCTAAAAACATTGTAATCACCTACAAGAAGCTAGGGATCCCTAACATTACCAGAAAGAGACAAGATATCATGCCATGAAGTCGTCCTATCATAGTCGTCATTATGTCCATAAACACCAGTAAAGGCAAAAGATCGACGATTATCACCCAAGACATCCACCTAAGAATGCACGAGTTGATCAGATTCATAAAGCTTGGAAACAGAACAAAAATCATCCTTCCACAGATAATGACTCTACCCAGAACATGGGAGTTGTAATTTGAGATCCAAGAAAAACCAGGAAAAAACTTATCTACAAGTTTTTGAACTTTACTGATTCTAATTTTAGTTTCAGAAAGAACTATAATATGGGCAGTGGCACACAACCTTTTTAACTCACGAATCTTCAGGGCCTTATTATTCAGACCTCTGACGTTCCAGGAGGCTATGGTTATGCTGAACTTAACCATTAGAACCACTTTAATCCAATACTAGACTGGGAACGCGACCAACATCCTTGGAAGCTGTGCCACTAAGATCCTTGAACTTGTTATTTAAAGCAACTTTGTGGTCAACAATCTTCTTAACAACTTTGGCTTTCTTCTTGTTATTCACAACCTTAAACTCAATTTCCTTCACTTTGCTAGTATCAATAGGCGTAGTGTCAGGCATGATGACAATAACAAAATTATCCTGAGATTTCTCGTTGTTCTTGAGCTCTGCAGCAACTCTCAAGCTTTCCTTCTCCTCTAACTATTTCATAGCCTCTTTGAACCTATCAATTTCTTGCTGTGAAAGATTGGCAGCTTCATAAAAACTGGAATCTATTGCAGCATCATCAGTAGACAATATAGTGATGTCCTTCGTGACGTTTTGCTTCTTGACAACCCATACTTTATTTCTAGGTTCACTAGATTTCAGACATTCACCATGGCCAAATAGACCACACGAGCTACATTTGACCAGTTGCTATTCATATTCGGATCTAACTGTGTGGATTTCCCCGTCATCCGAACAAAGGTCTAGCTCCGTAGGAAAATTGAAATCCGTAGGGATGAGAACCTGGAGTCTGGCGAACTCCATCCTTTTACACTCACTCGTCAGTCTGTCACAGCATACTGGAAATCCCAGGTATGAGCCGATGCGCTCAAACATTCTTTTGTCCCATAGCTCCAGCGGAATGTCGAACACTTTCACCCAAACCGGGATATCCAACAACTTAAACCTTGAGATAACATCACCTAGCTTCCATCGTAATAGTACAACCGGCTTGCCCTTTACACTCCATACACCACCCTCAAGGGCGTGTTCAAGATCAAGAGGATCTGAGAATCTCACAATGAAGAAGCGATTACCCCTGCCAATAACTTCAATGGAACCACTCACCCGCTAGATCTGAGAAAATTATTAACTCCAAAGTAGGAAGATGCGGTTTAAATCCAACAATGTAGCCCACGAGACAGTTCTTCCACTTCTCAACATTCTCAATAGCTTCACTTCTAGGGTACATTAGCTTTCCATTTGAGACAACCACCTCAATCTTCTCCAGAGTCGTCACTTCCCCTCTTTTTGATGGCTTGAAAAGCTCAGACCAGGATCTGCCATTCAAAACCGGCAGTTTAGAGGAAGGTCCATTTGAGCTAACTGAAGAAGTTGAAATTTGCGACGATTCGCCTTTCCCGTCGCCCTGTGTGCCGTCGCTACTCTCCGCCATCACTTGGTTCATTGATTGTTACTTGACAAGAGTCCGAGCCCTGATGGCTTTAATGGCACGTTCCTTAGAGAATGCCGGGTCACTATCAAAGAAGATGTCATTGCAGCTGTCCTGGAGTTTTTCAAACAAGGAAGGTTGTTGAAGGAAACAAATAGCACCTTTATCTTTCTTATTCCTAAGAGCGTTGAGACAAATAATCTCAAGAACTGGCGGCCTATTGCACTATGCAATATTGTCTATAAAGTGATCTCCAAAATCCTTGCCAATCGTTTGCAGCTTGTTCTTTCTTCTCTGGTAAGCTCAAATCAGTGTGTGTTTATAAAAAATAGGAGTATTAAGGATGCCATTCTCCTTTCTAATGAAATTATTCATAACTTTAACCAGAGAACGAGTTGTCTTCGTATGTGTATCAAGGTTGATTTGTCTAAAGCCTGTGACTCTGTTAGTTGGGATGCGTTGTTTGTCATTCTTAAGAAGATGAATTTTCCTGGGAGTTGGATTGTGCAGATTAGAGAAATTTTTCACACAACTTCATACCAAGTTCTTGTTAATGGTGAACCATTTGAGAGATTTAAACCTAGTAATGGTGTAAGACAAGGAGATCCTTTAGCTCCTTACCTTTTTGTCCTTGTTATGCAATGTTTCACTCAGATTATCAACGAAAGAATGAAGGATGGGTCTATCTCTCCTCTGAAAGCTTCATAAAATCTTGAAGTTTCTCATCTTATATTTGCAGATGATCTTATGTTATTTGTTGAAGCTGATGCACACAATACTGCTAGTTTAGTTTCTGTCTTTGAAGATTTCAAGGCTCTACTTGTCTAAGTCTTAACCATGCTACAAGTGATGTTTTTTATAGTTGTGATGATGATAAAATTATTGTGTGTAATATCTTGAATATTGATGAAGGGTCGTTGCCACAGAGATACCTAGGTACCCATCTCTTTGTAGGAAAGCTCAAGAGGGATTTCTGTGCTCCTTCGATTGACAAAATCAAGGCCAGGCTCGATGGATGGAAATCAAAGATGATGCCTATGCCTGGTAGATTAGAACTTATCCAATCTACTATCTCAGCTATGCAATTATATTGGTCCTTTGTTTTTCCTCTTCAACCTCCCACATCCCTCCACACTACATTGATAGCTTTGAAGGAAACATTTGATGAGTAGGAGACAACTTTTGTATATCCCAGTTGCCTTCAAACCATAACTATTTCACCCCCTCAATTATTATTCAAGAAGTGATGAAAGTTGTCATTCATAATACAACCTTGGTGCGGAAGGTTTGATCACCATTCCCTCCAGTATCACTAGACTTGATCATCACAGGTGCACGGTTTGAGCCCACCCTCACTAGATGTTCCACCTATTGCTAGCGAGCTTGAATGCCTATGTAGGGATTTTCTTTGGGGATATATTGATACAAAGAAGAATGTTCATTTGGTGAAGTGGGAGAAGGTCAGGCTGCCTAAGGATGAGAGGGTCTGGGAATTAGATCAGTTAAAGAGATTGTTAAAGCTGCCGCTGTTCTTAATCTTCAGAATTTTGCTTGTAAGAAGGACAACCTTTGGGTTAGATGGATTCACGAAAGATATTTACTCAAAACGTCTGTTTGGCAGTTGGTTAATTCAAATAATTTCTCTTGGTTTGTCAATCAACTGATTCAGGTCAAAGATGATCTTATTGGTCTTGTCAATTTTAAAGTTGGGAATGGGAATTCTCTGAGTCTTTGGAATGATCCTTGGTTCATGGGGAATCGTTTCTTTGGTGAATTTATTGGACCTCAGGCTGTGCTGAGTCTGGGTTTACCTCATGATGCCAAAGTGAATTGTGTCATTGCTGGTGGGTCCTGGAGTATTCCTGTGAATTGAAGGAATGGCCCTATCATCTCGTCTTATGAATGGTCCTAGACCTTTGGGGAAGGGGAAGAACATTATGCTTTGTGCAGGAGAGGATCATGATGTTAACCTCAGGCTGATCTGGGATAACATAAGATTGAAGGAGCAGAAAGTTCCTTTCTTTTCTTGGATCTGGAAGCATAACAATCCTAGATTTTTTCAAATCCATGCGTGAAAGGTTGGGTTGAACAAGTTGCCAACTTCAGATTATATCAGAAGACTGGTGATTTCTGCTGCTTCTGTTTGTTTTCTTTGCATGGCAGATTATGAGGATACATTTCATGTTATGTTTCGTTGTTCTTATGCTGTTGAAGTATGGAGGGAGGCCTGTTCTATGCTCAGTTTTTCTACTGTACCTTCTTGTCCTGTGGACTTGATTACTTGGGATAGCAAGAATGCTCATTTGCTTGCCTTAAATGTTATGCATGCTTTATGGAGGGAAAGGAATGCTCGAGTTCTTGATGCTAGCTACAAGTCTGCAGAGAAGCTGTTTGCTAGAATTCAGATTGATTCTGTTCTTCTGGCTTAGTGTTCTTTTTCTATTTGGCCCTTTTTTGGGTGCTGTTTTATTCGTTGAAAGCTTTGTGTAGCTTTGTTTGTATAGAAATCAGTAACAGTTAATAGACACCGATTTTGTACTTTTTTTTTACAGAAAATACAAAAAGAGAGGAGAGCTATTACATAAAAAAATGGTAGTATGCGCGGTTTACTTCAGAAACATACACACAACTCGTTTGTATGCTTTAACAAGAGAAGGGCGTTCAAATTCCGAGAGGAATCACTATGCACTTCTTCATACTCATGTCAACGACCAAGGAGGAGCTTGATTGCAATCATCAGATCCCTTTATTGTTGAAGTTCTTTGAGATCTACAAATGAAGGAAGTAATGCCCAATGTTTTCAAAACCGGACCGGTGGTCGGACCGGTATTGACTCGGACCGGATGACTATCAGAATGACATAAAAAAAATTTGAACCGGAAAAACCGAACCGGTCACCATAGTATAAGGCAAGTAGCGGTCGAACCACTTGAACCTGGCACACTATACATATACATATATGTATGTATATATATACATAATATGTACATGTATATAGATATATACATATACATGTATATATCCATATATGAGATTAAGAGAGAGATTTCTCCCCCCCTCTCCCACGCCTGTGGCTATATATATGTGTATATATGTATGTATATACATGCTGATATACACACACACACACACACACACACACACATATATATATATACACACACACACATATATATACACATATGTATGTATGTACATATATATACACACACATATACACATATGTACATACACATATATACATATCTGTGAAGCACATACACTTCTATATGGCTCCCGTGGCGGTGTCGGACACTTCTGGGACACGGATACGACCCAGACATGGCTCAAAACGTATTAGACACGTCCAGGCCGTGTCCGCCTCGTTTGGCTTTTTTCCCCTATTGGACACGGTTTAAGGGGGACCTGACACGTCTTGGACACGGTCCACTAACTTAATCGAGTAGCAGCGACCCACTATTAGCAGCCTAATAGGGCGTTGTATAGCGGCTCTCTTTCGCAACACACGATACACTCCCGACACCGCACCTCCTGTGCTCCCCCCCCCCCGCCCCGCCCTTAGAGGGTTTGGGGGTATAGGAGCTTCTTCCAACACCTCTCCAGGGATCTTCCGCCAACCTTCATCCTCTAGTGCCGGACACGAAGGGAGTGAAGGAGAGCGCCTCAGTTGAAGGTGTCGTACCTCCTGCTGGACGCTTGCGACCTGCTGGCTGCTTCTATACCTTCTACTGATGCGGAAGGGAGCACAGGGCGTTACATGTATGTCTTGCTTTGTTTTATTCATCTTTTCATTTCGTCAACTTCCTCATCTTTTTTTTTACATTTTACAGTTTCACCCTTTCTTCTAGTTGATTCTCCTCACTTTTTCGCCAAACACATTTGTGCTAAATCATTAGAGAACTCCAGCTCCGCGATGTACTTTTATTTTTCATTCCAAATCGTCACTTTTCTTAATTTCTTCTTAGGGACCTCACCTTTCTCATCTATTTTTTAGACTTTTGAACCGGTCAGCCACTGGTTTACCGATCTAGCCGGTCGGACCGGCCGGTCCGGTTCAATTTTGAAAACACTGGTAATGCCTGAGGTCATCGATGATGCGATTGACTACACCAAAGTATCGAGTCAGAGATTTATCTTGTTATTGTGGATTGCACATTTCCACTATCATGGCATGCACGCGTGAAATGTTTGATCAATATTATTAGAGAGTATGGTTAATTTAGTTAATTAAGTAATATGTGTCTAATTGTATATAGGCCCTAGTGTGTCTTGGCCCATTAGGGTTTAGTCAAAAGTCTGTACGCTTCCCCCTTCTCCTATATAAAGGAGGGGGATTCCTCTTATCAACTATATCGATTTGCCTTCTTTTATTCTTTATTCTTTGACTTGGGATTCGTCCCCCAAACCCCCAATAGTGCTACGGCTTATTTTGTTTCTATGACGTTTCTTCATAATTGTCCACTCCAACCACACTTGGTTCATTTTGTCGTTGGTGTGAGGGGGAGAAATCGATGAGAGATGCAAAGAAGGTGAGGAAGATTACATTCTGCCGCACTATATATTTTTGGATCTTTATGCACTTTTTGAAGAACTTGTTGACTTCTACTATTGATGTTTGAATCTGAAACTCTCTTACTACTATATGCTTCTTGGAGAGCTTACTGTCTGGAGTTTCATGTCTATTGCTTGCTTTTTCAAGCTAATGGTCTTTTATCCTGCTATGTCGACTATACTTTCTACTTTTTGTTCGTGCTTTATTTGCACATTGACATTGTCCATGTTTTGTGTGCATGTTGATCTTCTGCTACTGTGATCCAACACTCTTTGGTTCGCCTGTGCTCTGTTTGTGTGTGACTACTACTTCTATTGTGAACCGACACTCTCTGGACTTTTCTACTGTGAACTAGTACTCTAGGACTCTGACGATAGTGACTATGATGGAGACTCTAACACCTTCTTGTTGCTAGATGCCACATCTTTTTTATCAAGAAGTTTTTGCTACCTGACTGTGACATGCACTTGCGATTTCCGACATGCTTCGAATTCATAGTTGACCTTCTTGCACACCTGCTTTGGGTTATCTACTTGAGGGAGAGTATTTGAGGGATGAGTGTTTTATTGTAATCTTGAGGGGAAGAAATTCTTTTAAGGGCTTAGTCAGTGTTTCAAAAAGCAGTCTATGCGGCCGCATACAAGGTTCAGACCACCTACCGAATTGCATGATGGACCCCCCCCCCCCCCCCCCACACACACACACACCAAAAAAAAGCGGATCATGCCGCATAATCAGCTGCACAGCCGCATAAAAGGCCGATTAATCCTCGATTTTCAGATAGATATATATATTCATTTCTTCTTTTTTACATTTACACTCATCTATGTTTGTTTAGATTTAGATCATAGTGTATGTCTATGTTTATTTAAGTTGTGATGATTGCATATTTGCATGATTGCATCCATTATTCTTGTACTGTACTATTTGGATACACAATTGTACATAGTAATTATGTAAATTCATGATTAATATATAATATAAGATATAACAATAAAAAAATCTGAAAACGCATATACTCCCGCATACCGCATATACTCTATTCGGTGATCTATATGAACGCATAACACATACCGCTTTTTGAACACTGGGCTTAGTTTATCTTTTTATTCTGTTTCTTTCTTTTTAATTTATCTGTTTGTTTGCAAGCTGACTTGGGATTCTCCCGAGTTTCAGCTTGAGGGGAGTATTTGAGAGTCTGGTTAATTTAGTTAATTAAGTAATTTATGTCCAAGTGTGTCTTGGCCCATTAGGGTTCAGTCTAAAGTCTGTACGCTTCCCCCTTCTCCTATATAAAGGAGGGAGATTCCTCTAATCAAGTATATCGATTTGCCTTCTTTTATTCTTTGACAAGTACATTAGGTGAAGGTGATTCCAAGCATCTTCGCATTTTGCAAAGTGACTAGCAATGAGAGCATCCATGGTATTCCACATAATAGATTGAAGATTCACATCAGCTTGTTCCCATTGTTTTGGACTTTCTCCCCCACAATGGAATGTTATACTTTTTGTAGATAAAGACGAGTAGGGGAACTCCCAAATTATCTTTTATTAATGACCGGGGACTCCTACTTATATTACTTTGGGTGGCGTCCAATACCCATTTGCACAAGGTGGGACTAATCCTAGACTAGTTACTGACTTGACCCTGGATTATATGTATTTACAACTATAATGACTGGGGACTCGTACTTATAGTACTTTGGGTGGCGTCCAATACCCATTTGCACAAGGTGGGACTATTCCTAGACTAGTGGCTGACTTGACCCTATATTATATGTGTTTACAACTATAATACTCCCCCTCAAGTTGGTGCATGTATGTCAAGCACCTAGCTTGTTATGCAAAAATTGAAGCTTAACACCCATTCAACAACTTTTTATATAAATCAGCTAGCTTATCTTCTGACTTGACTTGTAGAAGCTAGATCATCCGGTCTTGGACCTTTTCTCTAATAAAGTGAAAGTCAAAATGTGCTTGGTCATTCAATGAAAAACAAGGTTGGACGCAATACGGAACCATCCTGTATCACAGCTCAACTCCATTCATTCACTCAATGGAAAACAAGCTCTCTAAGAAAGTTACCGATCCACAAGAGCTCACATGTATCCTGCTCTATAGCTCTGTACTCAGACTCAACACTTGACCTGGAAACCACTGGTTGCTTCTTGCTTCTTCATGAAACAAGACTAATGCCAACAAATACACAATAACTAGTGATGAACCTCCTATCAATACTCGATCCTGCCCAATAAACATCTGAATAAGCTTGGACCTTGAAGTGGCCACTCCTGTGAATACCTTTGCCAGGAGCCCTCTTCAAATATATCAGTGTATGGATAACCGCCTCCATATGATCCGAACATTGTTTCTCCATAAACTGACCCACCACACTAGTAGCAAAGGAGATGTCCGGTCTGGTTACTGTCAGATAATTGAGCATTTGAGCTTACCTACTAGATCTTTGTACCTCCATGGGTCTTGGAGAATCTCCTTGATCAACAGGCAAGTGGAATTTAGGATCCATAGGAGCATCAAGTGGTTTGGGCCCTAGCATACTGGTCTGTTAAAGAAGATCCTACATGCCCTTTGAGAGATAACAATACCTTCTTTGGATCCAACAACTTCAGTGACCAAGAAATACTTGAAGTTGGCTAGATCCTTAGTCTGAAATTGACCATACAGAAAATGTTTCAGTTGAGAAATACCATGTTCATGATCAGCAGTGATGACAATATCATCTAGCAACTTCAATGCTCAATAAATACTTCAAGTTGACTAGATCCTTAGTTTGAAACTGACCATTCAGAAAATGTTTCAGTTGAGAAATACCATGTTCATGGTAACAATACCCTCTTTGGATCTAGCAACTTCAATGCCTAAGAAATACTTCAAGTTGTCTTAGTAGTCTGAAACAGGGTTATTGGAAGTTTGGAACCGACCGAACTGGCCGGTTCAATCGGCTAAATCAGGAACTGGTGCCTATAACGGTCCGGGTTTGGCCCCAAACCTGGAAATCCCTTTGAAGCAGTTAAGAGCCGTCGAACCGGTAAGCAGAGCCAGATTTACTTAACCGTCTGGGCCTGACTGATCAGTGATTTGCTGCAGTTTTTGTTAATTTTTTTAATTGTGGCAGGTACATGCTACCCTCCTCCCTTTGCCGCTATTCTTCCTCTTCCCTATCTTTTTCCTTCTTATTCTTCTTTTCCTGTCAATTCAATAGTTTGCTGCTAACATTTTCTTTTGTTATTGGTGCTACTTGCTGCTGCCTTTTTTTGTTGTATTGATCCTCTTGGAATTGCTCCGGTGCCCCTCTTCCTCTTCATCTATTCCCCTAGTAACGTTTCCATATAGCTAAGATATTTTAACTCCGTGCCCAGTCAGTGACAATACAAATGCCTAGTGCTACTGTCTATATTTATTTTCCTATTCGGTTTCCAATATCCTTATGCTAATTCTACTGTGGTATAGCCTCATGTTAATGAAAGTTTATTTGATTACCTGATAATTTGACATAGGAAATGCAATTCCCAATTGAATTATTGCCGTTTCCATGCTAGTTTTTGATATTCTTCTATATTTGCTTGCTTTTTCCTTGGCTTTTCATATATTAGAAAATTATAATAATAATATATGGCGTCATGCTGATGTCACCGGTTGAACCGGTACAACCACTGCTTGAACCAGTGAGCCGAGAACCGAAAGCCTCACCGGTTAGATCCTGATAATCTTGCTAATCATGCTTGGGACTATTGTGGCCGCGTGACTTGTTTAAATCATAGAATCAGGCTTGCATCAGTGCCTGCGGGGATATGAACAATGACCCCACAAGCTTTCGTTCATGCCATAAACCTCACTAGTTAACTGCATCATATGAAGGGAATTGAAGGCTGAAGAAGGAATAGCAGGTACTGGGAATGGCAGTGTGTATAAAGGCGGCAAGTTCTGTAAGTGTGAAAGGCAGAAAACCTTTTTTGTGACATCAAACAAAGAGGCAGCAACATTCTAATCTATGGAGTAGTCAAAGGCTTTGGTTTGGACTCTGACTATGCATGAGGCAGAGTGTTGGCTGCTGATGTAATTTCTTGTGGCATTTTGTTGGCTGGACTAATGTAAGACAAGGGCAGCAAATGGTGATGAGAGTAGATGATGCTTCAACCTCTGCTATAACTAACATCACCCATAGGTATTTGTGGTTGTCATTTGCAGCCAGAGTGGTATGTGTTCATCTTGTGATGGTAAGAAGGTGTAACCGTTGGTTTTAGGAGAGCTGATGTATGAAGAAGAGGGCGAAGTGGACCAGTTGCAGAGGTAACTTGTTAAAATTGTGAGTGAGGAAATTGGAATGTGTCTCCTCAGTGACTTAAGTTTGACTACAGTCCCTGATACTTGATTTGTCTGATTGACAACTTTTCCTGAACAAGTCTCCTTGTTGGCAACATATTAGAGAATCGACCTGACATCAAAGCAACCATATAAATTGGAATAACTTGTAAACAAGATGGATGAAACCAAAATCTTAACTAGTCATCTTGCTAGCTAACATACACCAAATCCCTGTTTAATACTAACAATTCTGTGCCACCTTCCCCTTTTAAAAATACTAGCTAAAAGCACGTGCTAAGCACGTGAATAACGGTTGAATTAACACAATAAAATATCTAATATATATTATTACACGAACAAAATGTGGATGATTATTCATATTTAATTTGAAAAGTGATCTTTTCTCTGGATTCAAAATTATAATAACAACAATAATTACATACATCTTGTTAAAAAATAGCTTGATTAATACCCAGTTGACTCCCTCTAGTATGTACAATCAAAATTTAAATTTAAATATAAAAATATATATTACAAAAAAACCATCGATTAGTACACAAACATATTAAATCAATTGGCATACAAACTTGTTTGGTTAATTAACACACATGCATGTTGTTAGAATAAAAATAATGAATAGACCATTGAGCACATAGTCAAGTTACTGGAGCAAATGCAAATGCATTCGGTCCAATGTTCAAAATTTCGACGAAATGGTCGAAATTTCTGTTTCCAGGGCAATCGGACATCGAAATTGACTGGCGAAACTCTCGAAACAGGCAGATCATCAGATTTTTTTTTCTACTTTTTCATATACTATGTACTACCTAGAGCATATTTTTTTGCACAATTTTGTGTCTTTAAGTCTATATATTGTGCTTGCAAACTATAATGACTTAATTCATCGATTTCACCATTATAAAATTGACATCAAAAATCCCCATCGAAACAGTTCAGGGTCATTCACTAAAAAATGACGAGACCCCACCCCCACGTATGCAATATGAACTATTATTACATATTTGAGTAGATCTACACTAGTAGATCATTCTGGTAAAATTTCATAAATTAATTTGTTTATTTTGCCGTCGAAACGCCAGGAACGCATTTATCAAAAATTTTGTCAAAATTTGTCGAAATTTCTGTTTCTGTGGCCACCGAAACGGCATCCAAATCGGACATTTTCTTCCTTGATTCGGTCAATTGACCACTTGATTCCCTCCAACTTGCAGTGTGTATGTATCAAAATCAAAATCAAAATTATATTTTCTGTTGAATTCATGTTGACCATTGTATTAACATGCACTAATCTATATAAAACATCTATATTAAATACCAACTCTGTAAGTAGACATAAATTCTAGACCAGTCAAAACTCAGACAAAATGTTTGAACACAGAGACGGACTGAAGCCAGTGAGTAACCAAGCAAGCAAGTAGCTAGATTGCCAAACAATTGAATACGACAAAAATACCCAAACCTACAATACGAAAACATTAACAAAAAGTTATATATACGGTACTACTTTCAATTTTTATGGCTCAAATGTGAATTGGATATTGGGTCTTCCAGTATGTTGCCACACATGAATAGCGGATGGCAGCTAGTGCAGCCTGCCACCGTTGTTGTGTAAAGCCATGCGGAATCTGTTTGTAACACATAGCCGGAGACACGTATTGGACTCTGAAAAAGGTGAGTAGAATAAATAACTGAATCGAGAAAAGTAGGAAGCAAGCAAGTAAACAGGTGAAGTAGCAAGACCGACAGACAGGAGACTGTCACTTGTTATAGGTAATATAGATGCCTGCAGTTTCATCAATTCTTTCCAGTGTATATGGCAGAAGCCTACATAAAATGTCACTTGTGGCAGCATTAAGCAAATAATTTTTGTTCCATGGATAGCTTTTGTTCTACCACTCTGCTAAAATGATAGTAGAATATATTAATCTAAATATCCCAGTCAAAAACTAACTTTCTGAATTACGTTATTGTTTCCCCAAAGCTTTTGCCTGGATCTCCATTTCAACTCGATTCTGTTTTTCCCGTCTTAGTCCCCAACGATATGGGACTCAAATACATATAGACAAACTAGGAATAGGTGTGTGCTATCCCCCATCTAAGACATACCATGCCCCTTCCTCCCTTTTTCATAGTTACCATTACCAGCCCTAAAAGAAACAAAATCCGACAGGGGTATCAGTGATGAAAGCTGAATGTAACACAGTAGCTAGCAATTCATTATTGAAAGCTTCCAATTTGTTATTTTGTATTCCTATACATGATGTAAGTGAAGAGTTGTATTCCTTGGTCATATCGTGATCTAATATATGCCACGAAGTTTGGTATCATATTTGTAAACACTAAACATGAATGCGTTTTATATGTTTCAGGTAGATGATACAGAGGTTATCAATTTTCTTCTCTCAACTGAAATCATACCGCTTTGTCTGCGCACAATGGAGATGGGCAGTGAATTATCAAAGACGGTGAGTTCTCATTTCATTTTTTTTAAAAGAACCTAGTAAACGAACACGGGAACATGTAGATGCACATGAAAAATTGTATATGTTCACTTTCTGTTAGATTTGATCTTTTATTAAACAAAAATATGAAATTATCACTATCTTACACTGTACACGTCATAGGGAAAGCAATGCAATTGTTCTATTTTGTAAGCTTTGTAGATTAAACTTCACTGTTTGGGAAATCGGTCTGTATGACTGCACTCCTGCTTATGCCTATGCAGTCACCGTACCACACCACATCTTGCTAATTGGTCCACTAAGCGGTATTCGGTTGTATGCTACGAAGCACAAATACGGATACGGGTACGGGTACGGTACGGGGATACGACAATTTTTGAAAATATAGGATACGGGTACGGCGTGGATACGTCAATTTTTTTTAAAATTTATTTAAAATGTTAGCAAAAAAATACCAATATATCTTAAAAAATAGAATAAGACAATCTCATTTCATTCTCAAACCACAATATATCAGGGGGAGTCTAGAGTTGGGGACTGACATGGTTTTGGAATTTTAAGGGATCACGTGAGTGGTGTGCCGCTCCCTTGACTACTAAATGGACTGGCGATGTCCGAGATGCATTGAGGTTGTATCCTGCTAATGAAAAATGGGATACAAATTAAGAAGTATATTCTGTACGTATAAGAGTATCTAGGGAGTATTGGTATCATATATGTACTCAGTACTGGTAGGACACCTATTTTGGAGTATCGGTGCTTCATAGGGGGAGACAAAAGGCTGGGGATGCAATGTTTATCTATAAAGGAGATAAAAAATATAAATCTAGATGAAATCCAGAATAAACCACATTGGATTTAGTTACCAAAACAAGCGGCATGTTAACCAACAACACTAAACTAAAGCCCTTCAGAGAATGTGGAGGACATCAACACGCATAAAACTTGCACCTCATCCAGGGAAAGCATCTAAAAGTACCATGTATAGGTCAGTAAACTGGTTTGCAATAAAGAACCAAGTAAAAATTGAAAAACCACTAGAGGGGGGGTGACTAGGGTTTTAAAATTAATTTAACAATTATTTGACTCAAACAACCACAAATGAAAAAGCAAGAAGGAGAGAAGGGATTTAGAGTGGTTCGTACCTTAGCAAATACTAAGGTAGTCAGTCCACTACCCGGTTGCTTACCCAACCGGGATTTGGAAAGTATTTATTTTATTACCTTCTCAAGGAATTACACAAAATACAATACTTTCTTACACCCCTTTGAACAACCTTCACTTTGAAGTAGATGCACCAACTCGAGGTAGCCTAGCCTTCCTCTTTGAAGTAACCTCCCGTTGCACCAGCCTTCTTGAAGTAGTTCAAAGTCTCCTTCTTCACCAACAAGATCACGACCCTCTCCAATCCGCAGCCTCCAACCTAGGAGTAGCAAGGAGAGTACAAGCAATGAAAGTGAACAAGAAAGGAAAATGGAAATTACAACTTATCCTTTGAAGCACAAGGCTTGATTTTCCTATATCAAACGTATAGATCTCCTAACCAATGTATATGGAAGTGTGATTGCTGTGGATAGGAGATACTAGCCTATAGGACACGAAATTAGAGCAAGGAGAAGAGTAGCCAATTGCAAGTATTGCTCAATTGCTCAAAACAGGTTGCTAATGCAAGTGTATGCTCAAAGATTGCTCAAGTGTAGAATAAGTGAGTTTAGGTGTCCTAAGGCATGTCCTATTTATAGAGATGACCTACAAGTGCTTAAGGACGTTCTAGACACTTTCTAGGGGGTTCTAAGTGCTTAACTAGCCGTTAGGTACACTTTTAGTTGCTTTAGCAACGACTAGTAATTAATTCTGCAAGTGCTGTCAGAACCCATCTCGGTCGAGGAATTGTCGACCGAGATACCTACTCGGTCGAGGGTTTGTCGACCGACAGGCTCTCTGGAGCAAGTGTTTGCAACGTTCATCTCCAACTGCCAACTACCTTGTCAGCTGTGTCTAACGGCTACCTGGGTCTTTCTCGGTCGAGAAGCTTGTCGACCGAGAGTGTCTCGGTCGAGGAATTTGTCGAACGAGATTGACACTGTTTCAATGTTTCAAGTAAAGTGTCAAGTGTGTATGTGAGTGTGCATATGTGACATTATTGAAGGGGATGACCTATCTAAATGTAGTGATTAGTTAGGAAAGATCTAACACTTAATTTACATGATGTCTAAGTACTTGTACATTATATATTTGTACAAGATTTACAATTGATTACATTCATGAAATTAAAACAATCTAGCTTATAGATCTTCCATAATATTTGTCATCCACCTTATTCCTGCAACACTCAAGTAGCACGTTAGATCAACAAGAATGAAATGTTTGTCATTATCAAAACAAAGGGATTTACTGATGTCCATTTAGCCAACAATCTCCCCCTTTTTGAAGATGACAAACATTTCCAAAATATAAATCAACTCATTTTTAAGATAAGTGTAGTTTCATACCTGAAGTTTACTTTGTGAATTTCTTCTCTTGTTTATAAAATGTGTGCTTATTATTCCCCATGAATTATAGAACATGAAATCCAATTCTTTAGGGAATATAGCAACTTTCAATGTAAAGCCAAGATTTATGAAACTCATTGATTGAGTTTTGCACAATTACTAAGTTTTAAGATTTATTTTGATTTCTCCCCCTTTGTCATTTCAAAAAGATATCCGTTAAAAACAAGAAAACTCCCCCTTAATTAGATGTCCCATCAAATCCAATGAAAAAGATGTCCATTTAAAAAAAAAATAATTCAAATAAGAACATTTTTAAGAAGCACAAATATCAAAGAAAACATCTTCTAAAGGAGTGATAAGCAGTTGCTTCCTTATTTTGTTGAATTGGTCTAGTGGAAGCGGTTTTGTAAAAATATCAGCCAATTGATCTTCCGTATCAACATGATGAAGAGAAACATGATTCTTAGAGATATGATCCCTTAAAAAATGATGACGGATTTCAATATGTTTAGCTCGGCTGTGTAAAATAGGATTGTGTGCTAAGTTTATAGCGCTTGTGTTGTCACAAAAAATAGGCGTAGATGAAAGAGTAAAACCATAATCGTGTAACACTTGTTGCATATAAAGTACTTGAGCACAACAAGATCCGGCTGCCATATATTCAGCTTCAGTTGTAGAGAGAGCAACCGTGTTTTGTTTCTTGCTAAACCAAGATACTAAAGCTCTTCCTAACAAGAAACAACCACCACTAGTGCTCTTGCGGTCAAGTCGACAACCAGCATAATCAGCATCAGTATAAGCTTTAAAATCCAAGGATTCCCCTTTTGGGTACCATAAGACAAAACATGTGGTGCCGGCTAAGTATCGAAGAATCCGTTTAACTGCTTGAAAATGAGAGTGCATGAGTTGTGATTGAAATCGAGCACAAAGACCAACAGAAAACATGATGTCCGGTCTAAAAGCGGTTAAGTAAAGCAAACTACCAATCATGGCTCTATATAAGGAATCATCAATAGGTTCCCCATTTTCATCCTTATCAATTTTAATAGAGGTAGCCATAGGAGTAGTAGCATGTTTGCACTGATCCATCCCAAAACGTTTTAAGAGTTCTTTAGTATACTTTTCTTGGCTTAAAAAATCCCGGCAGGCGTTTGTTTAATTTGGAAACCAAGAAAGAAAGTTAGTTCACCCATTAGGCTCATTTCAAATTCTTTTTGCATAATGTCACTGAATTGTGTGCACAATGATTCATTTGAAGCTCCAAAAATAATGTCATCAACATATATTTGAACAACTAGAAAATCAGATGTATATGTTTTGAAAAATAAAGTAGAATCTGAATTTCCAATAAAAAAACCATTATCAAAAAGATATGTCTTGAGCCTTTCATACCAGTTCCTAGGTGCTTGTTTTAAACCATAAAGTGCTTTCTTAAGTTTATAAACATAGTCACCTTTTTCCGGTATTTCAAAACCAGGTGGTTGGGCAACATACACTTCTTCTTGAATGATTCCGTTTAGAAATGCACTTTTTACATCCATTTGGTAGAGTTTGATGTTTTTATGTGTAGCAATAGCTAGTAACATTCTAATAGCTTCAAGTCTTGCTACTGGTGCATACGTTTCATCAAAGTCTATTCCTTCTTGTTGATTATATCCTTGTGCTACTAACCAAGCTTTGTTCCTTATTACTTCCCCTGCCTCATTAAGCTTATTCCTAAAAACCCATTTAGTTCCAATGATGGTTTTATCTTGTGGTTTAGGAACTAAATCCCATACATCATTTTTAGTGAATTGGTTTAATTCTTCTTGCATTGCTATTATCCAATAGTCATCTTTAAGAGCTTCAGATACCTTCTTAGGTTCAATAATAGAAACAAAGGCCATGTTTGCAACATCCTTAAACGAAGAACGAGTTTTGACTTTATCATTAGGATTCCCAATAATTAATTCTTGAGGATGATCCTTAATGAGTCTAGGTATAGATTGTGTGTCAGCTTTGTCATTGCTTGTAATATTTTTCTCACTATCATTGGGTATGGATAAGTTTTCGAATTGATGAGTGAGATCAACTATTTCAGGATTTTCTGATTTTGGCTCTTCATGAAAAGAAATATGAATAGATTCCTCAACTTTTCTAGAAATAGTGTTGTAGACTCTAAATGCTTTGCTAGATGTAGAATATCCCAAAAAGAATGCTTTATGTGATTTAGAATCAAACTTATCTCTATCCTCTTTAGTGTTTAAGATATAGCATGTGGATCCAAAGGTATGGAAATAGTCAACTCTAGGTTTCTTAGTATGTATTATTTCATATGGTGTTTTCTTCAAATATAAGTGAACAGTTACTCTATTTAACACATAGCATGCGGTGTTTACAACTTCAACCCAAAAAGTTTTAGGTGTGTTATGTTCGAGCATCATAGTCCTAGCCATTTCTTGTAGTGATCGATTTTTCCTTTCAACTATACCATTTTGTTGTGGAGTGCGTGGAGTAGAAAAGTTGTGAGTGTATCCTTGAGATGTGCAAAATTCTTCAAATAAATGATTTTCAAATTCTCCACCATGATCACTTCTAATGGTACATATTTTGTTTTGTAATAGATTTTCAATCTTGGAACAAAATTTTATAAAGACATGAATAGTGTCATCTTTGGTTGCAAGAAAATGTACCCATGTATATCTACTATAATCATCAACAATAACAAAACAATATCTTTTGCCACCAATAGATTGTGTCCTCATAGGTCCAAATAAATCCATATGAATCAATTCTAATGATCTACAGGTGCTGAGTACATGTTTGGGTTTAAAAGAGGTTTTTGTTTGTTTACCCAAGGTACATGGTTCACAATTTTCAACTTGATCAAAAGATAAATTAGGCAAACCACGAACAAGATCATATTTAACTAACTTTTTGATAACATGTGAACTAGCATGTCCTAACTTTTTATGCCATAGTTAGAAAATATTTTCATTTGCAAGTAAGTATTTTCCTACTACAGATTTCATAGAGTTAGGTCTAAGAAGATAAAGGTTTCCAACTCGTTTTCCTTCATAAACTACATTTGTAGTGTTTTCTATTAATAACTTGCAGCATTTTTTGTTAAATAAAACATCATATCCACTGTCACATAATTGACTAACACTTATTAAATTATGGTGCAAACCATCAACGAGTAAAACATTCTTTATTTTGAGGTTTGTACCAATGTTACCTATTCCAACGATTTTACCTTTGCCATTATCTCCAAAGGTGACTGTTCCACTCTTCTTTTCTTCAAAAGTTTGAAACGCATCCTTGTTTCCGGTCATGTGTTTTGAACATCCACTGTCGACCACCCAATCCTCTTGAGTGTCTTCATCATCTTCTCTTGCCATTAGACATTCCACCTTTTCTTCTCCACTTTCACTCTCACTTGACTCGTCCCATGCAGCTTTATAAGCTTTTTCTCCCTTCTTTTTGTGTGAGCTTTTCTTTCCTTTCTTTGCTTTAGGGCATTCATTTTTGAGATGTCCTTTCTTTCCACACTCAAAACACCTAGGAGGAGATGAAGAACTAGAAATTTTGTTAGATCTAAATCTTTTATATTTCTTACCATTGACAATCAAGGCTTCTTCTCCTTCTTCACTTGACTCATCACTTTCCGGTGTAATGATTTTTGAAGCTTTTAGAGCCACATCCTTCTTTTTCCCTTGTTGTAGTTCACGTTCTCTTCTTTCTTCTTCTTCTAGGGTTGCTTCATGAGCTTCTAGGTTGCCAATGAGTTGTTCCATCCTCAGTCGGGTGAGGTCATTTGCTTCTTCAATGGTCGTTACCTTGGGCTTGTATTTGGGAGGAAGTGATCTAAGAATCTTTGACACTTGATCTTCCTCACTAATAACTTTACCTAAAGCATTCAAACCATTTACAATAGAAGAGAATTTTGCATACATATCACTAATAGATTCATTCAGATCCATACGGAACTGTTCAAACTTTTGTTTAAGCATTCCAATTTTAGAATTCTTAACTTGAACAGTCCCTTCATAAGTTATGGAAAGTCTATGCCAAATTTCATAGGCTGTTTCACAATTTGATATCCTATTAAATTCTCCTACTGAAATTGAACAATAGAGAATACTTACAGCCTTTGCATTCATTTGAGCCGACTTTACCGTATTGGTGTCCCAAGCTGCATATTCCACTTGAGGAAGCTCATAGGGGGTTGACACCATCCTCCATAGATCCCAACTAATCCCTTGGAAATAAAATTGCATTCTTCTTTTCCAGTAGGTGTAGTTAGTTCCATCGAATGCCGGAGGTCTAGCCACAAGTGTCCCTTCAAGGTTGAGGTTGTTGAGCAACCCGTCACCCATTCTTCAAGACTTGGTTAGAGTTCCTTGAAGCCTGCTCTGATACCAATTGAAAAACCACTAGAGGGGGGGGGGTGAATAGGGTTTTAAAATTAATTTAACAATTATTTGACTCAAACAACCACAAATGAAAAAGCAAGAAGGAGACAAGGGATTTAGAGTGGTTCCTACCTTAGCAAATACTAAGGTAGTTAGTCCACTACCCGGTTGCTTACCCAACCGGGATTTGGAAAGTATTTATTTTATTACCTTCTCAAGGAATTATACAAAATACAATACTTTCTTACACCCCTTTGAACAACCTTCACTTTGAAGTAGATGCACCAACTCGAGGTAGCCTTCTTGAAGTAATTCCAAGCTCTCCCTTGAAGTAGCCTTCCTCTTTGAAGTAACCTCCCGTTGCACCAGCCTTCTTGAAGTAGTTCAAAGTCTCCTTCTTCACCAAGAAGATCACGACCCTCTCCAATCCTCAGCCTCCAACCTAGGAGTAGCAAGGAGAGTACAAGCAATGAAAGTGAACAAGAAAGGAAAATGAAAATTACAACTTATCCTTTGAAGCACAATGCTTGATTTGCCTATATCAAGCGTATAGATCTCCTAACCAATGTATATGGAAGTGTGATTGCTGTGGATAGGAGATACTAGCCTATAGGACACGAAATTAGAGTAAGGAGAAGAGTAGCCAATTGTAAGTATTGCTCAATTGCTCAAAACAGGTTGCTAATGCAAGTGTATGCTCAAAGATTGCTCAAGTGTAGAATAAGTGAGTTTAGGTGTCCTAAGGCATGTCCTATTTATAGAGATGACCTACAAGTGCTTAAGGACGTTCTAGACACTTTCTAGGGGGTTCTAAGTGCTTAACTAGCCGTTAGGTACACTTTTAGTTGCTTTAGTAACGGCTAGTTAATTAATTCTGCAAGTGTTGTCAGAACCCATCTCGGTCGAGGAATTGTCGACCGAGATACCTACTCGGTCGAGGGTTTGTCGACCGACAGGCTCTCTGGAGCAAGTGTTTGCAACGTTCATCTCCAATTGCCAACTACCTTGTCAGCTGTGTCTAACGGCTACCTGGGTCTTTCTCGGTCGAGAAGCTTGTCGACCGAGAGTGTCTCGGTCGAGGAATTTGTCGACCGAGATTGACAATGTTTCAATGTTTCAAGTAAAGTGCTAAGTGTGTATGTGAGTGTGCATATGTGACATTATTGAAGGGGATGGCCTATCTAAATGTAGTGATTAGTTAGGAAAGATCTAACACTTAATTTACATGATGTCTAAGTACTTGTACATTATATATTTGTACAAGATTTATAATTGATTACATTCATGAAATTAAAACAATCTAGCTTATAGATCTTCCATAATATTTGTCATCCACCTTATTCCTGCAACACTCAAGTAGCACGTTAGATCAACAAGAATGAAATATTTGTCATTATCAAAACAAAGGGATTTACTGATGTCCATTTAGCCAACAAAAATTCATGATTAGACATGGAAATTTGTTCAAAAGAACTAACATCAAGGGAACAACTGTCACAACTTTGCTGCTAGCTGCAACTTATCAGAGAGGGTTGAGACATGAACTAGTGTTGGGTGCTAATGGAGGCAGGACATATCCATAATTTTTTCTTCTAGTTTTTACTAGTTGGATACGGCCCGGGTACGACATGGATACGGCTTAAAAGTATCCGGTATGTATCTGGGAGTATCCATGGAGTATTGGTATCAAATACGGATTGTATACGGGTATGACACCTATTTTGGAGTATCCGTGTCACGTAGGTCGTATGTACTCCGCTTCGCTGATTACGTGGCTGATTAAACTCTGCTTTTTGAAACGCCAATGACTTATTCCCATACATTATATATATTGTTTAGGAAGCATGGTACTTGTAACTTACGTATACCGGCCATTAAAATGGTATGTGCAAAATCTATAATTAAATCCTGCCATATGGATTTAATTAACTTTGTTTGATTATATGCATATAAAAAATTACAGCCATATCCCGTATATATCATGAGACATTGCTATATTTCATTATGCAATGGTTGCTGCAATTTCTACAATTTACTATTGATTATAAAGCATACATCTTCCCTCATTACTTGATCCATGAATGTTAGATTGTGGTGATTTTAATACACGTGGCGTTACATGTATACATCAAATTTATAAGGTTGGATTATTCATTACTATTTAAAATGACGTTGAATTATGATGGGTACATATAAACTACATGTACTCATGCATACAATTCTCTTGGACACACACACACACACACACACACACACACACACACACACACACACACATATATATATGTGTGTGTGTGTGTGTGTGTATGGATATGTACATTTCATTATATATTCAATATACAACCTTATAGTTATATGTATCTTTGGAAAATGACAATACTGGCAATGTTCCCTGTATATTTTTTACTGATAGACAGGCAAACCCCTCTCCTACATATAGGAGAGGAAGCAGGTACAAGGAAGCAAGCGCAACTCTAACAGACTAGGAGTCCAAACACTAATGGGCCAAGTAGACTTGTGTACATATACAAAATAAATAAATACAATAAATAACTAATACACTCTACAATATCCCATTTTAATATATAAATTTTTTTATACACATTTGTATATTTATAGTGTACATGTTGATATGTTCATATGCATACAAAAATGTATAATACAAACATATGATGCAGTTAACTAGTGAGGCATGGGACATGGTACATGATGATTTCCAAAAATATAAGATACGGATAAATATATCTATAATAATGCATCTACACATTCCACACATATTTATACAATTATGTCTACATTTTGATAAGTCACATCATCACATATCTACGCTCTACACATATATTACATTTATATAGATACATTTCAATATATATATGTGTGTGTGTGTGTGTGTGTGTATATATATATACATATATATACGCATAGATATATATATATATGTATATATATATATATATATATATAAATATAAATAAATAAATAAATATATATATATATATATATATATATATATATATAGAGAGAGAGAGAGAGAGAGAGAGAGTCAGGCTAAAATACACTCGAGTGTAACAGAGGCCAAATACACTCAAGTCGTTTTTCATCATGCAACTTTATTTTGAAAATGTAAACCATTGATTTTTTTAAATATCATATGAACATACTACATATGAAATTTGAGCTCATTCGGACACTTAGAGATTATGCATCTAATGGCGAAAAATTATACAATTCAATTTCGCTTTGTGCGTCGGTTTTGTTGGTCATGAAAGAGTGACTTAGAAAATTTCAAATGAGCTCAAATTTCAAATGTTGCCTGTATTTGTTACAAAAATGAATATCAACAATTTGTATTTGTCAATAAAAGTTTCCAGATATGCAAACACCACTTAAGTGTAAGGTGCGATCTGTACACTCAAGTGTATTCTAGCCTGACTATATATATAACACATTAGATATATTTTTACATATATTAACATGTCATTCTTGCATATTAATATATTTACATTTAAATATATATATAATATATATGTAGTTGCATAATCTACATTTTGAATATATCTTTTTATATGCTCAAAATATCATTTGACGGCTATTTATAATTATTATTTAAAAAAATATCATCTTCGGCGGAAATTTTGACAAATTCATTCCTGACATTTCAACGACCAAATGATCGAATTATTTAAAGAAAATTTACTAGAATGATATACTAGTGTAGATCTACTCAAATATGCATAATATTTCGTATTAGATATGTGGGGGTGGGGTCTCCTCATTTTTGAGTGAAGGACCCTAAACTGTTTCGATGGGGAATTTTGATGCCAGTTTTTGATGATGAAATCAACGAATCAAGTCATCATAGTTTGCAAGCACAATATATAGACTTAAAACATAAAACCGTGTAAAAAATATGCTCAAGGTAGTACATAGTACATGAAAAAGAAAAAAAATTCAATGATCAATGTGTTTCTACAGTGTATTTCGATGTTGCCATTAGTATGGAAAAAAATGTCGAAGTTTGACCATTTTGTCAAAATTTTGAACATTGGGTTAGTATATAGTTAATTATATATATGTATTTATGTATATGTATAGTCTATATATGTAATATATACAAATAAAAAAGTGCCTAGGAACGCCTAGGCCTCCGACTAGGTGTCTAGGCGGCTAGGCTGTTTGACATCCCTAGGCAACGCCTGGCCGCCTAGATAACCTAGGCAGAGAGGGTTGAGACAGGGGCTGGTGTCAGGTGCTAAATGAGCCATGCCAAACTCGGTTTTTGTTTTTCAAGTTTCTACCAGCTGGATACGGCCCAGATATAGCATGATACGGTTTGAGAGTATCTAATACATATCCTGTAGTATCCACAGAGTAATGTATTGGTATCCAATGTGTATCAGTTACGGGTAATGCACATGATTTGGAATATCCATGCTTCATAGGTTTTAAGTGACGAATATAGATTGCCTTGTTTGTAGGGGTAAACGCTGTAGTTATGAAGACCATAGCTATGACCCATGAGAATTTGTTGGGAGAACTGTCTATTTAAAGGGGCCTTGGTTTTGGGACGAGAGGAAAAAAGATAAAAACAAGGAAAAACGTCGTTATTGTATATATTAGAAAACAGTCTATCGAGAGGGGAGAGAGGGATTATTCTCTTTATTTTGAAGAAAGGGTAGCATTTATATTAGGCATTGATTTCAGACAATTGTATTTAGATGTTGATCTGAGCTGTCTAATATTTGTAACGGTCAGGTCATGAAAAGTAATTTTAAGAGATCCACGCCCATGTCACTTCTAAGTTGAACATTGCACTTGTTCTTTTGATGATGTTCATCAATGTGCCACGTCAATTTTCTCTTAGCAACACTTTGAGGGTGGAGAGTTTTCTCCCTGTTTTCATGTATAATTTTGTGATAGAAATCACTGCCATCTGTTGGTTGACCTTAGTTTGTGGATGTATTAGGCAGCTTCTTGAGTAAACAAGTTTATCAAGGTGGTAGGCGATGGTCTCCACTTTTAGAGCCCTAAACTGCCTATGCACATTAGTTTTTGTTCTTTAGATTCTAATTTTAAAATATCTTACTTAGTTTACAGTTTACACTTTATATTTATATATCTATGCCTGACTTTGAAATTTCTACACATGCACAAAATATACTCATATGTGGCTGTAAGCACTTGCAGATACTACTTAATCTGTTCTAAATTGACCTGAATTAAACTAAAATCACACTTGAGTTGCCCACTTAATCAGATACACAAACTAACCTAAATCACATCTAAATTGACCCAATTTTCCTAAATCAGACCTAAATTGACCCTAATCGTACCTAAATTGATCTAAACTAGATCACACTGACCCAGCCAGCGCCCGACCCACACAGGACCTGATATACCCCTTTCAGTGCGTATCGGTAGATCAGGTCGGTGCCTCATTTATGGCCGGACTACTGCGATTGCTGCGTCTACTAATTTAGTAATGCTGTGGATCTGGCTGTGGTTACTTGTATTCTTTCCATTATACTGCTCTATGTCTAGTATAAAGGTGCTCTAGCACTGACTGAGTAGAGGCATGCCATACTATAATTAAGACAATACAAGATTTTTTATGAGATGGAAGTGGTCTATTAATGGAGTGTTAATCTCAAGTCCCAATTTGCAAAAACATTTTTTGCTGCCTGTTTGTCATATAACTTTTAATACAATGATGTTGCTGTCAGATTTGGTATTAGAAGTCATTTCTGGAATTCTGTTGCTATGCTTGCATGATTTCGTTCTCATCCACAACCAGTTAGCAGGGGCAATACTTGAAGAATTCATTGTACATACTCTTTATTTATAAACATGGTGGATATGATACCTGTAATATATGTAAGGTTCCTAGGTTAGAATATGCTCCATAGGGCATCTTGAATTGGTTCTCTATGACTAAATGCAAGGTTCCTAGGGTATCATCTCCAAGACTAAGACAATCATGTTTGGCCAAGCAGTCTTATGCTTACCACTTCAGCAATTATTTAAAATCATTAACAGTGGTCTTCCTTGCAAATTATTCTAGATTTTTGCAATTGTGATTTTAAAAAGATATTTTGGCATTCTGTTTGCAGGTCGCGACTTTTATCGTTCAGAAAATCCTTTTAGATGACGTGGGCTTGCGCTATATTTGTGCAACAGCAGAACGCTTTTTTGCAGTTGGACGTGTTCTTGGGTCTATGGTTACATCCCTTGCAGAGCAACCGTCTGCCAGACTTTTAAAGCATATAATTCGCTGTTATCTACGGCTTTCTGAAAATTTAAAGTTGGTTCCACAAAAATCTCAGTGGTTCATTTCTATATAGCGTCAATTTTCAAGCCTCTATTTCTCATATCCTCTATATTGATTTTTTTTTAAAATAAATTTAGGGCATGTGTAGCTCTGAAGAGTTGCCTACCAGACATGTTAAAAGACGGAACCTTCATCAGCTGTCTTCGAGTGAGTAGTGTACAAGTACTAATCAAATTCTAGATGTAGCTGTATTTATTTTGAGCTGCTCTACTATTATGAATTATGGTAGGCTCCCGCCAAAACTGCATTGCTGTGACAATATATCCTTTGTTCTGTGTTTACTATTACTGTTAGCTTATCTGATAGCTCTTTTACTAATGTAAAGTATAAGCGAATGCCTCGACCTGACAAGTGATTTAATGTTCTAGGATGACCAAACAACTAGGAGATGGCTTCAGCAGCTACTACATAATGTGAATTCTGCACCCAGGGACGCTGGTCTCCAGGCCGAGCTCTAGATAACGTCGGCTAGTTAATGAGAGACAGAATCAATCTGCATACGGTGGGAAGAATAATTGTTCTGCCATCTATTTTAGTGGCCTTCTCGATTTAGGAAGTAATACGTTCCGAGTAAGTTATCAGCCGCAGTTGAGTCACATTTAGAAAGTTGTGCAGATCTGCGGGTTTTACAGCGATTTGTGCTTCGAGTAAAGAACCCGAGGATGAAATTGTATAGTGGATTGTTGTGTAGAACACGTATATGCTGCTATTTTTTGGCTAGAGGCATTGAGTACTCTAGATTAAAACTACAAGCCAAGGCAACCTAACATTTCTGTCATCTATTTCATGCTTGGATTGAAGAATCCCAAGTTTGAGTTATATAGTTGCAGAATCTGTTGGTGACTTTGTTCGGACTGACTTAGATCGGGTAAAGCCGACCAGCTGCAGTGGCCTAACAGTAATCCCCGTCCCCCTCCATGTCTACAGTACTGAACAAACTATTTTAGTAATGCCATAGTGAAAGTGCACTTCTAATGTATGTCTATATTTACTCTTTGAGGGGTTTTACACTGCAAGAGCACGTAATAGGTATATTAATAGTAGTCTACGTGAAAAATCCAAATTGGAACAATTTTTAAGCTAGGTAATTCTTTTCGCAGGTGTGCATTGTTTTCAATCCTTTAATCTTACTACTGAAGTATATTGTGGATGTTTATCTAAGGCCTAGTTTGGGAGAAAATTTTCAGAATGCCGCAGTCTTGTACACGGTAAGAGCTGTTGTATACTCAGTAAGTGGTGATTATAAATACAATATTATTCAAGTTTAATAGCTAAAAGTAGCATTCGTAAAACATAGTCAAAATTGATGGACTTTCTGACAACCACGTTTCTGTTGCGACGGGGTTCACGGGCGGAGCTCAGGCACATCATCTTTGCAGAAAAAACTATTTAACTGAGGAGCTGAAATATCACCGATACAGAATTTCTACATTAAATACCGGCAGTCTTAAAGTCGGCGCACGCAAACGGCCCCTAAGTTTCTTGTGGTGTTTTGTTGAGATTTGAAGTATACGGGTCTGCTATTCAGCCCAACCTCCTTTAAATGTCCGTCTAGTTTCACAGAATCCAGTGATCTTGACAATATGCATTTCACCCCTTGAATGTTGCACTAGCATTCCAAAACGGGGTCGACACTTGGATCAAGATATTATGGCCTGAGGATAGCACGTATGGAGTGTGGATCATTAATCAAAGCTAAACTAGTTTTTTGATGTTTTTTCCTTTGATTACCAGTATGGATATACAATTTTGACATTCATTGTACCTATTGGAAGAAGCAAAACAAGAGAGTCAATAGTTCATAATGTGATCAAAGCATTGTTTGACGCATACATAGTGTCTTCTTTTTACTCAAATCTAGATCGAATGGGAACTTTCCAATTTTTGCATCATGGTCATCCTCATAAATGCTGGGCTTCAATTAGCTGTAGAGGAGTAGATCTTTCCCCGATATTCAGGGACGGCAATATTAACCATTCCATCTATACCTGATCCACCTCCGAACTGAACTGCACCAATTTAATCGGTTTCTTCAGCGACCATTGTAAATTGGATACCCGCACATAGCGTCCAACTCTATGGATCAGAGGAGCGGATGTCCACATCATCTAAAACTTCGTTATCAAGTGATTCGCCTGCATTGCATCCTTCAACTTGGCTCTTCTCCATCTTATACCCAACATCATCCTCAACCCTAACCGGTCCAGGAAGTAGTGCCTGAACTCCTCGCTCCTCTCCTCCACCCAGATCCGCCCTGATGCATCCTCGGTGCGGTCACCTTCATAGGGCCACAGTCTAGTCTTCACCGGCGAGGGCAAGTTCTCCACCTGGCATGGGCCCCTGCCACCGCGTAAGAGCACTTCCAACAACTGTCTCTCAACCTCTGAGATATTATCGGCGACCTTTCCCTCCTGATGCCTGTTGTCGCTGAAGTTAAAGGCCACGCCGCCGCCGCCAGAATCATTCATTGTTCTCTGCCGGTTTGTGCAACTGTTGTCATTTGAACGGACCGAGGGTTCATGTACAGGGGCGGTGCTTGTGGCCATGAGAAGGGAGCTGCTGCAGGCCGGTAAGCTCATGGCGGCTAAGGTGAAAATGTTCGAACTTGTATGTAGATGCCGGCTAAGGGCCTGTTTGGTAGGGTGTAGTCCGCTGACAAAGTGCGTGTTTGATGTATATTTTTACATTGCGAACTCACATAATTACACCCTACTACACCCAACCAAACTAACCATAAGGTGAAAATGTTCGAACTTGTATGTAGATGCCACCGCCGGGACGGGGCTGGACTGCCGAGGAGGCGAGACGGATGGTAGGGGAACTCGTTGTCGGAGGGAATGCAGCCACTGCGCCATGCCCGCCTGGAAGATACTTCAAGTTGGATGATAGCTCGCAGTCTCCGCTGAGCTCCTTGGCAAGGGCTCCCCCGACACTCTGGCGCATGCTTGTCGGAGTCCCGTGGAAGAAGACTGCATGGCAGTGATGTACATTGGAGAGGAGAAATCAGCCCGCCAATACGTGGGTACCAGGTTCATGTGCCTGGAAACAATTATAGTATCAATTCTCTTATGTATTGAAGACAACGAAGAGATAATTTTGTTAGTCACTGGTACATTTTCGAGGGAGCATACAGCTATTGGCCATGAGGACTGGATACAGTTTATCATGGTCATCCTATCTTTAACATCCACCTACCTGCTAATGCTACGGACATCCACATGCCGGTAAGTTAATGGATGCGGACGGAAGATGGATGGTGGATATAGAGATCCGTAAATTGCCATCACTACCGTTACCTGTCATTTTGATAGCAAACTTGTGCAACAAAACCATCCATGATGCATGTGACCTGTAATCAAGTGAAATTCATTGCCCAAAACCAAAGGGTGATTAACTTGGCCTCTATCCCATAATCCACTTGCTCATAGCTCATATCTATATAAGAGCATCCATAATACGCAATCTTCACACCCCTATGCGGGCAAGCTCTTGCTTTTGGTTTGGTGGGTTGTTTGGAGACACTATGCCTGCGTTTGGCACAGGACTGAGATTCTAAAATCTAGACTGGGTTAGTCGGGGTTAGTCTGGATTCCGGGGCTGGGGTAGTCAGGATACAGTCTGATTTTGTTTGGAAACCCAGTCTGATTCTGGTCAGCTGGTCAGATTTGAGTCTGGTTTCAGTCTGATTCTGTTTGGCTGCCTGTCAGGATTCAGTCTAATTCTAATGGGCAAACAGATCAGGATTTGATCTGATTGTTTTTTGTGAACTGATTTCAACACATATTATAAAAAAATATTATATTATATTGATTACACAACAAAAATTAACTTTAATATTATAAAATTTAGGCTTATTATTAGTTTGTTTTTGTAATACAAAGAAAAATATTGTAACCAAAAATTCAGTTTACATAAAGTGAAAATCTATGGATAGTATGGACTTCTGGATCAAGTCAGATTTCTTTATGGTTAAACTGTTATCAGCAGGTCATGCAAAGCGGAATAAAAGAGATTGAAGCAAAACAAGTGTCAGCAGAATGAGTGTATAAAAAAAGCGACTTGACTTGAGCCAAAGTATGAGACGGGGCACAAGTAGGCGTTTTTAAATAAATTAACTACCCAGTATAGCATTCATGATCACGATAATTTATATATGATCACTTCATAAAATGAATTTCCACTGACATCTCAAAACAAACTCGGCGAGTCGTCAACTAAAGTAAACATTCTAGTGTCAATGCCCTTTGGCATTCAGTAAAAGAGTTAGCATTAACAATTTAACTAGAGAGTTTCATGTTACAGATATCTCTCAACCGTCCAAAGAGATCCCTAAATCCGATTGAAACCTTGCAAGGTAACTTGAAAGAAAGAAACCTGCAAGCCGCAAAAGCCTGCTGCTTTGCTTCACCTGGATCGGTGTGTGAACGCTTGGAACTACTAACTACACCTGCTTAGACTCGGCATGGATGTATGTATCCTTGAGCCGGAGCTGCCGTCACGGAGCCACCAGTATCAGTATCTGCAGAGCGAGGAGAGGTGTCCACCCAATCCTTGGCGCCGCCCCGGTCACTATTTCCGTCGTCTTCGACTTGCCTTCACGGCCGCGGTCCTTGCTGACCTTAGGCGAACGCACGAACGCCGACGATGAACCTGCGCCAGGACGTGGAAACCCGTCGCAGGTGCAGAAGAGGCTGGCGACGCGGTCGGTGAGGAGGGGAGCAGGAAGGAGAGGGACGAAGAGGAGAGTCTGGAAGGAAAGAGGAGAAGAGGGGAGCAGGAAGGAGAGAGAAGAAGAGGAGAGTTGGTTTGAGAAAGCGACTCGGGGTCACGGGAGGGGTAAAGGCAGGAAAGATAGTAAATCCGGATCGAAAAATGAAATCCCACCTCTGGCGGGACTGGCCTAGTCCGGATTAAGTGATTTTGTTATCCTAAAACGGGGTAAGATTAGGATTTGCAACCAAACACAAATCAGTCCTAATCCGTTGATTGTTTGGCAGGGTTGACACTAAAGACAGGCTAAAATCCGGATCCAGTCACGTACCAA